>CM035303.1:133010501-133046559 GCA_020226075.1 Hydropotes inermis
CCAGGCGGCGCCCGGGAAGCGGTCTCGCTCACCTCCAGGCTGGCCAGGAATGAGCCAGCGAGTTCCTGCTTCACCCGCGGGATGGGCGGAAACAGCTTCTTCTTCAGGGAGAACCTGGCGGGAAGAGACGAGAGACGCTTGCGGCCCAGCCTCAGGGCTGCGAGGGGGGGCCTGGCCTGTCCCCTGGCCCCGTGGTGAGGCTGGCTCTGCGTGTGGTGCGGCCAGCCTCAGGGGTGAACGCGCTGCCCCGAGAGCTCTCCCACCTCGCCTGGGGCGCGGTGAGGACAAGTGCCCACCTGGCTGGCACTGGCCACCTTCCCGAGCTGGGGGGTCGGTGCTCGGGGCGCCCCCATGGGTCTGGGCAGGCCGGCCAGGCGTCCTGGGGACCGCTCACAGCCCGACAGAGCTGCCCGCCTCAGCCCTGTCTGCGGGGCGAGCCCACGAGGACAGACAGCCGAGACAGGAGATCCTGTCCCCCGCGAGTGAGGCGCCCTGGACTCCAGGCCCCTAGCTGCGGCCAGGGCAGAAACCCAGAGGCAGGCGGCCTCGGGACCGGGACGTGCCCGGCTCCAGACAGCCCACCAGCCTCTCTGCGCAAACTCGCCGAGCATGTGGCCTCAAGACCCTCCAAGGACCCAAGCCCCTCGGAGCGCCCTCAAGTATCCCCTCTCCAGGCCTCAAAGCCTTCTGGAGGCCATACAAACACCGCCAGGACGCCCCTGTCCTCGTGTGCGTGCGTGCGTGCGTGCGTGCGTGCGCCTGCGTGCGTGCATGCGCCTGCGTGCACCTCCGTGCGTGGGTGCACCTCCGTGCGTGCGTGCGCCTGCGTGCGTCTGTGTACGTGCATGCCCGCTAAGGCGCTCAGTCATATCCGACTCTTTGCGACCGCGTGGTCTGTAGCCCGCCAGGCTCCTCTGTCCACAGGATTCTCCAGGCAAGAACACTGGAGGGGGCTGCCATGCCCTCCTCCAGGGGATCTTCCCGGCCCAGGGATCGAACCTGCATCTCCTACGTCTCCTACCGTGGCAGGTGGGTTCTTTCCCACCAGGCCCACCCGGGAAGCCCCCGTGTGTCCTCACAGACCGCCTTCTGTATGAGCGCCCCGAGACACGCCATCACTGATTCCGGTCCTTGTGAATGAAACGTTCCAGACACATCCAGCGTGGATACCAGAACGGCCTCAATTGCCCGCCGTATGCCCGCTGCAGGCCTCTGCCCTGGGTCTCCTACGGGCGGCCCTTCTCCGGACACTCCGGGGCGGGGGGTCACCTGGCTTCCAGTACACCTGCGCGGGTGTGAGGAGGCAGCCAGGGAAGGGGACAGAGCCTGCGTCTGCCGCTGAGCTTGATGCCACATAGTCCGGGTCTCCCCTCCGGCCAGAGTCCAGCCCTCTGTTCCTCAGTTCGGTGGTGCCTGACTCATTGCGGTCCCGTGGACCGCAGCACGGCAGGCCTCCCTGTCCATCACCATCTCCCCGAGCTTGCTCAGACTCACGTCCATGGAGCCGGTGATGCCATCCAACCCTCATCCTCTGTCGCCCCCTTCTCCCGCCTTTGGTCCTCGGAGGCTGAGACACCGGGGCTTGGAAACGGGCGTGCAGCTCGCTGCCGCCCCCGTGTGGCGGCTGTGGCCTAGCCGGCCTCCACCGCCTTCTCGGCTGAGCCTGCAGGGTCCCCGGGAAGGCATTTCTGGATCGTGACGCCAGGGACTGCGCCTAACTGGGGCGCTCGCTTGGCCCGGCCACGTGCTGCGGACCCATCTTCCGCACAGGTTTGTCTTCTCTGCAGAGACACCTGGCCTCACCTCTCTCTTGGAAGCCTCTCTTTAAAGTTCACTCCTTCCGGCACAAAATCAAGAGTGCATTTGGCACTACACAGGCAACCCCCAGGGACACTGGAAAATTAAGTTGCGCCGTGACTTGGCCCCACGACAGACCAGTGTCGAAACACGGGCCCCTTAATAACAGCCACTCTGTGTTCCCAACCCCTCCACCGTGAGCAACCTCCACGCTGCATTCTGAGCCTGGGATTCTGGCCACTCCACGGGGCTGCAGTGACAGGCGTGGGCTCTTTTATGTGTGGGTTCTGACATGCCGTTTTTGAGTTTATTTGGGGGGGGGGTGGTGTGTCTTACCTTTTACAGAGGAACATCATGGCCATGCCAAACAAAACTGCAGCCCCCACCGCCAGCCCGATCGAGACCACCAGGAAATTCTTTTCAGAGACACCTGGCGGGCAGACACGCAGAGGGTCAGGCGTGACTGGGCGCTCCGCTTTGCACACGCCAGCCCTGCCCGCCTATCCCTGGTATCAGGCGACAGGGGGGGATGTGGTGGGGGAAGCAGGGCTGGAGAGGAGGAGGGGGGTGCTTCCAGACAGAGGGACCCCAGGGATTTGAGAAGGATGACACCAAAGAGTCTATTCTTCTGGGATCCTGCACCCACCACACTACACTGTATATCGCTGTCCCCAACCAGTCCATCCTAAAGGAAATCAACTATGAATGTTCACTGGAAGGACTGATGCTGAAGCTGAAGCTCCAATCCCTTGGCCACCTGATGCGAAGAACTGACTCCTTGGAAAAGACCCTGATGCTGGGAAAGATTGAAGGTGGGAAGAGAAGGGGACGACAGAGGATGAGATGGTTGGATGGCATCACCGACTCGATGGACATGAGTTTGAGCAAGCTCTGGGAGATAGTGGAGGACAGGCAAGTCTGGCATGCTGCGATCCACGGGGTCACAGAGTTGGGCACAACTGAGCAACTAAACAACAAATCTCCCCGCCTCCCCCCTTGCCACTCTCAAAAGATGATGCACCAATTACTTTTCCACGAAGGCACAATTAATACTGCACAATGCCTTCCTTGTCAGTGAATATTAACTTTCAGTTCTTCACTGCATAGCCAAAGGAATGAATGCATAATTGTGAAATGTCAAGGGTGAGAGAAAGAGGTGTGTGTGAGCAACTGAACAACAAAAATGAAGGTGAACTGGTTTGAAAGAGAAACTGTCAAAAAAAAAAAAAAAGGATTGGACAACAAAGTAAAGGTCGTCCCTATTCCCCCCCAGGCATATGTCAGCATCCACAGGTATTTCTAGGAGACTCACCGAAACGGTGCGTGGAGCTCCACTCACTCCAGATTTGAAACTGCACATGTTGCACCCTCATGCGGACGGTGTGCTCTCCTCTCACGTCAGAGCTGGGCAGTCTGTACTCGTTTTTATGTTGTCTGCTTAGAAAAACCTTTGAAAGAAAAGAGGACCATGTGATGGCCACAAATACCAGACTGGAAACGCGGAGAAGGCAGAGGGTGCGCCCCCTGACAGCTGGGGGCACAGCGGACCTGCCGCCTCTGGTCCATCCCTCCCAGCCCACTGTGGGGTCCCGAAGGGGCTTTGCCAGCTCAAATCCAGGGCTGCCATCACTTCATGGCAAACAGGTGCATAGAAAATGGCAACAGTGGCAGACTTTATTTTCTTGGGCTCCAAAATCACTGCAGATGGTGACCGCAGCCATGAAATAAAAAGACGCTTACTCCTTGGAAGGGAAGTTATGACCAACCTAGACAGCATATTAAAAAGTGGAGATATCACGTTGCCAACAAAAGATATGTCTAGTCAAGGCTATGGTTATTCCAGTAGTCATGTATGGATGTGAGGATTGGACTATAAAGAAAGCTGAGTGCCAAAGAACTGATGCTTTTGAACTGTGGTGTTGGAGAAGACTCTTGAGAGTCCTTTGGACTGCAAAGAGATCCAACCAGTCCATCCTAAAGGAGGTCAGTCCTGGGTGTTCATTGGAAGGACTGATGCTGAACCTGAAGCTCCAATCCTTTGGCCACCTGATTCAAAGAACTGACTCATTGGAAAAGACTCTGATGCTGGGAAAGATTGAAGACAGGAGGAGAAGGGGACAGCAGAGGACGAGACAGTTGGATGGCATCACCAACTTGATGGACGTGAGTTTGAACAAGCTCCCGGAGTTCTTGATGGACAGGGAGGCCTGGCGTGCTGCGGTCCATGGGGTCGCAAAGAGTCAGACAGGACTTAGCGACTGAACAACAACAATCAGGGCTCTCGGCTGTCCGTCTGCGTCCGTGCCTCCTGCAGGGTCCCCGTGCCCTTGGGACGTGGGCTTGCAGTTATTCTGAGTCTACACAGAGGGGTGACTTCCTGGTGGTCCAGTCGTTAAGACTCTGCACTTCCACTGCTGGGGATGCAGGTTCAATCCCTGGCCTGAGAACAAAGATCCTGCATGCCTCGCAGTACAGCCAAGATAAATAAATAAAAATACTTAAAAAAAAAAATGTTGAAAATAAAATGAAAGGATTCTACACACAGGATCCGGGATAGGGCAGGAACGTGCAGGGCACAGCCAGGCCCGGACGCCTGGGGACGCCTCACCCACACGCGGACACAGGACAGTCCTTTTCCTATGGCTGGGGGTCAGAGCCTGGCAGTCCCTGGCCGCCCTCTGGGGCTCCTGGGACCTGCAAGTCTGGAGAGGCTGGGTGGTCAGGGAGGAAAGGAGGGCCTGGCCTGGGGGCGCCCAGTGGCCACAAGGATCTGGGGCTGGGCTCCATCCAGGGGCTCCAGGGGAAGGTCCTCCCCGCCTCTTCCGGTTTCTGGGGGCTCCGGGCATCCGTCCCTGGGCTGGTGTCCGCGTCCCTCCCGTCTCTGCCTCCGTCTCCACGTGGCTTCTCCTCTGTGTCCGTGTCTCTCCTCTTGTGTGTCTTATAAGGACCTGTCCCTGGGTTTAGGGCTACCCTCGTCCGGGAAGGACCTCATCTCAGACCCGTCACTCTGTCACCTCTGCAGAGACCGTTTCCAAATAAAGTCCTGCAGCGCAGGACCCTTTGAGCTCACCGCAGTGTGGACTCAGGAGCAGGGAGGCCCATTTGGGACAGCAATGTTATTCCGTCCACAAGGAGGGTGACGACAGGCTGCCTGAGCTGAGTCAGAGGCGTCTGGGAAACCACAACTTCATCGGTCCCCAGAGCCTGGTGACCCCGACACGTGGGCACAGAGGGACCCAGGGCCGAGCTGAGCGCCCTGCCCGCCGAGGGCGGGACTCTGAGTATCTATGATTCAACCACGGATGCAGCAGAGAAAGGAAGCCATACTTACGGGTTCTCTCTTAGAAGAGCTGCCCTGTAAAGAGAGAGCAGAGGAGAGATGTAAGTGCCTGTCTTTTCGGCTTTGTCCGCCAACGCGAGACCCCCCTAGGAATCCCAGGAGGGCTGTGAAGGTTATTTTAAGCTGGAGATAATTGTGATTCCACCAATACAGTGATTTAAAAGAGGCTCCCCAGAGTTTCTGTTATCAAGCTGAAAGCAGAAAGCTGGGAGTGAGTGCTAAGTCTCTGACTTGTGTCTGACTCTGTGGGACTGGAGCCCCACCAGGCTCCTCTGTCCATAGGATTCTCCAGGCAAGACTACTGGAGTGGGTTGCCATTTCCTTCTCCATGGGATCTTCCCGACCCAGGGATCAAACCTGGGTCTCCTGCATTGCAGGCAGATTCTTTACCATCTGAGTCACCTACTCCATGGGATGCTCCAGGCAAGAATACTGGAGTGAGTTGCCATTTCCTTCTCCAGGGGAGCTTCCTAACGCAGGGATCGAACCCACCTTGCCTGTATCTCCTGCACGGGGAGGTAGATTCTTTACCAAACTTAGTACTGTGTTCACCCCTCTGTCGTGTCTGACTGTGACCCCGAGGACTGTGGCCCGCCAGGCTCCTCTGTGCATGCAATTCTCCAGGGGGTCTTCCTGACCCAAGGATTGACTGAACAACATCAGCCCTGGTGTTCTGGCGGTTAGGACTCTTGTGTTTCCACCACTGAGGGCAAGGGTTCTATCCCTGGTCCGGAACGAAGACCACAAAAGATGTGTAGCCAAAAGGAAAAAGAAGGAACACATTATTTCTCTCCTCTTCTAGCCTTTCCTCTCTCCATCTTGGAAGGAAAGATGCTACCTTTCGGTATGTGAGCTCCGTGCGGGAATGAATGAAAGTTGATTTATTTTTTTTTGTTGGGGCCCGTGCTCTGAGAGAACTTGCCTTCCTGTGGGGAGGGAGACAGGCAGACAGCAGACGTGGATGAAAGCCCTAAACGGAACCGCTCGAACCACGAAACCCTGAGACTCAAAACACACGCACCATCTTTATGACCTGCTGCTGCTGCTAAGTCGCGTCAGTCGTGTCCAACTCTGTGCAACCCCATAGACCAGCAGCCCACCAGGCTCCCCCATCCCTGGGATTCTCTGGGCAGGAACACTGGAGTGGGTTGCCATTTCCTTCTCCAATACATGAAAGTGAAAAGTGAAAGTGAAGTCGCTCAGTCGTGTCCGACTCTTAGCGACCCCATGGACTGCAGCCTACCAGGCTCCTCCATCCACGGGATTTTCCAGGGAAGAGTACTGGAGTGGGGTGCCATTGCCTTCTCCTCTTTATGACCTAGGGTGCTGCAAACCGGTTTCCTAGGTACGACCGCCAACACCATTGACGACAGGAGAAAAAAAACAACCTCCCCCCCTCCCCCAGCAGTTCGTAAGTGAACGTCAGCAAAAATGAATGAGCATGGACTTCCCTGGGGGGGCAGGGTCCGTGGTTAACGCTCCGCCTGCCGATGCGGGAGACATGGGTTCGATGCCTGGCCCAGGAAGATCCCGCGTGTCATGCAGCAACTAAGCCTGAGCATTAAAACTCCTGACCCTAGAGAGCAGCCTCCACTGTCTGCAGCTAGAGAAAAAGGGCCGCGTGCAGCAACAAAGCCTCAGCGCAGCCAAAAACAAATTAAGAAATCTTAAGAGGAATGAGCGGCACTTTTAGGACAAAGAGACAGTAAAGGACGCCTCACAGAAGAGAGTCGTGAGGCAAGGAGGGACGTCCGGGTGTGTGTGTGAGGGCGGGGGGCGGGCCCCAAAGCGAGAGGAGCAGAGCGAGGCAGTCCCAGTCCCCCCACGCAGGTCCGGGTCCTCACCGTCTTCTGGATATCCAGCGCGTAACGCAAGACGCTATTGGACAGGCTGTATCTGATGGCGGGGGCATCCCAGCGAATCACGTAATGGGACACGTTGTGCTTGACGGTGAGGTTCGCCGGCGGGTTATACTTTTCTGAGAAGAGACCCAAACAGGAAGCCGGGTTGCATACCTGCAACCCACAGGAGCCGAGGAGTTGCGAGGCAGCGTGGAAGGACATCCCCCGGTAACCTGGGCCCGTTTCCAGGTCGTTGCATGAAGCCGGACACAAACCCCTGAATCCTGGGGAAGCAAAACCTCAGGTCCGCTGAGCGTGCGTCCTGGGCTTGTCCGCTCCTGGCCGGGCTCCCCCGCCCTCCGCCTCTACCTTCAGCCTCGCCGGAGCCCCAGGCAGAGATGCTGCCCTGCGAGCTACCTTGTTTCAGCCGCGTCTGACTCTCTGCGGCCCCGTGGACTGTAGCCCTGCCAGGCTCCTCTGTCCGTGGGGCTTCTCCAGGCAAGAATACCGGAGTGGGCTGCCATTCGGAGAATGTTCTCTGCGCACATCCCTCGCCTTTTCTGAGACACCCTACAAGCGGGAAGTAAACTCGCCCAGCATCTACATGGACCACCCCAGCAGCCAGACTTGGTGTCAACTCTTGGAGTCACTGCTGGGCTTCCCTCGTGGCTCAGATGGTAAAGAATCCACCAGCCAGTGCAGGAGACTCGGGTTCTATCCCTGGGTCGGGAAGATCCCCTGGAGAAGGAAAACAAAAACCCACTCCAGTACTCTTGCCTGGAGAATCCCATGGACAGAGGAAACTGGCGGGCTGCAGTCCCTGGGGTCATTGACAGTGGGACACGACTGAGGTGAGTTAGCACAGCATTTCACTGTATATATGCACTATAGATTCTTTTCCCTTCACCAGGTAATGAACCCTTAGATGGCTTCCTTATCTTGGCAATCGTCAACCACGCTGCGATGAACATTGGGGTTCGTGTCATCTTTTTGAACTAGTATTTTCAGGTTTTCGTGTTTGGTGTTTTATTTTTTAAGGAGTGGAATTGCTGGGTCATACGTTTAGTTCTGTTTTTAGTTTTTTTCTGAGACACTTCCACACCGTCTTCCACACCTCCACGCCCTCTGCACACCACGAGTCAGACTTGACGGAGGGACTTAAACACACACACGCCTGGAGTTACTCATGTGCCCAACTCGAGGTAAACACACCAGCCAACCCAATGAATGGTCTGTCCAGAGCCAGACTCTGTGATGTGGGAGCGTCCCCCAGAAGGACAGTAGGTGCCCTGCAAGAGAGGAATTCTTTTCCAAGACTTCGTCTGTCAGTCCAATTTGTTCACGTGCGACGAAGCATACATATCCCACCCCAAGGGAGAGTTATGACCCTCTCTACACCTGTGGTGGTTGTTCAGTCACTCAGCCGTGTCCGACTCTGCATCCCCGTGGGCTGCCGCACGCCAGGCTTCCCTGTCCTTGAATGTCGCCCGGAGTTTGCTCAAACTCACGTCCACTGAGTCGGTGAGGCCATCCAACCATCTCCTCCTCTGTCGTCCCCTTCTCCTCCCACCTTCGATCTCTCCCAGCATCAGGCTCTTTCACCCCTAATCTAGATCCTGCTGAGGCCAGCTCTGGAATGCAACACGCAGCCTCCAGAGCCCTGGGACAAATGCGAACGCCATGAAGCAGACAGCTGGCGGAGGAGCAGAGCAATATAAGGGGAGTGAGCGACTGTCTTACCCAGCCTCTGGCCGTTCATGGGAGGACAGTCCAAAAACTGGATGTCCGTGTCGCTGCTGGTTCCGGTCACCAGGAAGAAGTAATCGTCTGTGGTGTGGCCTTCGCCGAGCTCGTCGAAGTGGCAGCCCACACGCATCCCAGCCGAGTCAAGGATGTAGTGGCTGCACTCGGACACGTTTCCATGCCTGTGACGTCCAGAAAAGACATCAAGGAGCAGCTAAGTGGTGTGTATCCTCCTGGGGTTCTTCTTGTTCAGGGGCTCAGTCGTGTCTGACTCTTTTGTGACCCCCTGGACCGTAGCCCGCCAGGCTCCTCTGTCCGTGGGATTCTCCAGGCAAGAACACTGGAGTGGGTTGCCATGCCCTCCTCCAGGGGATCTTCCCGACCCAGGGATCGAACCTGCATCTCTCACATGTCCTGCATTGGCAGGAAGGTTCTTTACCCCTGGCACCACCTGGGAAGCGCACATATATGTATATGTTGTGTCTGTGTGCATGCTATGTACCTGAAGCTGTTGTACTTCAGTTTGAACGATACTTCAGTTGTTAAAAAATAATACAAAACTGCTCATTTCCCGACACTCTCAGACCCACAGGTGCATTGACAACTTGGAGCGACAAGCCACAGGAAGGAGAAAGGGACATGGGTGCTTTTCTCCCTGGGTGTTTGGACATCATAGATCGATGTCCTCCAGTCTGAAAAGAAACATTTCTGGACTATGGGACGGGCTCATGTGTTATCTAGCATTTAGCATCCGATCACCTGGAGGAGGCCGTGGCAGCCCACTGCAGTATGCTTGCCTGGAGAACCCCACGGACAGGGGGCCTGTGCGGGCTACAGGCCGAGGGGTCGGAAAGAGTCAGACCTGAGTGAGTGGCGAAGCATAGCAAAGCCCCACTGAGGCCTCGGACTGCGGCCCAGCCCACATATCACCCAGCATTCAGCTTCAGGACCCTGTGAGTGCCTGCTCCATGGGGGGTCACGGCTGACCCAGCATTCACCGTCAGGACCCTGTGAGTCCTCGCTCCATGAGACAAGCCCGTGGCTCCCCCGGCATTCTGCATCCAGACCCCAGGCAGGCTTACAGAGAGGTCCATGTGTAGAGCTGATACCGCACGTCTGCAGGGGCGGCCGGGCCCCGCGTCCAGCTGCAGTTCATGAATCGGATGTTGTAGATGATGCATGAGAGGTTCTGGGCTCCGGAGCCAGCCTTGCCTGGGAAGACAAGACAGCCAGTTCCTCACCGCAGGCCGAGTCATCAGCAGCGCCCCGCTGGCCATGCGGACGCCAGGCACCGTAGGAAACATGCCCAGCGGCCAGGGAGATGTCACCTGGGTTTTTAAAGGTCAGCTGGTGCGAGAACTCCTGGCCCTCAGAGGTGGCATTCACGGTCAGCGTGGCCCCCTGGTGCAGGACGGCGTTGGGAAATGTGCAGAAGTAGGTATCGTTGTTTCTGACCTGTAAGGGGCAGAAGCGAGAATAAATGTACAACCTGTGGTGTGGGCTCCCTGCGATTGGATTCAATCCCGAGACAGTTCCAGCGACTCGGGGTAGCGTGGGGGATGCTCACAAGGACCCACGTCCTTTGTTATTGCCGTGCAGTTAACAGACAGTGTGAGATTAGTTTCAGCTCGACAACAGTGTGGTTCACAGTTTGTAAAGGTTCTAAGATACATTTCGGGGCTTCCCAGGTGGCGCTATGTGGTAAAGAACCCTCCTGCCAACACAGGAGAAGCAAGAGATCCGGGTACAATCACTGGCTCGGGAAGACCCCCTGGAGGGGGACATGGCAACCCGCTCCAGTGTTCTTGCCTGGAGAATCTCAGGGGCCTGGCGGGCTACAGTCCACGGGGTCGCAAAGACTTGAGCATGGCTGAAGCGACTTAGCATGCATGCAAGCGCTCCGTTTTTAGTTATGATATAATATTGGTTCAATTCCCTGTGTTGTGTAATACATCCTGGTAGCTTATTGAATCATACTGGTTTGTTCCTCTTACTCCTTTTCCCTGATCTTCCCCTTCCCACTTCCCTCTCCCCACCGGTCACCACTAGCTTGGTCTCTGCATCTGTGAGTCTCCTTCTGTTTGGCTATATTCACTAGTCTGTGGTATGTTTTAGATTTCACGTACTAATGATATCATCCGATACTTGTCTTTGTCTGCCTGACGTATTTCACGCTGCTTAATACCCTGCAGGTCCATCCGTGTAGCTGCAGATAGCATCTCTTTGCTCTTTTTCGTGGCCGAGTAATATTCCATTGCGTATACATACTTGATCCATTCATCTGTCAGCGGACACCTAGGTTGCTTCTGTGCCCTGGCTATCGTGAACAGTGCCGTTGTGACTACTGGGCTGTATGGACCTTTTCAAATTAATGCTTTGGGGATCCCAAGACATGCCACTTTGGCATAAAGATTTTTCAGAGCTGAAGGCAGTGAAGAATCAATAGCTGCAGAACCGATTGCTCTCTGCACAAAAGCAGGCATAGCTGTCCCTTTGTGAAGGTGGCTAAACATCCTGCCTTATCCACATGGGATTGAGGACGTTGGGCTTTACCACTCAGATGGGGAAGTAGCTTCAAGGCGACCTCATAAAATAACTGTTTTCTCCCTTACGTTGCAGTGTGCAGCTGGTGAGATTTCAGTTCCTTCACCAGGGACTGAACACAGCGGTGAGAGCCCAGAGTCCCAACCGCAAGGAGCTTAAGGAGGTTAAAGGAACTTTAACCTAATGAACTCACGGAACTTAAAACAATCTTCATCTTCCATTAGTTTCCTTACATATTTCTTGGTCACTTCCCCACTATTTTTCAGCCCCAGAACCCCAAATCCCATTTTCTTTGTCTTCTCACATTTTTGTAATTTATTACCTTTTTTAAAAAAGCCACACAAACACCCTAGTCTGATCACTTCTTTTCTGTGAAGCCTCATTTATGTCAAAATTAGAAATGTCGGGACTTCCCTGGTGATGCCTGGTTAAGACTCCATACATGCAGTGTGGGGGGCTGTGGGTTTGATTCCTGGTAGGAAAACTAAGGTGACATATACCATGTGGCCAAAAAACAAAAAAGTAAAAGTGAATAAACTGGGATGCTTTTTCTCCCAGTTACCTGGCTTTTGTCCAGTTCATCTGCAGACCCCAGTCACTGAACCTAAGAAGATGAAGGAAATATGTTTGCCTCCCAGCCAAGAATATTAAACAGTGAGAGGCTCAAGAGGCATTTTACAAGGAAACTCAAGATTGACAAGGAGCAGAGAGACCCACATGACGTGAGCCATGAGCACCCACCTGTAGGTTTGGGCTGATGTCGTCGGGGTCGAGAGGCGTGACGATCGCACATGTTTGCCGAGTCACGATTCCCCGGGTATTCCAGCTTAATATTTTTTTTCTTGGATCCAGCGTCACGTTTACAATAGGAGATTCCGTGTCTCCTGCTGTAATTAAAAACAGAACAAAAAAGACAGTTAGGGAGAATCAGGGCTTCCCTGGTAGTTCAGATGGAAAAGAGTCCACCTGCAATGCAAGAGACTCAGATTCGGTCCCTGGGTCAGGAAGATCCCCTGGAGGAGGGCATGGCAACCCACTCCAGGATTCTTGCCTGGGGCATCCCGGGGACAGAGGAGCCTGGCGGGCCACAGTCCACGGACACAAGAGTCAGACACGACTTAGCGACTAAACCACCACCAACATACAAATATATTATAATGTATAAATAAATGCATAGTATATAAACATGTTTATATTATATAAATAAATGTATACATAAATGTGTATCTTTATATTTATGTATCATATATATTATTGTTATTTCCTATATTATATAGCATATATTGTATATGTTAAATACATTATATAATAAATATAATTATAACACAAATATATTATACATATATTTATACATAAGTAAATATAACTGTAAATGTAACACAATATATGAGAGTACAATATATAGAATATATGTGTATGATATTGAGAGGGTAACTGGCAGGAATGACAGGGGTCTCTGAATAGAGGAAATAGGCTGCACGTGTCAGACACGACATTTTTTATCTCTCTGCTAAGCAGCAGGAGGAGACAAACTAGTGATGTATTTTTTTTCCCTTCTCTATACAAATTTAAAAAGAGGTTTCTTCTAAAATACTGTGTTGCCAGAGTGACCCCTGGTTCCACCTGAACTTAACTTTTGTCAAATCTTGAGCTAACCCATGCATTTTTATTATGGAAATGTTTGTCTTAAGATATGTTAATGTACTCTTTACCCCAGACTCTGTCTTCAGGTCGGTTCTGCCTAAAGGCTCAGAGCTGAAAAAACAAATATGTTATACTCAGATATTGTTCTCCTAATCTATGTTAATGAAACTATCTATTTGTACGGGAATCTGCCTTTCTTCAAGATTCATGCCAATGGTGTTATGGCCCGGGATGACTCACCTGGTTCCAAGATTATCTCAAAATGCATCTTGTGGGTGAAAGGCCTGAAGCCGCTCTCTGGTCTTGAGACATTTCCTTCCTTTAATTAGCAGACTGCTAGTAGCTATATAGCATCTGCCTAAAGACTAGTAGGCGGGCACTCTCTCTGCCCCTTTCTGATGCCTCTGTCAGAAGTTTTCTTTATCTCCTTTATACTATAATAAAGCTTTGTGACACAGAAGCTCTGAGCCATCAAGCCTTGTCTCTGGCCCCGGATTGAATTCTTCTCCAGAGGCCAAGAATCCCGGAGTCTTTTTGTGGTTGGGCAGTAACCTTTCCAATTGTTACTATGGAAGTACAATATAGCGATTCACCACTTTTAAAGGTTGTAATTCATTTACAGGTATTATAAACTATGGGATATACTCCCTGCATTTTGCAACCCATCCTTATGTCTTATCTGTTTTATACCTCCTAGTTTGATCTCCCGCCTCTTATAAATCCCTGCCCCATCTTGCACCCCACTACTTCCGTCTCCACACCGGGAACCACCAATCTGCCTGCTATACCTGGGAGTAGGCTTCTTTTTTGTGACATTCACTAGTTACTTGTATTTTTCAGATGCTACATATAAGTGACATTTCCTGTCTTTTATCGAATCTGATACAACACTGCTCCTGTTTTATGTTTGGCTTTTTGGCCACAGGGCACGTGGTGGTGGGGGGGGGTCTGAGCTCCCCAACCAGGGGATTGAACCCACACCCTCTACATTGAAAGGGGCAGTCCTAAACCACTGCAGCACTGGGGAAATAGCTAAGCAAGCTCTTTTAACTCGAACAACGCAGGGACACCCAGGAGCGCGTGACAGATAGTGGGCACCCTGAATCGTCAGAGGGACCAAATCCAATCTTGGGTGAAGCGCCAAGCCATCCCCATGAGATCAGCTGTGTGCTGTGCTGAGTCAAGCCTGCCAGGCTCCTCTGTCCCTGGGATTCTCCAGGCGGGAACACTGGAGTGGGTTGCCGTGCCCTCCTCCGGGGGAATCTTCCCCACCCAGGGATGGAACCCAATCCTCTAACGTCTGCTGCATTGACAGGCGCGTTCTCTTAGTGTCACCTGAGAAGCGGTGCTATAGTGATGTCTACCTCTCGTGATGATTTGAAGAACCAGAAGATAATCTTTGGAGAGGATGCGTAGGAGCCGGAACCCTCCGTGTTGCCGGCGCGGATGCAAAGGCAGGGTATGATGTGTTGGTTTAAGTGAGCGGCTTCCCCTTTCTGGGCATTCAGGATGGAGGAGGGGATGGGTGAGCTGTGTGTGTGTGTGTGTGTGTGGGTGGTGGTGGTGTGCTGTCTCAGAGAGTCCCCTTTGAGCTGGGGGCTGGAGTGAAGGAGCTGGTGCTGGACAGGTACCACCCGTCAGGACAAGCCTGCCCTAAACGAAGACATTGTCACCACCCACCCCACCTTCTCTCGTCTTTTCTCTGCTTGACCTTTGCAGATGCATATAAATCTTTTAACTGGCTAAATAAAAGCTCTGGCCAGAGGTGACCCTGGAAGAAAGCTGTGCCCACCTCCCCAGTTTCCTAGGAGGAGAGAACGCACCTGCAGCCGGAACCTCCAAATGGCAAACCCACCGGAGGTGATGGGTTCTTCAGTCTCTCAGCTGTGCCCGACTTTCTGCGACCCCATGGACCGCAGCACGCCAGGCCTCCCTGTCCATCTCCAACACCCAGAGCTTGCTCAAACTCGTGTCCATCGAGTCAGTGATGCCATCCAACCATCTCATCCTCTGTTGTCCCCTTCTCCTCCTGTCCTCAATCTTTCCCAGTTTCAGAGTTTTTGTTTTTTTCCAATGAGTCGGCTCTTTGCATCAGGTGGCCAAAGTATTGGAGCTTCTCATATCAGGTAACATGTTGGACTTGGTTCCGTCATGGGGTCAGGTGTCTTTCCATCTGAGTGATCTTGTTAGTGGGCATAATTCTGGTTCTGGGCTTATTTCACAAGAAGATTGTTTTATGTCTCTGCCTGCTTCACAGAGAGGCTTCCCGGGGATTTTCGGGGGATTTCGTTTTCAAAGATGGAAAGCTGGCTTAAAACTCAACATTCAAAAAACTAGGATCATGGCATCCCGTCCCATCAATTCATGGCAAACAGATGGGGAAAAAATGGAAACAGTGACAGATTTTATTTCCTTGGACTCCAAAATCACAGCGGACGGTGACTGCAGCTGTGAAATTAAAAGACACTTGCTCCTTGGAAGAAAAGCTATGACAGAACTAGACAGCATCTTAAAAAGCAGAGACATCACTTTGCCAACAAAGGTCCGTCTAGTCAAGGCTATGGTTTTTCCAGCAGTCATGTATGGATGTGAGAGTTGGACTATAAAGAAGGCTGAGTGCTGAAGAATTGATGCTTTTGAATTGTGGTGCTGGAGAAGACTCTTGAGAGTCTCTTGGACAGCAAGGAGATCAAACAATCAATCCTAAAGGAAATCAACCCTGAATATTCATTGGAAAGACTGATGCTGAAGCTGAAGCTCCAGTACTTTGACCACCTGATGGGAAGAGCTGAGTCATTGGAAATGACCCTGATGTTGGGAAAGATTGAAGGCAGGACGAGAAGGGGACAACAGAGGATGAGATGGTTGGATGGCATCACTGACTCAATGCACATGAGTTTGAGCAAACTCTCGGAGATTTTGAAAGACAAGGAAGCCTGGTGTACTGCAGTGTATGGGGGCATAGAGTTGGACAGAACTGAGTGATTTAATGACAACAACCTTAACATAGGCAGCAAATCTGACATTCCAGCTGAGTTTGGGGTTTGGGGCTGGAGCTGTAGGACTCTCCCTCACTTCCGAGTCCCTGATTCGGCTGAATGATAAAGGTATCCACCTCTAGAATGATTTGCAAGAAGACCCCCTTCACCTAGCAGTGGTGGGAGGTACTCCAGGTCATGAGAGACTTTGCCCTTTCAGGGGTTAGGAGGGTAGCAGCACCCACCACAGCATGGACTCCCCAGCGTTGGAAGACTTACTGGCACTTACCCAGGACCATGGAGCATGCTGAATTCAGGAGTACCAGGAAGCTTACGAAATTCAACAGGACCACCATGCCTCAGACCTGAAGCTGGACCTAAACCTCCAAAGAGGAGACACCAGTTCAGAAAACGGGTTCCAATCAAGGCAGGAGAACTTCCTTCTTAGAACAACCTCCAGGCAGTTGTTGGGAATCAGAACCTGGCTGCCACAACCTTTGTGAGTAGAGAAAAATGGTAGGCCCATGGCACTCAGCTCAGGGCCAGACAATGTTGACTCATATCCCAAAGTGGCTGCCATGGACCTGCATTCTCATTACATATCCCTTCTTTTCACTGGTGGCCTCACCCCTTCCATCCCTCTAAAGGGTTCTTGGTTTGTCCAAATGTCCCTATTTGGACAGCAATATTCCATCAGAGTACAGTGTGAGGTTACCATCCTCCTTGTACACCTCTGGGTTACCTGGCATGATCCGATTCCATTTTTCTAAATTTTTTTTACTGGAAGATAGTTGCTTTACAAAATCGTGCTAGCATCTGCCATACATCAACATGAGATTCCCTTTCAAATTCTGTTTCAAACTCTATCCATAGCATCAAAAAATTTAACACATATTCATGATGACAAGTCTCAGCAAACTGGGATGAAACAAATATTTTCTGGCCTCTGCCCAACCTATTTTTCTGCCTTCAGCCCTCTACCACTGGTCCACATTACTACTGCTGAGAGGTATACTTAGGAGTGGTTAATCAATATTATCTTAAGCTGATCCTCTCCTAGGTGGTCAGTGAGGGTCTGGGGAGGTGACGCCCCCAATGAAAAGAAGGGATGTATGATGAGGATGCTGGGTCCACAGCATCCACTTTGGGGTATGAGGCAACTGTTTGTCCCTGAGTTCAGGCACCCTGGTTCTTTCATTTTCTTCTGTTCACAAAGGCCCCTGCAGGTAGGAACACTCTCAGCAACAACCTAGGGGATAAACCATGGCTTAGGAGGGTCAGCTGACTCCTAAACACTTACCTCTCCTTTGAAAAAACTGCTTCTTTCACCAGGGCAGCAAGAAAAAAAAAAGTCTGTAAGAAGTTCTAGAATATTCTGATGGAGGTTCCTTTTATGTTTGGTGATTACAGGGCTGGGTTTGGTGCATTTGAATAGATTTTTTTTTCTTTCCTGATATCTTCAGGACTCTACGAACACACAGAGATGGGCACGCCCTTGCTGGTTGCACAGAGCTGATCAGGAGGGAAGCTGCAGGTGACCTGGCTGACAATGAAACACCTTTGCAGGAGGAGCTGATAGCAGCCAGGAGGCCACCCACAACATGGGGTGCAAGGACCTTCGGCATTTGGGCTCCTTTTGGGAGGCGGCTGCTGACACCCTTTGGAGACAAATTCATCTCCATATCTGGGGTAGCCTCCTTTCTGCCCCGTGTCTCAGCAGCGAGCCAGAAGTCTTCCTGTTTAGGACAGGCTGAGGCAGGGAAGGACAGGGCTTCAGGAAACCACAGCGTGCGTGCAAACTGGACGCCTCTTCCGTGGTGGGTGGGGAGGAACAGGACGTGCTCGGGGCAGGGGAGGGTGCGCAGCAGCTGTGCGTTCTCCGTTTTAACAGATTCTGTCCACGAGCAGTGGGGCTCTTTATCCACGCGGTCCACACACCCACGGCCATCTTTTTCCACGAAAGCTTCCTGTGGCCGAATCTCCTGCAACGTCCCAGCATTTGGAGAGGTGTCAGCTCTGCCCACCTGTGCTTTCAGTGGGTGTGTGCGGAGGTTCCCTGCAATGTCTCTGACCATCATCGCCTCACCCACCGCCTGTTTCCTACATGTCTCCACGATGTCAACTGCCTCCAGGGCTATTTTTACTGCAAACGCTCATTTCTTTCCTCCTTCCTTCTTTCTTTCCTTCTCCTTTATTTAGCTGAGCTGTGTCTTAGCTGCCGCATATGGGGTCTAGTCTGACCAGGGATGGAGCCCATGCCCCCTGCATTGGGAATGTGGAGTCTTAGACACTGGGTCACCAGCAAGGTCCCAGACCCTCACCTTTTCTGCTTATTGGCTCAGTCGTGTCCGACTCTTTGCAACCCCAGGGACTGTAGCTCCACCAGGCTCCTCTGTCCACCGGATTGTTCAGGCAAGAATACCGGAAGGGGGTTGTCATTTCCTCTTCCAGGGGCTCTTCCCGGACCAGGGATCGAACCCACGTTTCTTGTGTCTCCTGTGTCAGCAAGCAGATTCTTCACCCACAAAGCCATCAGGGAAGCCCCTCACTTCTCATCCGTTGACAGACATCTCCATCTGAATTGTTTTTTTCCCCCATCTGTATCTCTAAGTCATGACGGGGATGCTTTGAAACGTAACCCCAGCATCTTGACCTCCCGGAAAATAAGGAAACGTCATGGAATGAGTTCTGGAGATGGACTGGGTCTGGTACCCATCCACTTTCTTCCTGCGGGCCCCGTGCGTGAGTGCGTGCTGAGTCACTCAGCTGTGACCAACTCTTTGTGACCGCGTGGACTGTAGTGCGTCAGTCTCCTCCATCCGGGGAATGTTCCAGGCGAGAATACCGGGGTGGCCTGCCATTTGCTTCTGTACCAAAGGAAACTAAACGTCCCCACCTGGCTCCCAGATGCTCTGCAGCGAAAGGCATGGAAAGGCTTCCCAGGGGAATCTGACGGTGGTCCAGTGATGATGACTCTGCACCCTCACTGCAGAGCTTCTGGGTTTGAACTAAGATCTGACAAGCCGTGTGGTCAGGAGGTTAAAAAAAAAAAAAAGCTTTGCGTGGTTTTGAGCACAGGCTGACATACCCTGCCACTCCTGTTAAGTTTCATGAGGATGGAGTGAAGGTGATCTCAGTTCTGTGTTTCCCAGGGGAGAGACCTCCCCCCCTCCACGCCCTTGCTGGGTGTTACCAGAAGCCAGATCAGAGGGAGCTATGTCCCCATCAAGGGTCTGTGTCCCCAGCGAGACCAAAGGGGATGGGAGTGGAAATCAGTCCCGTGCATGTTGTTCCGTGAGAACAAAACCGTCGAGGACTTCATAGCTTAACGACAACCCCAAAGGAAATATTTCACAGGTAGATAGCATGGGCTTCCCAGGTGATGCTAGCAGCAAAGAATCCACCTGCCAAGGCATGAGACCCAGGTTCGCTCCCTGGGTCGGGAAGATCCCCTGGAGGCATGGCAACCCACTCCAGCATTCTTGCCTGGAGAAGCCCAGGGACAGAGGAGCCTGGCGGGCTACAGTCCATGGGGCTACAAGAGTCAGACACGACCGAGCAACCAAGCATGCAGGCAGATAACGTGGTGTACAGAGGAATCGGACCCCACCAGACAATGACTCCCCGCCACGTCAGTCGGGAACAGAGAAGATCCAGTGTCCACCCTTCCCTTCCCAAAGCTCGGGTGGCGTGACTTTCTCCCCGGTAGCGTCTTTCTCCAGCCTCCCCCAGGCTGAGGCCATCTCTCTGGGACTCCGATCTCCAGTCCCATCACAAAGCCACGTGGTCAGAGGATCCCACCAGCCAGAGCAAGCCCCCCTGAAGATGGGGGTGCTGTCCACTTACCGGTCTGTCAACTTTCTGGATCTTTCTCGCCCAACTTTCCAAATCCGGTGTTCCTTGGAGCTGCTGTCCTGCCTGCCCGGGGTACGTGGTGGGTGGACAGTGCCAGACACCTCAGTAGCAGTTTCCCCAAGGGGGGAGTGCCCCCAATGCCCTTCCGGATGTAGGATGCGGGGGACAGCTATGGCAGGTATGGCTGAATCTGGTCCTCCGCACGAACACGCTCTCTCTCTCTCCCTCTCTCTTTAAATAATCTAGCAGCAGAGCCTTCCTCATCTCTGAGTGACCAGCCAGTTGTTATCATCATCTCAAGGAACAGGAAATGTCATAACACAGTCCACATTCCCTCTCAAGCAAGTAGGCTGCCTCTCAGTTTTTTTTTTTTTTGTTTGTTTAATCAACCTCCCAAGGTTCCTCTTTTAGCAGCAGGGGTCTAGATGGCCACTTGGCTTTTCTGCATATTCTGATCAGGGGTGGCGGGGTGTCGGGGGTCACCGGGGTGTTGAATCTGTGTCCCCATGTTCGGGAAACTGGCTTCTGCTTAGAGCATCCTCTGCATCCACTGGGAGCTGGCTCCCTTTCAGCTCGGAAGCTCGGCCAGAGGTTGGGACAGGCTCTTGCCAGGGTCTGTGTCCCCCAGGGGCCCCAGGGGCAGAGGGAGGGAAGCACTGAGCTGACTTACATTCAGGCCATCTCTCCCTAAGGAGTGACTCACACCCCTTTGCTATGGCACACTCCGTTGTGTCCGACTCTCTGCGACCCCACGGACTGTAGCCTGCCAGACTGTTTCCCCATCTACTTCCCATGAACTGAACGGACCGGACGCCATGATCTTCGTTTTCTGAATGCTGACTTTTAAGCCAACCTTTTCACTCTCTTTCACCTTCATCCAGAGACTCTTTACTTCTTCGCTTTCTGCCATAAGGGTGGTGTCATCTGCACATCGGAGGTGATTGGTATTTCTCCCAGCAATCTTGATTCCAGCTTGTGCTTCATCCAGCCCAGCATTTTGCATAATGTACGCTGCATAGAAGTTAAATCGGCAGGGTGGCAGTACTCAGCCTAGACGTACTCCTTTTCCTATTTTGACCCAGTCTGTTGTTCCATGTCTGGTTCTAGCAGTTGCTTCTGGACCTGCATACAGATTTCTCAGGAGGCAGGTCGGGTGGTCTGGTATTCCCATCCCTTGAAGAATTCTCCAGTTTCTTGGGAGCCACACGGTCAAAGGCGTAGTCAGTGATGCAGAAGTAGATGAAAGTGTGATTGGAAGATGGCCGCTCTGGCCCTGAGGCTCCAGGGTGGCAGGAATCACAGGTCCCCAAGGGTGCGACCTGCCCTAATCCTGCAGGATCACGTGTGGGTCCAGACGCAGGGGGAGGAGACAGAGGAGGATCGGAGGCCATGAATCTGCGAGTCCATGTCCCGTTTCCACCTCTGAGCCAGCACGAGCACCCATGGAAGGACCGGGAATGCCCAGCGTGGCCCCTGGAGCCAGCAGGCACCACCCACTGCAGAGGCCGTCTCCCCGTGCCTCAGACAGACAGACAGACAGAGAGACGGGGCTCCCCAGGTCCGGAGGCCCTAAGCAGTCAGCCACGGCCGCTGGGGGCTCGTCTGAGAGAGAGAGAGACCGAGACACGCTAGATACAGCCAGAAACAGTGCAAGTCGGCAGTGACTCAGTTTGTGCTGCGGTCCGCCCACAAGTGACATTTCCTGAAGTCTCCCTTTTCTGTCTTAACTTCTGGGTTTCATCACCTAAAAGAGAGAGTCGGCCGGGACCCGGTTTTGCTGCAGAAGACCCTGATACTCCTTGTAGATACCGGCTGTTTATTTTCCCCCTCCTGGCTTCGGTAATAATTTCATATGATCGCTGTGTGCTCACTCGCTCAGCCGTGTCTGACTCTTCACCGCCCCGAAGACTGCAGCCTGCCAGGCTCCTCTGTCTCGGGGGATTCTCTAGGTAAGAACACTGGAGTGGGTTGCCATGCCTTCCTCCGGGTGATCTTCCTGACCCAGGAGTCTAACTCTTCTCTCCTGTGTCTCCTGCATTGGCAGGTGGATTATTACAAATGGACTTTATTTTTTTCACATTTTTTTGCTTTTTCATACACCTAGCAGGAGGCAGAGTGCCCAAGGACCTCTCCTCCACCCTCCCCTGTTTTCCCGTGAGTTCCATGCTATGAACATCCCGCAGTAGGCAGGCAGTGAATCTGTTACCATGGATACGTTCATAGTGAGACGCTGCTATTAGCTGGGATGTGGTGTACATGTTCCTGGGGTGGTCAGTTCATGTATCCATCTGTCCAGATGACAGCCCCATTCATTCACACACTTGCCTAAGGGGTGGCTGGGCACATGTTTTGTAGGTGTGACTCAAGTTCACAACCAGCTGACCTGAAGCAAAGATAAGAAGCTCCAGTGGTGGTGGGCCTTGTCTAATCAGGTGAAGTGTTTTTTTTTTAAATGTGTGGGGAGGGGGACTTGAAGCAAAGAAAAAAGTGC
Organism: Hydropotes inermis; assembly: GCA_020226075.1. Lineage (NCBI taxonomy): Eukaryota > Metazoa > Chordata > Mammalia > Artiodactyla > Cervidae > Hydropotes > Hydropotes inermis. The sequence goes on from CM035303.1 coordinate 133,032,735, forward strand.
TTCATGTAGTGGTGGGCCTCATCTAATCAGGTGAAGGTTTTTTTTAATGAGGGGGCTGAAGCAAGGCGAAGAAGCTCCATGTGGTGGTGGGCCTCGTCTAATCAGGTGAAGAGATGGTGTCTTCTTCTTTTTTAAATTTGGCCACACTGCACAGCATGTGGGATCTTAGTTCTCCTGACCAAGGGTAGAACCCTCACCCCTTGCACTGGAAGCAGTGAGTCATAACCACAGGACCACCAGAGATTTCCAGGTGAAGTTTTAAAAGCAGACACTGAGGTTCCTCAGAGAAGATGAAATTCTGTCTCCAGACGGCAGTGTCAACTCCTGCCTGGGTGTCCAGCCTGGCCCCCTGACCTGCGGACTTCAGACTCACCAGCCCCTCAATCGCACGGGCCAATTCCATGAAATAGATGTTTCACCATCCTTATGCATATCTATCACCATATGTGTCTACTTTTCTCCAAATAGATACGTGTAGCTGTATCTCTTTCTATAGATAGACAGATATCTGTACATCTATCTTCATATGTATGCAGTTGGCCCTCCGTAGCCCTGGGTTCTGCCCTTGTAGGTGTGGAGGGTCAACTGTATAAGATTCTCTCTGCCTCTCCCTATCTACATCTATATATATACGTACATATATCCACACACACATATATAAATCTCTCTGTATATCCATAGCTTACATCTCATCTCTATCATCTGCCAACTATCTATCTACCTATCAATTTACCTACCTATGCGTCTGCCTAGATATGTCTATAGCTGTCAACCAATCTATCATCTACCTACTTACCTACTGTCTACTTACCTATCATCTCTAGCTACCCATCTATCTGTCTACCTATTTGTCTATCTATCATCTCTACCTACCTATCTATTGATATAGATATTTGTCTATCATCTGTATCTACCTATAGATTATCTGTCTGTCTACCTCTTTGTCTATGAATCTGTCATTTGCATCTACCTATCTATCATCTCTATTCACCTATCTGCCTATTTATCTATCATCTGTATGTATCCATCATCTCTATCTACCTAACGATCTACCTATTTGTCTATCTACCATCCATATCTACCTATCATCTCCATTTATATATCTGTCTACCTACTTATCTGTTATCTCCATCTATGTATCTGTCATCTCAATCTACCTATTGGTCTATCTATCATCTGTATCTACCTATCAATTATCTGTCTGCCTACCTATTTATCTATCAATGTGTCATCTGCAACTACCTATCTATCATCTCTATTCACCTATCTGCCTATTTATCTGTCACCTCTATGTATGTCTCTATCATCTCTATCATTTTTATCTACCTATTGATCTACCTATTTTTCTATTTATATATCGTCTCTACCTACATATCTATCATCTCTATCTACCTATCTATCTACCTGTTTGTCTATCTAGCATCTCTGCCTACCTGTCTATTGATCTACCTATTTTTCTATTCATCAGCTCCATTTACCTATCTATCTGTCTGCCTACATATTTGTCTATTTATCAATCTATCATCTGTATGTACCTATCTGGTTATCATCTCTATTTACCTGTCTATCTATATCTATCTTTCTATCTATTTCTATCATCTACCTATTTACCTATTGTCTACTTACCTATCTCTGTCTACCTGTCCATCTATCTGCCCACCCATTTGTCTATCTATCATCTGTGTGTACCTATGGATTATCTGTCTGTCTACCTATTTGTCTATCTGTCCATCAATCATCTGTATCTACCAATCATCTATATCTACCTATCTGCCTATCATCTCTACCTATCTATCTGTCTACCTATTTATCTACTACCCATATTCCTGTCTACCATCTCTACCTACCTATCTGATCTGTCTACCTATTTATTTATCATCTCTATCTACCTATCATCTCTATTTGCCTATGTGTCAACCTCTTTATCTATCATCTCTATTACCTATTTAGCTACCATCCCTATCTACCTATTATATCTTTCATCTCTATTTGCCTGTCTACCTATTTATCTATCATCTCTATTTATCATCTCTACCTACCTATCTGTCTATTATATCTATCATCTCTATCTATCACCTCTGTCTACCCGTCTCCCTACCTATTTCTCTGTCTATGACATCTGTCTACCCATCTATCATCTGCCTATCTATCCACCCATCTCACACAAATCTCCATCCTGTTGGTCTTATTTCTCTGGTGAACTCTGACTGCTAGTTTCCTGGTCACTTTGAGCGGAGCTGACCCACCAGCAGGGGTGTGGCTGAGCCTTCACTGGTCTGGAGGTGCTCTGAACCTCCCGCATCCCCGCTGAAAGGAGGAGGCCTGCAAAGTACAGAACAGGCAGGAAATTAAAGCCCAGCCGAGCAGCGGGGAAATGCTCTCTGAGAGACGTGGATGGACCCAGCGTCCATCCTTCACTTGTTGTGAAGCAAGTCACAAAGGGAAAAAAAACCATCTTCCCGACCCAGGGATCGAACCGGGGTCTCCTGCATCAGCAGGCAGGATGCTTTACCATCTGAGCCTCCAGGGAAGCCCTGTATGTTAACACAATTTACATGGAATCTAGAAAAATGGTACAGATGAACCTGTTTGTCAAGCGGAAACAGAGACACAGATGCAGAGAACAAACGCATGCACAGCAAAGGGGGGAAGAAGGGATATTATACATTGGGAGTCTGGGACTGAGATGCAATCGATACTATGTGTAAAATAGGTAACTAGTGAGAAACTACTGTATAGCAGAGGGGACTGTACTCAGGGCTCTGCGGTGACCTAGATGGGAAGGAAATCCAAAAAGAGGGGATATATGGGCACACATGGCTGATTCAGTTCGTCTTATAGAAGCTAACATGACACTTTAAAGCAAGCTGAGCGCCAAATAACCAATCCTTTTTGCATTGTGGTGTTGGAGAAGACTCTTGAGAGTCCCTTGGACGGCAAGGAGATCCAACCAGTCCATTTTAAAGGAAATCTGTCCTGAGTTCATGGGAAGGACTGATGCTGAAGCTGAAACTCCAATCCTTTGGCCACTTGATGTGAAGAGCTGACTCACTGGAAAAGACCCTGATGCTGGGAAAGATAGAGGGCGGGAGGAGAAGGGGACGCAAAGAGTCAAACACAACTCAGCGACGGAACAAGGAAGAAGCTGCGAGTTGGAGGGAATTTCAGATTCAAAGACCAACGTCACTCACACACCGTCCACTTCCTCCTCCTTCTCCACCTGCCGTGTTTTCAGCTTCTTCCGCGAAGGTGCCTCCCTGGGGGTGGGAACTATTCTCTGCCTACCTCTCCTGGACTGTAATAGCCCACCAGGCTCCTCTGTCCATGAGATTTCCCAGACAAGAGTCCGGGAACGGCAACCCACTGCAGCATTCCTGCCTGGAGAATCCCACGGACAGAGGAGCCTGGCGGGCCACAGTCCATGGGGTCGCAGACACGACTGAGCAACTCATACACACACACACACACACACACACACACCCCTCCCAGCGCCTCCCCCTCCACCTCGCCCCACCCAGGGGATCCCATGAGGCTGAAACAGACCCTGCTCCATGCATCCACGCCCGGTAACTCAGTTCTAAATGAGCGCATCAGCTGTCTATTTCAGGATGCGACTCAGCCAGCTGCAGAGCCGCCCCAAGAGGGGCCCCCAGGAAACACGAGGTCGCCCTGCACCTTCCCGCACGGGAGAGGACCGGGGTCGCCAGGATCGACCCACCAGCCCAGCTGCACCAGCTTCCTCATCCTCCCAGGCACATACACCAGTTCCTGACACTTTCGACTCCCCACTCGCTGGATCCTGCAGGGGCGTCATGGTGCAGACCATAGGTCTGGGTTTGCGGTGCAAACCCCTCAGGGTACACAGTGGCCTCCCCGGCGGCAGAGATAGCACAGCTGGGCCGGCAGCCTCAGCGGCAAGCCTGGAGGGGACCCTTCTGGGGAGACAGGATGGGGAGGACAGCTGGGGGTGTCAGATCCTCAGTGCCAGGGGGTGTGCGGCTAAAGAACTGCTTTCTTTTTCTCGTTAGAATAACCTTCTCGCTGTTGTCCAGTCGCTGAGTTGTGTCCAACTCTCCGCGACCCCGTGTACTGTAGCCCGCCAGGCTCCTCTGTCCATGGGATTCTCCAGGCAAGAATCCTGGAGCGGGTTGCCATTTCCTTCTGCAGGGGATCCTCCCCACCCAGGGACTGAACCCATGTCTCCTGCATTGGCAGGCAGATTCTCTGCCATGGAGTCACCTGTGAAGCCTTTAGAATGACTTTTTTTAAGTTTTTTATTTTTATTTTTAGTTTTTGTTTTAATGTATAGTTTCCCAGGTAGCTTAGTGGTAAATAATCCACCTGCCAATGAAGGAGACAGAGGATTGATGCTTGGGAAGATCCCCTGGAGGAGGAAATGGCAACCCACTCCAGTATCCTTGCCTGGAGCATCCCATGGACCGAGGAGCCTGGCGGGCTGCAGTCCACGGGGTCACAGACAGTTGGACACAGCTCAGCGGCCGAGCACACAGGTGACTTAGAACACTGTCTTAGTTTCTGGTCTACAGCAAACTGATTCACTTATGCAGACATAGATTTTTTTCGGGTCCCTTTTGATTATAGTGTCTGACATGATATTGAATATGATTATCTGACTCCCTGAGGTGTACCAGAAATCTCTGTTGCTTATCTATTCTACGTCTAACACTTTATATCCATTAAGCAATTTACATTTCACACTTTTAACCCCAAACATCTAAATTATCCTGCCCCCCCCAACCCCCGCCCCACCAACCCTACCTTCCTTTCCCCATTGGTTAACCATCCTTTTGGAATCTAGAAAAATAAAAGGAATTTGTGTACCAACAGAAACAGATCAACAGACGCAAATAGCTCACGTTTCCTGAGTTGTGTAAAATCCACGTGTTAAAGTGACACAGATGTTGTGTCCAGATCATTTCTAGCCCCGATGTGCTTTTTCAACTGGCTGGCTGTCAGCTTCCAGGTCATTTTCCAGCAGGAAAAACTGGCTCCCCAAGACTTCTGACCGCAGTCTCTTCAGACTTTGTGACCCCACAGACTTTTCAGACCCTTCCTGGGGTGGTCCCAGGCACCCCAGACTTCTGACCGACCAGCTTCTAAATCAGGCTTCCCAAGACCCCCTCCATGGGGCTGGGTAATTGGCTAAAATGGCTCACAAATCTCACGAAAATAGCAGAGTTAAAAAAAAAAAAAACAAAAAAGAAGGCTTTGCCGGTTTGTGCAAAAAGCATACGGCTCAGCTGGTTTTGGTGGAGAATTCCAGGGGAACGGGAGGAATGCATACCACATGTATGAGGGGTTGGGAGAGTTGGGGGAAGGAGCTTTTGAATCTGCAGGTCTGGGGGTGGCTCCAGATTCCCATCACAGCCGCTCAGCGAAGCTCCCCTTTCTGGGTGCCGTGCGGTGGACAGAAAAATGTCCCCAAGGACGTCTGCATGCCCTCCCCGTGCGGTGGAAAGAATAACATCCCCAACGACATCCTAAATCCCGGAACCCATAAACAGGTTGTCTTCTGACACAGGAGGTTGACAGCCATGATGAGTGACAGGATCCCGAGATGGAGACTGGGTCGTGGACCGCCCGCCCCGGGGGTAAGGTCATCACAGAATTACACAGGAGACCGTATGAACCGTTAATGGATAGATTCCTGCCACGCCAAGCCCATCATGGAGGTCCTGTTGCAGAAGCCTCTGCAAACTCATTTCTTTCTAAACCGCAGCTGATACAGGAGAAACAAAAAAGGGGGAGGATGTATTCTGTCCGCCAGCACAAGCAGAGGCAGGGGAGATGGTGTTCCAGGACCAGCGGCCACCGGCAGCCTAGACACGTGCCTGTGATGAAGGGATGGGGTTCCAGGAGGTGCTGAGAGGTGCATTAAGTGTTCAGAATTGCAGGCATCCAACCACCCCTCCAGCTACAAAAGCAGCTTTGGAAAACATGACATTATCTTCTAGAGTAAAAAGAAAAAATTGTTGTTTAGCCACTCATTCATGTTCGGCTCTTCATGACCCCATAGACTCTAGGTGGCCAGGCTCCTCTGTCCATGGGATTCTCCAGGCAAGAATGCTCGAGTGGGCTGCCATGCCCTCCTCCAGGGGATCTTCCCGACCCAGGAATCAAACCCGAATCTCTTAGATTAGCAGGCAAATGCTTTACCACTGACTCCCTGGGAAGCCTCATTAAAAGAACAAGAAGAATGCAATACAAATGCTCACATCAGTTTAAAAAAGCTTCATTCGAAACAGTAAATAAAACATTTAAGAAATGTTAAAAAAAAATATTAAAAAAAAAAAGTCGACAGCTTCTAGAAAGTCCCGGGTATGGAGACGCCTGGAATTCACAGTTTCGCTGGGGTTTCTGAGACTTTCTCCACGGTTAAGACCTCTTCCTTGTCATCTTTTCCCATTTCATGTGTAAACTTCTCCCATAGCATCTGATGGGGGAGAAAGGCAGGGATGTCAACTCCAGGAGCCCCCGGGGGAGCCACGGACATGGAGGGTTTAGACAGAAACAGGAGCTGGGTCTCCGAGCGGGAGCTTGTCATCGGCCGATGAGCTGGGGGAGGGACATCTGAGACTCGGGTACCACACTCGCTGGGACCGCACGGAGCTGAGAGCTTGGAAAGAGTGTCGCGGGGCCCTAAACCTCCCTGGGAACCCACAAGGGAGTTGAGTCGGTGTCCGTGAGAGGGACGATGGCTGGCTCAGAGACCCAGGTGAGCAAGCCGACACCCGCTTGATACGACGGCAGGCAGGCCGTGGAGGAGGCAGACACAGTCCCTGCCTCCAGAAGACAGGCTCGACAGGTGCACCCAAGTGGAGGGGAGGGTTTCCCACATCGGAAAGTGAAGGTGTCAGTCGCTCAGCTGTGTCCAACTCTTTGTGACCCCATGGAGTATATAAGCTGCCAGGCTCCTCTGTCCACGGGATTCTCCAGGCGAGAATACCGGAGTGGGTTGCCATTCTCTCCTCCAGGGGATCTTCCCCACCCAGGGAATCAAACCCAGGGCTTCCTCATTGCATTTGGATTTTTTTTTTTTTTTTTTTTTTACCATTTGAGCCACAAAGGAAACCCAAGAATACTGGAGTGGGTTGCCATTCCCCTTCTCCAGGGGAGCTTCCCAACCTGGAGACTGAACCGGGGTCTCCCGTATTGCGGGCGGGTTCTTTACTAACTGAGCCAGCCAGGGAAGCCCTACATACGGGGTGGGGGGGTCCTCTCTTGTCTCCTGTCCTTTTTCATCCTGTGTGCTGCCCCTCTGAAGATCTGGCTGGACCCCTTTCAGTCTGTCCCTGTCTCTCTCTGCCATCCCCATCTTCCACTTCTCTCCTCCTCCTTCTCCAGGACCCGGCTAATTTCCCTGGACACAGTGCGCAGACAAAACCCCCAACCCCGCCCCCCACCAGAAGAATGTCAGCGAGCAGGACACGGGTTTCCAGCCTCCTCCTGTGGACCCCGTTGGCCGAGCACAGTGAGATTCTGGGCTCACCGTTCCCCACCTGTCCGTCCTGGCTCCCCGCCTCCCTCACCCCGGACATACCTCGTGGTCGACTGGATGGTTATCGTTCAGTTTATCTTTGATCTGTGGAACCGGAGGGAATAACCTGTGGGTCCTGAGGAACCTGCGGAGATGAGACATGAGATGAAGAAATGACCGACAGACCCATGTCATATTACGTGCAAACACACCCTCTGGACTCACGTCTCCAGAACAGTTTCCTTTAAGATTCTCAGAAAGGGAGACTTCCCCTGGAAGTCCAGGAGTTAAGACTTCACCTTCCAAGGCAGGGGGTGTGGGTTCAGTCCCTGGGGTGCCGGTGCGATCCCTGGTCAGGAAGCTATGATCCCACAATCCTCACAGACAAAAAAATAGATAAATAAAATGGAAGCACTACTGTAACCAATTCAGTAAAGACTTTAAAAATGATCTACGTGACGGTACATACACACAATGGAATAGCATGCAACCCCTAAAAAGAATGAAATAATGCCATCTGCAGCAACCTCCGTAGACCGAGAGAGTGTCGTACTGAGTGAGTAACTCAGACAGAGAAGGAGAAATATCGTGTGACCTCCCTTACATGAGAAACCTAGAAAGAAATGAAGCAAAGTGAATTAAAAAAAAAAAAAAAAAAAAAAAAAACGGAGAGACATTAAAAAAAATATAATGATCCACCAAAAAAAAAAATCTTAAAAAAAAAATCACAGGACAGCTTGCAATCTTAGACTGTGGAGAATATAAATAGACTGTGCGGATGTACTTAAGAAATGCCCAGGAAAGACTTTCCAGAACCTTCATTCACTGTCTTTGAAGAGCAACCATTGACGGAGGGAGGAGAAGGGGACGACAGAGGATGAGATGGTTGGATGCATCACTGACTCAATGGAGATGAGGTTGAGTAAACTCCGGGGAGTTGGTGATGGACAGGGAGGCCTGGCGTGCTGCGGTCCACGGGGTCGCAAAGAGGCGGACACGAGTGAGTGACTGAACTGAACTGAGCTGAACATGCGTTGTCTCGGGTGCGGAGACGGCAGTGGTGGTATGTGCCGTCTTGAGCAGCTTGGAGGAATCCATACTCTCTGCTGTTAAAAGGCAGGGAGATTTATCCAGCCTTGAAGGCCACGATTCCAGAAGGACCAGTTTTATGCGGATGGCACGTATTTCCAGGGCTATTCCACGGTCCCCAAGTGTCTCAGTGGTGCTGAACGACTGCCCGGGCACTTATTTTTATTCTCACGAGAAGGAGGCAACCCTGTGACATCATAAGACACTGTGCTGATCAGAATGGTGGCCCCAAGGATCCATTCGAGTCCTGAAGCCCGGGAAAGGGAGCTTGCTTTGAAACGGGGTCTCTGCAGATGTGATGGAGTGAAGGGTCTAAGATGAGGCCCTCCTGGATGGGGACGGCCCTAAACCCAGGGAGAGGGTCCTTAGGAGACACAGAAGGGGAGAGACAGCGACACAGAGGAGAAGCCACGTGGAGATGGAGGCGGAGACGGGAGGGAGGCGGCCAGCAGTCCAGGGACGGAGGCCTGGAGCCCCCAGGAGCTGGAAGAGGCGGGGAGGAGCCTCCCTTGGAGCCTGGGACACCTAGACCGCAGACATCTGGTCCCCGGGGCTCCGGGAGGACGGATGTCTGTGGCTTTAAGCCCCCCAGCTTGCGGTCACTGGTTCCGGCAGCCACAGGAAGTGACACGGCTTTTGTTTAAGGTCAGTCTTCGGTGTTAAAACATGACATGTGTTCCCGTCCCCACAGCCCGTGGTCGTGTCCCGAGAACCGCGATGCCTTGCAGGCGGGCGGGTGGTCTGAGCCCAGGACGCCCCAGTGGGACGTGGGCAGGATCGTCTGCTGACAGAGACGTCGCGAGTGGACGCCCACACGCCCTGCAGGAGGGTCTCGCCGTGACCCAAATCTCCCCGCGGCTTTACAGAGCACGCAAGCTTTATTCTGCATGGGCCGGGCTTCCTTCCCGGGCGTCTGAGAGAGCCTGCCTGATTGCTGAGCTCACACGACAGGGAAGACGCTGGCAGGGGTCCCCGTGGGTGGTGGGGGAGGCTGGCTGCAGCAGCTGGCTGGCCGGGCCTGAGAACACGCTGCAACATTCCGCGAATTCCAGAGGACTTCTGTCCAAAAGACGCCGAAGGCGGGCCTTGGAGCACAGCCGAACTGTAAGCGGGCTTTCCTGCTGACTCAGACGCTGAAGAATTCGCCTGCACTGCAGGACAGCTGCGTTCGACCCTTGGGTCGGCAAGACCCCCTGGAGGAGGGCACGGCAGGATTCTTACTGGAGGCCACTCCAGCATTCCCGCCTGGAGAATCCCACGGACAGAGGAGCCTGGCGGGCTACAGCCCAGGGGGTCGCAAAGAGTCGGGCACGACTGCGTGACTCACGCTTTCAAAACTTCATCTACGTCTACAAGCATTAAGCCAGCTGCTTCTGCAGCTGCTGACCTTCCATCCTCTCCTCCAAGGAGTCCCGGGTGGAGGGCAGAGATGAGACACTCTGCTGTGGAGGAAAAAAAGCCCCCAAAACTGGCAGGACAGGTCTGCAAACAGTTAGATATTCTCAGGAGCCCATTTTACGAGCCCAACGCTTGCATCTCTTCACAGCTAGAAAAGCAGTGAAATGCTTCATGGTGATGTCTGCTCCCCGTGACTAGCAGAGACCTTCTGCAAAAAATATATATGCCTGATTGCGTGAACTCCCCCTTCAGCGGCTGCTGCTGCTGCTAAGTCACTTCAGTTGTGTCTGACTCTGTGTGACCCCATAGACGGCAGCCCACCAGGCTCCCCGTCCCTGGGATTCTCCAGGCAAGAACACTGGAGTGGGTTGCCATTTCCTTCTCCAGTGCATGAAAGTGAAAAGTGAAAGTGAAGTCGCTCAGTCATATCCGACTCTTAGCGACCTCGTGGACTGCAGCCCACCAGGCTCCTCCATCCATGGGATTCTCTGATGGGGGGTCGGGGGGGGGTGGTGACTCTAGAACGGGCACTGGCCCCTCCACTGACCATGGGGGTTAGCCAGCCCGGGACTCCCCGGGGTTACCTTTTGAAAAGGCAGCTGAGGGTCAGGCCACAGACGAGAGTCCCCAGGACCACCAGAATGTAGACGTGCACCAGGCTGGACTCTGGTTCTTCGGACCCTGGGGAAGACAGAGGCAGGGGACATGCCGGGGACCCCGCAGGGGAGCGGGAGGAGCCGGCATCACTCAGCCAGCTCACGGGCTCACGGGCTCGGAAACACGCCCGGCGAAACCCAAACTGTCAGTCCCTCTGCCATGTCCTACCCTTTGCGACCCCACGGACTGTAGCCCACCAGGCTCCTCTGACCAGGGCATTCTCCAGGCAAGAATACTGGAGTGGGCTGCCATGCCCTCCTCCAGGGGATCTTCCCGAAGCAGGGACCAGATCCAGTTCTCCCTCATGGCAGGCGGATTCTCTACCGTCTGAGCCATCAGAAAAGCCCCATAAGGAGAAGGGAAATCTACGAGAGTACCCTAAGCCAGAGCTTTCACAGAAAATGTCTGTCAGACAATAGACTGCACGTTGCCCACAAAGGTCCGTCTAGTCAAAGGTAGGGTTTCCCCAGTATTCACGTACGGATGTGAGAGCTGGACCATAAAGAAGGCTGAGCGCCAAAGAATAGATGCTTTTGAACTGTGGTGTTGGAGAAGACTCTTGAGAGCCCCTTGGACGGCAAGGAGATCCAACCAGTCCATCCTAAAGGAAATCAACCCTGAATATTCATTGGAAGGACTGATGCTGAAGCTGAAACTCCAATACTTTGGCCACCTGATGCAAAGAGCTGACTCATTTGAAAAGACCCTGATGCTGGGAAAGACTGAAGGCAGGAGGAGAAGGGGACGACAGAGGATGAGATGGGTGGATGGCATCACCGATTCGATGGACATGAGTTAAAGCAAACTCCAGGAGACAGTGATGGACAGGGAGGCCTGGCGTGCTATAGTTCATGGTGTTGCAAAGAGTCAGACAAAAGTGAGGGACTGGACGACAGATGAGAGACGAGCCCAACACCACATTCAAAGCACCTAAAGCACTCTTGGAATACAGCAACCTAAAGACCATTCAATTTGAAAATGGACAGAAGAAAGGGTGAATCGTTGAATAGGATGAACAGTTCTAGGCAAACAGCTGTAAACCAAATTCCCTCCCATTTGGTGAGTTTACTGCAATATTAATTCTTCTTTTAATATTTATTCCTTTATTTGACTGTAATGGGGCTAGCTGCGGCACGTGGGATCTGGCTCCATGACCAGGGATTAAACATTGGGAGCACAGCCTCTCAGCCACTGCACCACCAGTGGCCTTCCATATGGCCTCTGTTTTATGTTTAGGTCTTTTTGCCTCAAGGCATGTGAGGTCTTAGCTCCCCAGTCAGGGATCCAACACACATCCCCTGCATTGGAAGGCAGATCACCTGGTGGGCCACTGGAGAAGTCCTCTCCCATCTATCCTTAAGCTTTAAATTCATTTAGAATAAGTGCCCTTTACAATAAACTATTTTCCTCTGTCTGCATTAGTCGCTCAGTCGTGTCTGACTCTTTGTGACCCCGTGGACTGTAGACCCCTGTTCCCTTCTCCAGGGGATCTTCCCAACCCAGGAATTGAACCAAGGTCTCCTGCATTGCAGGGAGATTCTTTACCAACTGAGCCACAATTCACAACTAAGAATTCCTCTGTCCATGGGATTTCCCAGGCAAGAATCCTGGAGTGGTTTGCCATTTTCTTCTCTAAAATTATTTTCCTAAATAGGGCACATTTTTCATCTGCGAATAGTCAAAAATACAGTAGACACTCTCACTCTATCAGAGTGATTATAACCCGATGGACGTGTTCACTGTTGCAACATTTCTCAGTAGACACAGATAAAATGTGACCTGTTAGGCAAAGCAGTATTTTTTAAGGGACACACTGATTGTCAAAACTGCATGTTACAGATAGCAGGTGAAAGAAAAAAAAAAAAAAAAAAAAAAAATCATGTGGAGGTGAGCCAAGTCTATTTTAGAACTGTATTCTGGGAAAAGTCAATTTTTTTTTTTTTTTTTTGGCCCATAGTTTAAATTAATGCTTCTCTGGTGGCTCAGACAGGAAAGAATATGCCTGCAATACAGGAGACCTGGATTCGATCTCTGGGTGGGGAAGATCCCTGGTGGAGGGCATGGCAGAATACCCCAGTATTCTTGCCTGGAGAATCCCATGGACAGAGGAGTCTGGCAGGCTACAGTCCTTGGGGTCGCACAGAGTCAGGCACGACCGAGTAATTTTCACTTTCCCTGACTGGGTGTTGCTGCTGCCAGGGGAAATGTCACCACGGGCTCATGGATGGGAGCGTTTTGCTGAATGGCTCAGAGAAGGATTCAGCATGCCGGGACCTGCCCGGGGATGGTCTCGGGACACCTACCGAACTCAACGGGCTGGCTCCAGGCACCCCAGTGTGCCTTCCGGGCGTCCGCGGTCCTTATCTTCACAGTGTGTTTTGCTTTGGATCCCGGTTTTGGAAAGTTGTACCTATTCCCCGAGTCACCAAACACCACAATCTTTGGAGAAAGCAGAAAGTTAGAGTTGTGACCTGTGTTGAGAAAAAGATTGGGGTGGGGGGGGAGGGTGTCTTTTCAGTTGGCCAACTGGAGAGAAACATTCAAGCCCACACCCTCCCAACCTGGGTGTGAATGTTGGAATTTGTGTCCTGAATACTGCAAAGACGTGTAGATAAATAAAGAGAATGGGTGATTGTCATGAATTTTCTGAGTGACTACTCCTGGGGCTGCTGGGATCATTCAATACAGATGAAACAATAGTTGAGGAACTGGGGAGGATGTGGACAGACCCACAGACGGGTCATGGCCCCGGCAAAGGATGTTCAGAGGACCCAGTTCAACTTCCTCATCGGACAGAGGAGGTTGCATGGCAACCCACTACAGTGTTCTGGCCTGGAGAATCCCATGGACAGGGGAGGCTGGTGGGCTACAGTCCATGGAGTCACAGAGTCGGACACGAAGGAAGTGATTGGGCATGCCCACACACACGTAAGATTAAACAACGGTGATATTTAGGGTCAGGGTCGCCACTCACCAGTTGACTTCTACTGCTGCTGGTATCATGCTAGAAAAGAACCGAAACCAAAACAGAATATTTACTTTTCTACATCTTGAAAGTTCTTCAAAGATCTCCTCCCATCTCCCCTTTCCATGAAGTCAAGAGAAAACAAAACAGTCAGTACTCAACAAACAGCTGAGCTCCTTATATTCCCCACTACGCCAGAGGTGGACCCACATAAAAGG
>CM035303.1:133051559-133067104 GCA_020226075.1 Hydropotes inermis
CTGGCCCAGGCGGACATGGAGTATAGGCCTCTAGTCCCTGGGGACGTATAGCATAGGGATCCCGCTTTCTTCTCTCCGTTGAGTCTGGGCAGCCAGCTTTCCAAGGTCTCACCCGTGTCCACACGGGGCCCAGCTGGCCTCGCAGCGGAGCCTGGATCTCCTCCGACGCCCAGCCCTCCCGCACGCTCTTTGGTGGCAGGCGGCGGGGCTGCCTGCCGGGCTCCCCGGGACTCATTGCCCTGCTCGGAGCTGAGGCCGCTCACCCATCCCTGGACGTCCAGCTGGTACCGGAACTCCCTGTTGGACCGAGGCTGCCGGGTCCTGGGCTGCTCCCAGCGGATGAGGCAGTGGGACTCGTTGCAGTGGACGCTGATGTTGTTGGGAGCGTTGTACCGCTCTGTAAGACACCCCCCATCCCCCGGAGACACCTGTGATGCGGAGCGCCTCCCCCGGACCACGGAGGGGAGACCCGTTTCTGCCATCCCGACACGAAGAGGAGCTCCCGATTTCATCAGGGGGAGGGAGCAGGTTCCGAGCCTGCAATAATTCGTCTGGAAGCAAGCGCTGCTGGCTCCCACCAGACGTGGGAGCGGGTGTTCTTTCAGATGTTCCAAAAAGGGACCACGATTTCTGACCTCCAGAACCCTGGGCCAAAACATTTCCGCTCTTTGAAGCCTCCCTGTCTGTGGTCATTTGTTATAGCATCTCCGGGAACCTCAACGCAGATGCCTACACAAATTCTGTCACATCAAACTAACCAGTGCTTTTGAATTCCGAGTGGTTGTTCTCACCTATTTCCTTTAACAGCAAAAGCGAGTCGAAGAACTGGATCCCTGTTTCCTGGCTGCTGCCGTTAACCAGGAAGTAACTGTACGACGTTAACCCCGAGAGGTTTCGGAGGTGACATCCCACGTGGGTCCCTGAGTCTCTCAGGTAATGAGGACATTCCCTTTCGATTCTTTTCCTGTGAGATCCCCGAAACGTTCAGAGAACTGTCAGGGCAGTTTTCCCTTCTGCACATCCTCTCTCAGGGGGATTTACATGAGGTCGACACTTACTTTGATCGCATGTACAAAAAATACTGGACGTCGTCGGGGGCCGCTCGGCCCTTGGCCCAGCTGCAGTTCATGAAATCCGCGTCGTAGATGACGCAGGAGAAGTTCCGGGCAGCTGTGCCCTCCCTGCCTGGGAAGGGACAGAAACAAAACAATGACGCTTAAACGGGGATGGACCCGACGGCTTCACGGTTCAAAGAAGAATCAATACCGGTCCTTCTCAGGCTCTTCCCGAGAACCAGAAGAATAAGTTCCAGGGATCTAACACACAAGGTGATGGATACAGTTGACAATACTGCAGTGTCCACTTGAAATTCCCTAAGAGAAAAGAAGTGAAATTAAAAGACGCTTGCTCAAAGGAAGAAAAGCTATGACCAACGTAGATAGCATATTAAAAGGCAGAGACATTACTTTGGCAACAAAGGTCCATCTAGTCAAGGCTATGGTTTTTCCAGTGGTCATGTATGGATGTGAGAGTTGGACTATAGAGAAAGCTGAGCGCAGAAGAATTGATGCTTTTGAACTGTGGTGTTGGAGAAGACTCTTGAGAGTCCCTTGGACTGCAAGGAGATCTAACCAGTCCATCCTAAAAAAATATCAGTCCTGAATATTCATTGGAAGGACTGACGCTGAAGCTAAAACTTCAATCCTCTGGCCACCTGATGCGAAGAGCTGACTCACTGGAAAAGCCCCTGATGCCAGGAAAGATTGAAGGCGGGAGAAGGGGATGACAGAGGATGAGATGGTTGGATGGCATCACGGACTCGATGGACATGAGTTTGAGCAAGCTCTGGGAGTTGGTGATGGACAGGGGAGGCCTGACGTGCTGCAGTCCATGGGGTCACAGAGTGAGACCAAACTGAACTGAAGAGGGAAGATCCCTTCAGGGTTCTCACCACAAAAAAAAAAAAAAAAAAAAAAAACAAGCAATCAACCAAGAACAGACGCGACCGAATAGATGCATTAACAGCCTGTTTGCGGTCATCGTTTCGCAAAGCGCATACACATTGAAACAGCACATGTGGGAATTCCCTGGCCGCGCAGTGGTTAGGGCTCCGCAATTTCACTGCTGTGGGCCTGGGTTCAATCCCCGGCCAGAGATGTAAGATTCCACAAGCCGCAGAGGACCACCAAAACCAAAAACACCGAAACGACAAAGCCCCCCAAAATCCCCAAAGACACACAACTGCTGTGCATCAAATATATCTCCGTGAAGCTGAAATAGGCGGGACAGTGGAGTCTGAATGCTCGAGGGGAGCACAGGGGTCACCCGCCGTGTTTTCCCTACCTGGGTTACTGTAGACCAGCCTTTCTGAAAGCCGTCTCTGGTTTACATTTACTTGGACGGTGAGCGTGACTCCCCCGTGGAGAGAACAGTCTGGAAATGTGCAGTGACATTCATTGTCTTTCACCTGAAGAGATGCAACCAGCCAGTGGGTTAAGAGAAACCTGTCTTCTTTGCTTTCATCCCCAGATGCTATCTGCTCCTACACTGACCCCTGTCACAACGTTCACCTCCCTACGTGAAATCTTGCCCAGGTACCTTCTTTGAGAAGAGGCCCACTAACTAGCAAGGTTCAGAAAGTCGGTGTTCAGAGCTCACCTTTTTAAAAAAAAGAAAAAATTATTTATTTTTAATTGGAGTTATAATTGCTTTGGGCTTCCCAGGTGGCTCAGAGGGTAAAGAATTTATCTGCAATGCAGGTGACTCAAGAGACATGGGTTCCATCCCTCGGATGGGAAAGATCCCCTGGAGGAGGGCATGACAACCCACTCTAGTATTCTTGCCTGGAGAATCCCCCGGACAGAGGAGCCTGGCGGGCTACAGTCCACAGGATTGCAAACAGTCAGACACGACTCAAGGGACATGCATGTAATGGCTTTACAACGTTCTGTTAGTTTTTGCTGCAACAACGTGAATCAGCTAGAAGTATACCTATGTCCCCTCCCTCTTAAATCTCCCTCCGAACCCACCTGGAGCTCACCAGGGATCTTGTAAAAACACAGAGTCTGGTTACACAACTCCCAGGTGAGGTCTGGGAGCCTCTGTTTCTCACAAAACTCCCAAGGGAGGCAGGCTGGACCGCTCTTTGCGCCCTCACCACTTTACCTTTCTCTGGAACCTCACGCTCCCCGCGTGTGTTTTTGGCCACAGCATGCAGCCTGTGGGAAGAATCTTAGTTCCCCGACTAGGGACTGAACCCACAATCCCTCCACTGGAAGCTCAAAGTCTTAAACCAGCAGGCAAGTCACCACACCCTCTTCTATGGGATTTATTTTTCTTGTCTGATCTCATAGTCATCATTCTCTCACGGATGGCATCCTGACACTGTATCCAAGTCAGTCTGTTCAGTTTGTTTCCACCTAACAGGTGGAGCGAATGCTGTTTCTTTCTCAGGATCAAGTCTAGCTTGTGGACCAACTAAGTCAAAGAACGTGGCTCTCCCCCTAGGGAGAGCCAGCCTACTGAATACATCCTGGAGATGAGGGTCACTTCCCTGGTGCACCTCGAACCATGACTTCCTCGATGCAACCCCAGTAGCGCTTGCGTTTTTGTCTCCTACGCTTGACATGGAGGGAATAAATTGTAGGATATTCTTTTCTACAAAGGATAGCAATGGGGCCCGTCCAATCTACCTCCTTGTTGCTGCTCAGCCCCTCACTCTGACTCTTTGCGACCCCATGGACTGCAGCATGCCAGGCTCCCCTTGTCCTTCGCCATCTCCCCGAGTTTCCTCAAGCTCGTGCCCAGACCACCTCACCTTTTTCTTAATCAGCCCCTTCTCCTTGTGAATCAACACGCATTCCCCGTGCGTAGTGTTCTCCTTGCAGTCCCAAGTCAGCCTCGTCGTCTTTGGGTCAAACTTCACATTGAGACTGGAGTTGGGCTTCACGGTTGGAAGATCTGGAAGACGTGACCTCAGGAATCAAAAAAAAATCCCCCTTTCCCAACTCCATACCCACTTAAGCAATTCGTCTCAGGTCTTGCAAGCAAGGATCGGCCTGGGGGATCAACTGTCAACCACCTATTGTCAAATACTCTTTGCCCTCTACCGTCTGTCCCGTCTCTGCTTCCTGCCCCTTTCTCCACGTGGAAGGATGTTTCTGTTGTTGTTGTTCAGTCACTAAGCCATGTCCGACTCTTTGTGACCCCCCGGACTGTAGCCCGCCAGGCTCCTCTGTCCGTGGGATTCTCCAGGCAAGAATACGGCAGTGAGTGGGTTGCCATGTCCTCCTCTGGGGGCGGGGGGAACGGTCTTCCCAACCCAAGGATGGAACCCATGTCTCCTGCAATGCAGAGACATTCTTTACCTCTGAGCCACCAGGGCAGGCCAAGGGGAGATGTCTACTATGAAAATAAATGAAGACCAAGCAAGTGAGAAGGAGCGGAGGTTGTCTATTCCCATCTTGTCACGGGCACCATCACCTGTGTCTGCAGAATGGGTGCGGGACTATTCACACAACCACAAGGGGTGAACACAACAGGAGGTATAATGCTGGCAGACTGCTGAATCGAAGGAAAATCATGAAACTAGACACAGCCATACCCATGGCTATGCCTACAGGCATGCCAACAAAGGTCCGTCTAGTCAAAGCTATGGTTTTCCCAGTGGTCACATATGGATGTGAGAGCTGGGCCACACAGAAAGCTGAGCTCCGAAGAATTGATGCTTTTGAACTGAGGTGTTGCAAAAGACTCTTAAGGGTGCCTTGGACTGCAAGGAGATCAGACAAGTCCCTCCTAAAGGAGAAGAGTCCTGAATATTCATTGGAAGGACCGATGCTGAAGCTGAAGCTCCAATCCTTTGGCCACCTGATGCGGAGAATCGACTCATTGGGAAAGACCCTGATGCTGGGAAAGATTGAGGGCAGGAGAATAAGGGGACGACAGAGGATGAGATGGTTGGATGGCATCACCGACTCCATGGACATGAATTTGAGCAAGCTCTGGGAGTTGGTGAGGGACAAGGAGGCCTGGCTGCAGTCCATGGGGTCGCAAAGAATCAGACACGAATGAGCGATTGAACTGAACTGATAGGCACGTGGCTCAGAAGCTGGGGTCCGGGGAACGGGGGAGGCAGAAAGAGGTCAGGCATGTTCACATACTCACCCTGCTGCTCCTGGGTGAGGAGCCACGCGGAGTCAAGCACCATAGACAGGAGAACAACCACAGCCAGGGGACTCGCGGGGCTTCCCGGACGACGCAGAAGCTCTGCAGGGAGAGAAAAACCATCCTTCGTGGGAGTCTTGATGCAGACACCGGTGATGTTTCCCCAGGGAGATGGGGGAAAAAAAAAAAAACCCACAGGACTCTCTCCAGGGTGGTGGTCGGCATCGACAATGTGACCTGGCCAGCATCCTGGGTCACTTGCTTACAGAGGTTAAGACTCTAAACTCCCAATGCAGGAGGCCTTGGTTTCGATGCTTGGTCGCTGTACTAAGATCCCCCAGGGTACACAGTGCAGCCAAAAAATAAATAAATTAACTAAATAGACAATTTGAAAGAGGGTTCAAAGTGCATGGGCTTCCCAAGGGGCTCTAGTGGCAAAGAATCTGCCTGCCAACACAGGAGACTTAAGAGATCTTGGTTTGATCCTTGGGTTGGGAAGATCCCCTGGAGGAGGGAATGGCAACACACTCCATTATTCTTGCCCGGAGAATCCCATGGACAGAGGAGTCTGGCGGGTCCCAAAGAGTCGGGCATGACTGAGCGAGATAGCACACACAGAGTGCATGATTTGAATTCTATGACCTTCTGGAAAAGGTAAAACTACAGCTGAGCACAAAAGAATCGATACTTTCAAACTGGTGCTGGAGAACCCTATTGAGAGTCCGTTGGACTGCAAGGAGATCAAATCAGTCCATCCTAAAGGAAATCAGTCGTGAATATTCATTGGAAGGACTGAAGCTGAAGCTGAAGCTCCAATACTCTGGCCGCCTGATGCAAAGAGCTGACTCACTGGAAAAGACCCTGATGCTGGGGAAGATTGAAGGCGGGAGCAGAAGGGGATGACAGAGGAAGAGATGGTTGGATGGTATCGTTGACTCAATGGACATGAATCTGAGTAAACTCCAGGACATGGTGAAGGACAGAGAGGCCTGGCGGGCTTCAGCCCAAGGAGTCTCAAAGAGTCAGGCACGAGTAAGTGAGTGAACAGCAACAGTGGATACTGAAAAAGCATCAGTGATTGTCAGGGGTTATGAGAAGAGGAGAGATGAACAGGTGCAGGACAGGAAACTTTTAGGGCAATGGAAATATTCTGCTCTAATGACGGATACATGCCATCACACATTTGTCCAAACCCCCAGAACGTCCAACAGCAAGTTCAGTTCCGTTCAGTCCAGGTGCTCACTCGTGTCCGATTCTCTGCGACCCCATGGACTGCAGCACTCCAGGCCTCCCTGTCCATCACCAACTCCCGGAGCTTGCTCAAACTCATGTCCACTGAGTCAGTGATGCCATCCAACCATCTCATCCTCTGTCGTCCCCTTCTCCTCCTGCCCTCAATCTTTCCCAGCATCAGGGTGTTTTCCAATGATCAGCTCTTCGCATCCGGCAGCCAAAGTATTGGACTGACCCCCTAATGCAAATTATGACTTTGAGTCAAGAATATAGCGTCAAACTTGCTCCATCAATTGCAGGAGACGTTCCACATTGACGCTTGGTGTCCACCATTGCGGAACTAACTGTAGGGGGAAGTGGGTACACAGGAATTCCCAGCACTTTCCAAACCTCATGTTTCTGCAAACCTACACTCGCCCCAGACAAATAAACTCGAATAACATTAAACAAAAAATTTAGGGACTTCCCTGGTGGTTCAGGTGTTAAGACGGAGAGCTTCCCATGCAGGAGGCTCGGGTTCCATCGCTGGCTGGGGAACTAAGCTCTCATATGCTGCACATCTCGGGCAGAAATATAAAATTAAAAGATTAAACTTAAGAAAACTACAAAGGTACCGTGCTCTATCCCCCACAAAGCCACACTCCACAGAAAACAGCATCGTCCAGCTGGGTTTGGGGTGCCCACCGTCTCCCCAGTGGTGTTTTTAGGTTGTGTTTCCCCGGTGGCTCAGATGAAGGGCCCGCCTGCCAACGCAGGAGACTCAGTTTCGATTCCAGGGCCGGGAAGATCCCCTGGAGGAGGGCGCGGCAACCCGCTCCAGCGTTCTCGTCTGGAGAATCCCTCCCACGGACAGAGGAGCCTGGTGGGGCTATGGCCCACGGGGCCTCCAAAAATAAGACCCGGCTGCTTCAGGTCAGGGTGGTTCCTTTCCGGTATTGCTGTCACTTGCAATGTGCCTCTACATTTGTGTGCGGTGCACATCTCCATTTGTCTCGAGCTCCGTTCTAGCAGACGCCCCTCCTCATCTCCCCCTGCTCCCGGGAATCCCATCCTCTGGACCCTGTATCTTTACCCAGAGGGTTCCCCCCTACCTGTCTCTATTTTACCAGGCACGGTCGAATTTTTGATCATGTGCTTGGGTTTTTGGAGTCTACCAGTCTCAAGGTGGCTTCCTGTCTCTTGGGGAGTTCCTTTCCTGGCGGTTGCCGTGAGAAATGACACACTTTTTTTTTCTCTGATCTTTTTCCCTCCTTGCCTGTTTCCCTGTATCCCTCCCTTCCTTTTCTCCCCCTCCCTGCATCCCTGCATCGTTCCTGTCTCCTTCCATCTTCCTCTTCCTCCCTCTGGTCCTCGCAGAGCATCTTCTACCTCTCCACTCAGCCGTAGCTCCGCTCCACTCCGAGGACCTTGCATCTCGGACGCACGTCCAGTTCAGAGCCTTCAGGCTCCAGTCCCCACCCAGGGGGCTTCGTCCACCCTCCAACCAGGTGCTCGGGCCCCCTTGAGGGACCCACCACCTGCAGATGGCCGGCGCACATTCCACACGGCCTCCCATTATTGGCCCGCGTCTCCCCTCTGGCGACACAGATGTCTCCACGGGGGGAACCTCCTGGCTCCCGCGGGCACCTCCACCAGGAAAGACGCCCCCACATCCCTGCACCCCAGCTGCCCTCGCTCGCCCAGTCCCCCTGGGCCACGTCTCAGAGACACGTTCATGACGGTCGCAGTCTGCTGACCCTGCACACGCTCCAGACCCTGCACACACTCCTGCTCAGTCGTGAGTCTGACTCTATAACCCTGCAGCCCCGCCAGGCTCCTCTGTCCGTGGGATTCTCCAGGCAAGAATCCTGGAGTGGGTTGCCAGGCCCTCCTCGAAGGCATCTTCCCAACCCAGGGATCGAACCTATGGCGTTTCCTGCATCTTCTGTCTTGCAGGCAGATTTTTTTTTTGTAACCGCTGAGGCACCCGAGAAGTTCCCAGCCCAGAAGCTCCCACCCCTCCCTCCCCCACCCCCGGCACCCTCAGCGTCTCTGCTAACAAGTCCCCTGGGCCTCTTATGTTTAACTCTCTGCTGTTTCCAGATACCCACCCTCCTCTGCCCACTTCCCCGCCTTCTCTTCTCAGACTCATTCAGACCGTCCGCATTTTCACCAGGTCCTCCGGGCCGGATGCCGAGGATGGAGGACCGCAGCACCCTCCCCCCTTAGGGACAGGGACACCCGTCCGTCAGCACTCCTGGGGACAAGCACCCAGCCTCAGATTCCTGCCCCCCGCCCCAACACCTTCTGCCCCGTTCCCCCCAGGGAACCTCACTTGCCGTCACAGAGGGGAAAAAAAACAAAGCAAACCAAACCACCCACCAGAACCGTTCCAACTTTCCCACCTGACCGTCATTTCCTGTCCCCAGCCTCAGGGACCCACCCCATGATCCCCCCCCACGCAGATTTCGTCTGTCTTTCTCGGGGGTCTGCTGTCCGATCCCCTCCGGGGGAGGCTGTTTTCCTGCAGTGGGGAGGGGGTGTGGTTGCCTGCCCACTGCACCTTGGAACCTCTCCGAGAGGACCTTCCTCAATCAACACACACCCACGGCTCTTGCTGTGCGCCTGGATTTTCACATCTGCAATTTGCGAAACAGCTGTGGTCTGAGCTTTGCTTAACGGGAGACGGGGTGCGGGGAGGAGGGGACCGCAGCCTGACCCATCTCCACATCTCCTCGGTGACGGCAGCACCCGTCTTACCAAGCTCCCTGAGTCCCGCTTTCTCCTCCGCGGGGCATGGTGTTGTACCGGCCTCTGGGTCGGCAGGGGGGGTGGACACGCAGAGGGGGTTACCCACGTGTCATCCCCCCCAACGGACTCATCAACACCCTTCACCCCAACTTCCCCACTCACTTCCTGTGCATTGAACTCCCGTCGGCTTCCTGCTCATCGTGATGGAGCAAAAACCAGAAACTGCTGTAACCTTGACTGAAAAAATAGTTCTCATGTACCACAAAGGGACTCAGAAATCCAGCCCCAGAAGCTGCTCGCTTCAAACAATCAGTTCATCGCAGGCCCCGGCTCTTGGTCAAGGATTGTGAGGAAATCTCCGAAGGAGACTCTGCAATGAGCGTGATGCATCCTAGCATTGGAGAAGGCTCTTGAGAGTCCCTTGGACTGAAAGGAGATCCAACCAGTCCATCCTAAAGGAAGTCAGTCCTGAGTATTCACTGATGCTGAAGCTGAAGCTCTGATACTTTGACCACCCAATGCGAAGAGCTGACTCATTGGGAAAGACCCGGATGCTGGGAAAGATTGAGGGCAGGAGAAAAAGGGGACGTCAGAGGATGAGATGGTTGGATGGCATCACCGACTCGATGGACATGGGTTTGAGCAAACTCCGGGAGATGGTGATGGACAGGGAGGCCTGGCTTGCTGCAGTCCACGGGGTCGCAAAGAGTCAGACACGACTGAGCGACTGAATAATGACATGATGTATCTTATTCAGGCAATCCCTGGTTTAATTGTCACTCCCACCCTATGAAGCACTTCCAGGAGCCTCGCAGAAGTGGTCAGAAGACTGAAACCCACAGAAATCTTATTGCTGTTTCACTTAATTTTGCTTTTTTTTTTTGGAATTCAGGCGAAATTCACATGGGATGCAAGCCTGTATGCTCAGTCACTAAGTCGTGTCCAACTCTCTGTGACCCCGTGGACCATAGCCCACCAGGCTTCTCTGTCCACGGGGATTCTCCAGGCAAGAACACTGGAGTGGGTTGCCATTTCCTGCTCCAGGGGATCCTCCCGAACTGGGGAAGGAACCTGCGTCTCCTGCATCGGCAGACCGATTCTTTACCAGCTGAGCCACCCGGGAAGGCCCCTCGTGCAAGGCAGTGACACTCCGCACATCCGCAAAGCCTGGCTGCAGAACCTTCCTGTCTCCTCAAGGGAGACCTGTCCACGTGAGCCATCAGCCTCCACCCCTCGTCCCCCAGAGCCTCCGACCACACACCCACTTTCTGCCTCCGTGGACTCCCCTCTGCTGCTTTGCTGCCTATAAATGGAATCGAGTCGTCCTTTGCTTCTTCATGCCCAATTTCCCTTCTTGTTTTGGTAGTCACCAGGCTGCGCTTTCTTTCCCCATTTAAAGATTTCAGTTTTGAGACCATGTAGGCTGGGCGGAGGGGACCGCCGCCATCTCTCAGATTCAGGGCACGCCCTGCGGAGAGGGCTGGGTAACCGGGAGGCCGGTCCAAGGGGACCCTGGCACGAGCTTGCCCGTGAAGCTCACCGTGGTTTTAGGCGTGCCAGGGAGCGCGTGAGTGGAAGTCGCTCAGTCGTGTCCGACTCTGTGCGACCCCATGGACAGTATGGGATTCTCCAGGCCAGAATACTGGAGTGGGTAGCCTTTCCCATCTCCAGGGGAAGCTTCCCAACCTAGGGATCGAATCCAGGTCTCCCCCATTGCAGGCAGATTGTTTAGCAGCTGATCCACCAGGAAAGCGCAAGAATGCTGGAGTGGGTAGCCTATCCCTTCTCCAGCGGATCTTCCCGACCCAGGTTTCGAACTGGGGTCTCCTGCACTGCAGGCGGATTCTTGACCAACTGAGCCACACAGAAAGCAACGCCAGCGTCCCAGGCAAGACCTGTAACCCCAACGGGCCCCCATCACCCCAGCACACACACAGCTCACAGACCCAAGTCTGGTTTCCAGTCCCCACAGACACGGGCTGGCCCCGGGGAACTCCAAAATCTCCCACCCTGACCTGGCCAACTCCCCCCGGGGCTCATCTGGACCCAAGAACGCGGCACCCACACGCTACCCCCCAGCGGTCACACCGTCTGCCTGGGCGCCCTGCATCGGAAAGGTGTTTTAACTGCACACCCTCAGGTTGCCGGGGCTTCCCAGCGTGTGCGCACGGAACAGAATCCGCCTGCCCATGCAGGAGACCCAACTTTGACCCCGGGGTCGGGAAGATCCCCTGGAGGTAGGGCACGGCCACCCACTCCAGGATTCTTGCCCGGAGAATCCCCACGGACAGAGGCGGCCGGCGGGGCTACAGGCCACGGGGTCGCAGAGAGTCGGACGCGGCTGAAGTGAGTTAGCACCTGGCGCAGCGGGGCAACTTTTGTTCTGACCCACCTGGAGCGCCAGCCGTCGGGGCAGCAACAGAAACAGGAAAATGACACTTTCGGGGGCCCCGGGGGTCAAGGGGGACCGGGTTACACCCCACCCCTCCGACACACACACCCCACGCTCGCGTCTGCCGACCTGCGATCCCCATCGCTCTCCTGCGAGGCTCGCCTGTCTGAGCGCCCGGTCGCCTCTCTTCCTCATCCGACAGTGACGGGCCAGACGCCTTCAGCTGTGTTCCTCTTTTCTTCCCCTCGATTCCCTCCCCTCCGCTCGCCACGCCTGCCGCTAGGAGGAACTGGGACAGGTGGGTCCTCTGGTCTCCTCCATACCCGCTCCCATCCACTCGCGAGGAGAAGGTCGTCTTTCTTAGAGTCGGGCCGGACGCTTCACCAAGTCTTCTCGGAGCAGGGACCAGGTGGGTCTGGTCTCACTGATCATCCTAATTTTTGTTTTCTAAATTTATTTGATTTTTTTGGACCGTGCTGTGGTTTTCTCGAGGTGGGGCACACAGGCTTGTCACTGCAGCGGCTTC
Source organism: Hydropotes inermis (assembly GCA_020226075.1). Classification (NCBI taxonomy): domain Eukaryota; kingdom Metazoa; phylum Chordata; class Mammalia; order Artiodactyla; family Cervidae; genus Hydropotes; species Hydropotes inermis. The sequence continues at coordinate 133,063,607 of CM035303.1, forward strand.
TCTTATGCAGCGTGGACTCCAGGGCCCCCTGGGTTTCGGCAGTTGTGACGCATGGGCTTACTTGCTCCAGTGAACGTGGGATTTCTCCCCCCGATCGGGGATCGAACCCCTGTCTGCTGCACAGACAGGAGGGTTCCTCACCACTGGGCCCACCAGGGAAGCCCCTCAGCGACCATCTTCATCACAGACGTGGAGAAGGTCGTCTTCCCAAGGACGGGACCCGGAGCTTCCCCAAGTCGACTCAGATCAGTTACCAGGTTAGTCCCCTCATCTCAGTTCAGTTCAGTCGCTCAGTTGTGTCCGACTCTTTGCGACCCCATGGACCGCAGCACGCCAGGCCTCCCTGTCCATCACCAACTCCTGGAGTCTACTCAAACTCATGTCCATCGAGTCGGTGACACCATCCAACCACCTCATCCTCTGTCGTCCCCTTCTCTTCCCGCCTTCAATCTTTCCCAGCATCAGGGTCTTTTCCAACGAGCTGGCGCTTCGCAGCAGGCGGCCAAGGGATTGGCGCTTCAGCAGGTGTATCCCCTCTTTATTGGATTTCCCTCCCATTAGGTCTCCACAGCGCCCTGAGTAGAGCTCCCTGTGACATTCAGTAGATTCTCATTATCTACTACATTCATAGTATCAATATGCACACTTATTGATATATCGTATATGGCAATGTGTATAATGATGTTTCACCTACATCGTATCCATATCAATATGGGCTTCCCAGGTGGCGCTAGTGGTAAAGAATCTGCATGCCAACGCAGGAGACATTAAGAGACACGAGTCTGATCTCTGGGTCAGGAAGATTCCCCTGGAGGAGGGCATGGCAACCCACTCCAGTGTTCTTGCCTGGAGACTCCCACGGACAGAGGAGCCTGGCGGGCTGCAGTCCACGGGGTCACAAAGAGTCAGACACGGCGGCAGCGACTTAGCACGCACACCTCAACAGTGGATAGACGTCCATCTCAATTTCCCAAGCCATCCCACCCCCACCTTCCCCCCTGAGTCCCTACGTCTGTGTCTCTATTTCTGCTTTGCAAGTGGGAGCACCTCTGCCATGTTTCTAGATTCCGCATAAGCCTGTCAAGATGCGACCCTTGGCTTTCTCTTTCTGACCCCCTTCAGTCTGTGTAACAGTCTCTGCATTTTCACCTTCTGTGCTCTTTTTCATCTTCATTGCCCTGACGTGTCCTGAGACCAGCTCAGACCTCCCAGCAGGGTCTGTGGACAAGGCAAACGAGGAAAGGAGATGATGCCTGCTCCTGGGTGGCAGCTAAGAGTCCTTCGAGACAGTGTGCAGAGAGGTTGGAAGACGGAGCAGAGGGCCTGGGGGACAGAGTCCTCCAGAGTGACCGCCGACTTACAGGGTCTGCTGGCCGGGGGACGGTCCCTTTAACACAGCGCGTGCGTGTTCCCATTTTCACTGTCTCTATTTGGGGCTTGGGTTTCTCCCGTCACAACACAGTAGCTTTTACCCTTTATTAAAGGGTAACTGTGAGATTCCTTAAAAAACTGGAAATGGAACTGCCATACGACCCAGCAATCCCACTCCTGGGCATACACACCGAGGAAGCCAGACCTGAAAGAGACACGTGCACCCCAATGTTCATCGCAGCACTGTTTATCATAGCCAGGACATGGAAGCAACCTAGATACCCATCAGCAGACGAATGGATAAGGAAGCTGTGGTACATATACACCATGGAATATTACTCAGCCGTTAAAAAGAATTCATTTGAATCAGTTCTAATGAAGTGGATGAAACTGGAGTCTATTATACAGAGTGAAGTAAGCCAGAAATAAAAACACCAATACAGTATACTAACGCATATATATGGAATTTAGAAAGATGGTAACGATAACCCTGGATGTGAGACCGCAAAAGAGATACAGATGTATAGAACAGACTTTTGGACTCTGTGGGAGAAGGCGAGGGTGGGATGATTTGAGGGAAGAGCATTGAAACATGTATATTATCTTATGTGAAATGGATCACCAGTCCAGGTTTGATGAATGAGACAAGCGCTCGGGGCTGGTGCAGTGGGATGACCCAGAGGGATGGGATGGAGAGGGAGCTGAGAAGGGGGTTCAGGATGGGGAGCACATGTACACCCGTGGCTGAGTCATGTCAATGTACGGCAAAACCAATACAATATTGTAAAGTAATTAGCCTCCAATTAAAATAAAAAAAAAGACTTAGCAATTGAACAACAAAAAATGGACCTATTTCAATCTTTTGGATGCTACTGCAAATAGACTTGTTTTCTGAATTTCATTTTTTGGATTGTCCACAGCACTTGTGTTTGTGTCTGAATCTTATGTCTTGCCACCAGGCCAAATCTGGGTACTAGTTCGAAGATTTTTTTTTTTAGTGGAGCCTCGTCAAGATTTTCTATATATAACAGTCATCTGCAGATGGATACAGTTTTACTTCTCTTTTCTGATGTGCATGTTAAAAAAATTTTTTTTTTTCATTGAAGTAGAGTTCATATGCTGGGTGTGTTAGTTTAAGGCATACAGCAGAGTGATTCACTTATACGTATGTGTGTATATGCGTGCAAGCACGCTAAGTTGCTCAGTCATATCCGACTATGTGCGACCCCATGGACTACGGCCCACCAGGCTCCTCTGTCCATGGGATTCTCCAGGCAAGAATGCTGCAGTGGCTTGCATGCCCTCCTCCAGGGGATCTTCCCCACCCAGGGACAGAACCCGAGTCTCTTATGTCTCCTGTATTAGCAGGTGGTTTCTTTACCAGTAAAGTATCTGGGAAGCACAGAGTACTATACTCAATACTTTAATAACCTACAGTGGAAAAGAATCCAAAAAAGAATATATTTATGTGAATCTGAACAAAAGTACAGTACCCTATATTATACAGTACATCCTTGTTCGTTATTGCATATTTTTTAAAATAATAAAATTTTAAACCATCATATATTTTTAAAATTTGCTTACCTTTTAATACAGCTTTTGTCTGACTGGCCTTGGCTTCCACTCCACACGCCAGAGTGCACAGGACGCCCCACGTCAGAGACACGTCGGGCCCCGGGTGTCAGCAATGCTGAGGCTGAGGAACCCTGAGCAGGCGTGAGAGAGTCTGTCGCCTAACGATTTCTCAGTCTGTTTTTCTATCTGTCTCTATTCTCTATGATTAGTATAATTATGCAATCATTTACCTATTATGTACCATGTGTATGTACATATCTATTCCTCCATCCATCCAGCTATTTATCAATCCATCCATCCACCCATCCATCCACCCACCTATCGATTCATCCATCTATCTATTCATCTATCAATTCATCCATTCATATATACATATATGTATACATCCACCCATCCATCCATCTATTTATCCATTCACCCATTCATCTATCCATGCATCCATCCATCTATCCATCCATCCATGCATCCATCTATCCATCCATGCATCCATCTATCCATTCATCCATCTATCCATTAATTCATCTATCTATCCATATATCTAACCATCCATCC
>CM035303.1:133067934-133140225 GCA_020226075.1 Hydropotes inermis
TCCATCCACATATACACCTATGGCTGCGCTTCACAGACTGGGAGGACTTTACCCTCTGAGAGGGGACATATGACAACGTCTGGAGACTTTCTGGCCGTGATAGTGATGAGGGCAGGGGCTGCCCCTGGCGTGCAGTGGGGGGAGCCCAGGGACATTCCTCCACACCACACACAGGGCCCAGGACGCTCCCCATCAGAGACTCGTCTGCCCCAGACGCCAGTGGGGCTGAGGCTGATCAGCTCAGCGCAGACACTTGGTGACAGCCTCTCCTTGCCCTTTCTGCCCACACAGCTCCTCCCCACCCCCTCATCTGCCAGAATCCCAGGTTTCCGCCTTTCCCAGACTCTCCTCGGGGTCAGAGAAGAAAAGCAGTCATGGGGAGGCGGGGTTCAGAGCCTCTTCCACAGAAAAACGGAGGTGTGGGCAGCAGGACCTCAGTGAGCCAGCGTTCGGCGGGGAGGATGCAGCCCCCGAAGTTATAACATCGATTTTCCCAGAAAACAAACCAGATGCCAGGAGACGCATTTCCCAACGACCTCACACAGTTTCTCAACTTCCTGGTGGGCTGAACCGGTCTCACACTCAAGGGTGGGGGGAGGTGAGAGCTGGCTTCACTTCCTCCCAGACTCTAGGACAAAGATCTTCAGGCAGCAGGAAGGCTGTGCTGTTTCTTTTCTTTTCTTAAGTTTCATTTTATTCAAACAAGTATTACTGGCTATAGAAGAGGGCTGCGGGATCTTAGTCCCCTGAGCAAGAATGGAACCCAGGAGCCCCCTAAAGCGCAAGCTCGCAGGCTTAACCAGTGGACGCCCAGGGAAGTCCCCATTTTAGAATATTTTCATTGGAGTATGGAAGTGCAGTGAGAATATTAGTCGCTCAGTCGTGTCTGACTCTGAGACCCCAGGGACTGTAGCCCCGCCAGGCTCCTGTGTCCATGGGATTCTCCAGGCAAGAACACTGGAGTGGGTTGCCATTTCCTTCTCCAGGGGATCTTCCCGACCCAGGGATCAAACCCAGGTCTCCCACACTGCAGGCAAAATCTTTACTGTCCAAGCCAGCAGAGAAGCCCTAAGTTGGCAACCATAAGGGTTTTTTTTTTTTTTTTTTAAATCTGTGAGTCTATTTTATAAATAAATTTATTTGCATCAATTTATTTCTAGATTCCACATATAAGCGATAGCATATGATATTTGTCTTTGTCTGACTTACTTCACTAAGTATGATAACCTCTAGTTACATCCCTATTGTTGCAAATGGCACTATTCCATTCTTTTTTATGGCTGAGGCATATTCCCAGGTGGCTCAGGGGAAAAGCATCTGCCTGCCAATGAGGGAGACCCAAGTTCGATCCCTGGGTTGGGAAGATCCCCTGGAGACGGGAATGGCTACCCACTCCAGTATTCTTGCCTGGAGAATCCCATGGATAGAGGAGCCTGGTGGGCTACCATCCACGGGGTTGCAGAGTTGGACACGACCGAGCTACTAAATAAGAACAACAATTACTCGGAAGCAACCTTGGAGTCCATTGACTGATGGATGCATACAGAAGATGTGGTCCATGTATACAATGGAGTATTACTCAGCCATGAAAAAGAACGAAAGAATGCCATTGGCAGCAATACAAACGTAACCAGAGGATCACGCCAGTAGAATACATCGGACAGAAAAAGACCGGTATCGTATGATATAGCTCATATGTGGAATCAAGAAAAAGAGAGAGACACCAGTGAACTTACCTACAACGCAGGAACAGACTCACAGACATACAGAACACACTTGTGGGTGCCAAGGGTGGATAAGCCGGGAGTTTGGAATGAACAGATACACACTGCTAGATGCAAAATAGATAAAACACCTGGGCCTACTGTTCAGCGCAGGGAAGCATACACAATACCTTGTATAAAATATATAGAAGCAACGATTTACTGTATAGCCCAGGGAACAATATTAGAACCTCGTAACGAGGTTTCAGAGAAGTCGCTCAGTCGTGTCCGACTCTTTGCAATCCCATGGACTATAGAGTCTGCCGGGCTCCTCCATCCATGGGACTCTCTAGGCAAGAGTACTGGAGTGAGTTGCCACTTCCTTTTCCAGGGGATCTTCCCGACCCAGGGATCGAACTGGGTCTCCCACATTGCAGGCAGACTCTTGACCATGTGAGCCACCGGGGAAGTGTATAATGAAAAATAATCTGAAAAACATATATATATATATATGCATATATATATATATATAAACTTTAAGGTCAGAAGACTTAAGTAAGACCTAGTGTTAAAAATGAAGGAGTCAGGCCTTCTGAGTGGCTTTTGGTAAAGAAACTGCGTGCTCACTCAGGGGACACAGATCAAATCCCTGGTCCGGGAAGATCCCACATGCCACAGAGCAACTAAACATACATGCCCCAAGTATCCAGCCTGCTCTCTAGAGGCTGGGAGCTGCACCTAGGGAGAAACTGCACACAGCAACACAGACCCAGCGCAGCCAAAAAATTTTATTTAAAAAAAAAAAAAAAAAACCACCCTTGGAAGCAACCTCAGCGTTCATCAACAAAGAAATGGATAAAGACGAGGCCTACACACACCATGGAATATTACTCAGCCATGAAAAAGAATGAAATCATGATGGACGTATGCACAGCACTGTATGTAACATAGATAGCCAGTAAGGACGTGCTGTAGCCCACACGGACTTCTATTAAATGTCTCGTATGGTGATGGGGGTTTAGTCTCTCAGTCGTGCCTGACTCTTTGCGACCCCATGGACTGTAGCCCACCAGGCTCCTCTGTCCGTGGGATTCTGCACGCGGGAATACTGGAGTGGGTAGCCTATGCCTTCTCCGGGGGATCTTCCCCACCCATGGATCGAACTGGGTCTCCTGAGTTGCAAGCAGATTCCTTACGGACTGAACTACAAGGGAAGCACAATTATGTTATATAAAATACTCGAAGGCAAGGATTTACCCTGTAACACAGGGAAATATGTTCACACCTTGTCATAACCTCTAAGGGAAAGCAATTTGAGAAAAATACATTATCAATATAAAGCTGAAGGTCAGTAGACATCAGTAAGAAACCATTCTTAGAAAGGGAAGAGTTGGGACTTCCCTGGTGGTCCAGTGGCTAAAACGCAGAGTTCCCAGTGCAGGGTCCTGGGTTCGATCCCTGGTTCAGGGAACTAGACCCAAAACATATAAACTAAAGATCAAACAGCCTGCCTGCCACAACTCAGGGCAAATAAACAAATACTGGAAAAAAAAATTAATAATAAGTAAGACTGTTGCTTCCTCACCTTCTGCCCTATTTTGCAGAAAGAACTGAAAAAGCCTCCACAGACATTAAAGATGACATAAAGACATAGAAAACACAGCGAGAGGCCCACGGGGGATGACAGAGTCAAACATCACCTGGAGTGACCGCTGGGCAGAAGACAGACCGGGGAGGATGCACAGAACACCGTCCACCGCCTACAGCGTCCACTGCCTAGCTTGTGATGACAACCCTCTGCACACAGTCAGAAATCCCCAAACCATGGCAGGTCCCTGGCGGTCCAGGGGTTCTGACTCTGAGCTTCCAACGCATGGTGGGGCACAGGTTCGATCCCTGGTCGGGGAAACTAAGATCCCATAGGCTGCAGAGTAGCCAAAAAAAAAAAAAAAAAAAAGACGAAAAGCAATCCCCAAACAGAAGCCCCCTGGGACCCGCACCTTCAGTGATAGCCGGTGGAAAACGTGACCTCCTTGGGGCCTCGCTGTAAAGAATCCGCGGGCAGATGCAGGAGACACGGATTCAATCCCTGGTCCAGGAAACAAAAAAACAACCCTCACTCCGTGAAGCCCAACGCAGCCCGCGCAACCCAACCAAGAGGTTGCATCTCCCCCCAACCACCCCACCCTGCTCGCCTCCACTAGAGGAAAAGCCCAGCTTGCAACAGGCAAGACGCAGCCTGGGCCAAACAGACACAGAAACAGAAGGACTAAATGCACGATGCGCCCTCCTTACCTGCAGCTGCCGCAGGCGCAGAGGCCAGGACTTGAGTCTGGTGCTGGACCGGCACTCCGAGGGAGCCTCGTGGGCACGGCCTAACCACCTCTGAGCTGCCCCCCGGGAGACATTCCTGGCCCATCATCTCATCGCCCCGGGGTCTCCCGGGCCCGCCCCCCGGGGCTCACATCCCCGCCTCCTCTGTCTCCCCAGCGCCCCGCACCCAGGCTGCCCAGTGCCACTTTCACTTTCTCTTTGTGGAGTCCAGCTTTCCCGGAAGAAGAAATGGCCCCAGGGGCCCAGGATTCTCGCCTGGCACGCCCCGCGGCCAGAGGGTGCAGTCCTCGGAGGGGGTCGCAAAGACCCGGACGCGGGAGCACGCATGCGCGCCTGCGCTGCGCCTGCAAGGAGCGCGACTGGCCCCTACTGACTGAAACTCCCAGATTCCGTCCGGGCAACAGCCTTCGCTGGGAGGACTGATGCTGAAGCTGCAAGTCCACTATCCGGCCACCTGATGCATCGGGCCACCTGGTGCAAAACTGACGCATTGGAAAAGCCCCTGATGCTGGGAAAGATTGAGGGCGGGAGGAGAAGGGGACGGCAGAGCATGAGATGGTTGCATGGCATCCCCGGCTCAGTGGACACGAGTTTGAGCAAGCTCCGGGAGATGGTGATGGACAGGGAGGCCTGGAGTGCTGCAGTCCATGGGGTCGCAAAGAGTCAGACTCGACCGAGCGGCTGAACGGAAACAGTTTTACCCACACTGACTAAACCACCCTCCACCTTCTGACTTAGCAAGCCCTGAGCTGTCCCCAAAGCCTGTGCATTCAGGTCCTGCCGGGTGGAGCTGGGCAGGGTCGGTCCCCACCCCAGGCTCTTTAAGCTGCTGGGTGGTCTGGGGTGGGGGTGGGGGTGGGGTTGGGGGTGGGTGGTCTTGGCGCGGTTTGGAAGTTTTCGTCACTAGAGGTCAGTAGTGCTCTCTGCAAGCCCGATCCAAGTCAGCTGGCGTCCAAGGAGTTTTGCTGCCCTTGAAAGGGGCCTCCCGTTGGCACTGATATCAGGAACTCATCTTTGAACAAGCAAGAGTGTTCTTATGGCTGGGCGTAAAGAGTTTGGAAACTAAGATCATGGCATCTGGTGCCATCACCTCATGGGAAATAGATGGGGAGGCAGTGGAAACAGTGTCAGACTTTTTTTGGGGGGGCTCCAAAATCACTGCAGATGGTGACTGTAGCCATAAAATTAAAAGACACTTACTCCTTGGAAGGAAAGTTATGACCAACCTAGATAGCATATTAAAAAGCTAAGACACTCCTTTGCCAACAAAGGTCCGTCTGGTCAAGAAGACTCTTGAGAGTCCCTTGGACTGCAAGGAGATCCAACCAGTCTATCGTAAAGGAGATCAGTCCTGGGTGTTCATTGGAAGGACTGATGCTGAAGCTGAAACTCCAATACTTTGGCCACCTCATACAAAGTGTTGACTCATTGGGAAAGACCCTGATGCTGGGAGGGATTGTGGGCAGGAGGAGAAGGGGACGACAGAGGATGCGATGGTTGGATGGCATCACCGATTTGATGGGTGTGAGTTTGAGTGAGCTCCGGGAGACAGTGATGGACAGGGAGGCCTGGCATGCTGCGATTCATGGGGTTGCAAAGAGTCGGACATGACTGAGCGACTGAACTGAACTGAACTGAACTGAACTGAAGGAGTTTGGGATTTCTATGAGCCCACTCAGCCTGCTCGGACGGTAAAGAACCTACCTGTCAATGCAGAAGCCCAGGGTTCAATTCCTGGGTTGGGAAGATCCCCTGGAGGAGGGCATGGCTACCCACTGCGGTGTTTTTGCCTGGAGAATCCTACAGACAGAGGAGCCTGGCAGGGTACAGTCCACGGGGTCGCAAAGAGTCGGACACGGCTGAGCGCCTGGACTGATTCTTCCCTGGGATGCACCGTGATGCAAACACACGGGACAAGCCATTGGCTGTTGGGTCCTAGGGTTTCCAACGTCAGCCAGAGGCCACCCCCCAGCCCCCCAGGGACCGGTGTGAGACCACCTGAGGTCACAGACTGTGAAAGTGAAATCGTTAGTTGCTCAGTCGTGTCTGACTCTTTGCGACCCCATGGACTGTAGCCCACCGGGCTCCTATGTCCATGGGATTCTCCAGGCAGGAGCACTGGGGTGGGTTGCTACTCCTCCGGGGGATCTTCCCCATCCAGGGGTCAAACCCGAGGCTCCTACACTGCAGGCAGATTTCCCCCTGAGCCACCAGGGAAGCCCAGAGTCAGTCACAAAAAACTCCTGCCCAAATGGAGCCGGGGATACCCTCTATACCACCCCCTTCCCCCAAGGAGGCCGCCTTCTTTTAAAAATATATATATTTTTTAATTGAAGGATAATAGCTTTACAGAATTTTGCTGTTTTCGTCAAACATCAACACTAATCAGCCGTAGGCGTACCTACGTCCCCTCCTGCTGCTATTCAGATTTTTTTTCTTCCACACCAGGCAACTCATCCCCGCCTGTCCGCACTGAAGGCAGAAATAACTGCAGATATTTTTTTTCCCCAGGTGGTTGCAGAACCAGCTCACTCATATTTTCTTTTCTTTTTTTTTTTTTAAACAGGAGATTAGTGTGCTTATCTGCTGGGCTTATCTCTATTGTTGCAGCAGTTTCGGAAACCCCCTCCCAGCCCCCAGGAGCTTCTGTTCCTGGAAAAATTTTTAAATAAAAGGTAATTGGTGGGGAGAGGTTAGATGCAGGAGAGATTGGGGTGCGGGGCAGGGGGGGGGCATCGCTTTCTGCAGTGGGAGGTGAGAGGGCATCTGAGAGCTCCCGGCTGTGCCCGGGGTCTGCGTGACCCCCACGGCCCCGGCTTTATCTCTTCGGGCTTTGATGTGTGTTTGCTGTTGTTTCTCCCCCGCCCCCGTGTGTGTTTCTTGTTTGTGCATCTTGTGCAAGGATTAGGACATGAGTCTGAGCTGGTGATGGACAGGGAGGCCTGGTGTGCTTCTGTCCTCGGGGTCGCAGAGAGTCGGACACGCCTGAGCGACGGGTCTGACGACGGTCAGGCTCACTCCAGAGACACCCCCCTCCCACTCACCCCAGCGTCCCACCTCTCACCCCAGAGAGCCTCTATTCACCCCGGACTGTCTACACTCACCCCCAGAGACCTGCACTCTCTTCAGATTTCTATCTCTGATCCCAGAGACCCTCGGGCTCACCCCCACACTTCCACCATTCACCTCAGACATCCCCGTTCACCCCAGATTTCCATCTCGCCCTAGAGATCCTCACTCACCCCGGCTTTCCACCACTCACCCTAAAGAGCTCCATTCACCCCACAATGGTGTCCATCACCCCGGCAGTAACCCCACTCACTCCAGATTCCTTTTGGTGGTTTAGTTGCTAAGTCGTGTCCGACTCAGTGCGACCCCATGGACTGTAGCCTGCCAGGCTCCTCTGTCCCTGGGATTCTCCAGGCATGAATACTGGAGTGGGAATACCCACTGGAGTGGGTTGCCATGCCCTCCTCCAGGGCATCTTCCTGACCCAGGAACAGAGTTTGTTGCATTGCAGGCAGATTCCTCACCGTCTGAATCACAGGGAAATCCCTGCTTCAGGTGCTTCACTCTGGTGAATAACCAAGGCATTTAGCGCTTCATTTCTGCTTAACCGTCATCTGTAGGGAGCTTGAAAGGGGCTGTCAACTCACTAGCCCTGCAGAGTCCCAGGACTAAGCCAGACGGGGCTGTGTGTAGGTTGGGAGTGGGGAGCAGGTGATGGAGTCTTGGGGTGAAGGGAAGGACACAGTCACCCAATTTTTTTTTCAAGCCTGGAGTGCAAAAGTTCCAAGGGTCGCCCCGGGGAATTCCTGAAAACCCTCTTTCAGTCCACAGACGAAGCGCTCTCTGAGTGCCTTTAAAGATTACAAAAGCCAGTTTCCCTAAAAGTCAGCCTCAGTCAGGAGCGATTCCCTGGCGGGCTATTTCCTGGGGTAAAATATCCACTTTCAGGATAAAGAAAAATTCGGGGTCATGAGGCAGGCGCTTATTTTATAGTTCCCTCATCTCGGGCTGGAATTTCAATCACTGATACACGAGGAAATGGAAATGTATTCTGCAGTATATGTCTCGTGAAGAAGGGCTTATGTTGTTTTTTTTCTTGGTCCACGCTTATAATGCTAATAAAGCAGGCAGGAAGGCAGAGGCCTAACTGGGGCTCCTGGAGATGCTAGGAATGTGCTTTATGCTGCTGGAGGAATACTGTGGGTGTCCCAGCCGCCCACTCGGGGAGAAGAAAAGCTCACAGCCACAGCAAAGAAAAAAAGTGTGACTTTCTGGGAAAAGGAGCGTGGAGTTTTCAGGCAGTTTAGAACATCACACTTTTCACTTGTGGGGGCAGGCCCGAGTTTGTGTCAACAATCCGGTGATGGGTGTCTTTTTTTTCTTTCTTTAAATTATAGCTGAGAGTCCCTTTGGACTGCAAGGAGATCCAACCAGTCCATCCTAAAGGAAATCAACCCTGAATATTCACTGGAAGGACTGATGCTGAAGCTGAAACTCCAGTACTCTGGCCATCTGATGGGAAAAACGGACTCATTTGAAAAGACCCTGATGCTGGGAGAGATTGAGGGCAGGAGGAGAAGGGGACGGCAGAGGAGGAGATGGCTGGATGGCATCACCGACCCGATGGACATGAGTCTGAGCAAACTGCAGGACTCGGTGATGGACAGGGAGGCCTGGCGGGCTGCAGTCCACGGGGTCGCAAAGAGTCGGACGCGACTGAACAGCAGCTACGTAGTAGGTTTACAATGTTGTGTTAATGTCTGCTGTTTAACAAACTGATTCATACATACATATATATTTTTTTTTTTCATGTTCTTTTCCTTTGTGGTTTATCATAGGATATTAAATATAGGTCCCCTGTACTCTACAGTAAGACCTGGTTGTTTATCCATCATGTATATATATTTATATAATGTTCTGACCCGTTCCCTTCTCCAGGGCATCTTCCTGACCCAGGGATAGAACCCAGACCTCCCGCATTGCAGGTGGATTCGTCACCACCTGAGCCTCCAGGGAAGCCCCGGTTTGCACCTGTTAACCCCAAACTCCCGATACGTCCCTCTCCCGTCTCCCGGGGAGGTGACATCTGTCAGGAAAGGAGCAGACAGTGTGCAGGAAAAGTGAGCATGAGCCTGAAGCGGAGCAGAAAGCTGGGGCACGTTTCGAAAAGCCCACGGGTTCACAGATAGCCCACTGCCCCGGGAACGCGGTCCAAAGCTCTGACGGGTGGGCTGCTGACGGGTCTGACCCTGCTGTATCTTCCCACCGACCGACCAGCTTTGGGCTCCTGTCTCTGCCACCTCACGCGGGCGCCTGGTGCAATGCCCACCCCAGCCCCCGGCCCCGTGCCCATGAGTCAGGACCGTGGGTGGCAGGGGATGTTTGTACAAAACACACCGCTGGGGATGGTCGGTGACTCCAGAGCTGGTGACACGCCCACCGCTGCGCACGGCGGCATCCCCGCCCGGCGCCCCACGGCCGGTCCTCAGGGGCGCGTCTGCCGCAAAGGGGAGACCCCGTGGCTGACGCAGGCCATGTGCGTGCCGAGTCACTTCAGGCGTGTCCGACTCTCTGGAACCCGTGGACTGCAGCCCGCCAGGCTGCTCTGTCCGAGGGGTGCTCCAGGCAAGGATGCTGGAGTGGGTGGCCACGCCCTCCTCCAGGGGATCTTCCCAACCCAGGGATCGAACCCGCGTCTCTTGTGTCTCCTGCATCGGCAGGTGGGTTCTTTACCACGAGCGCCTCCTGGGAAGCCGACATAAGCCCGATACCAGAAAAAAAGAACCAGCTGTAGCCACAGCATGCCATCTAACGTCACCCTTCTGCTGTTTTATAGGACTTCCCTGGTGGCTCAGGCGGTAAAGCGTCTGCCTACAATGTGGGAGACCTGGGTTCACATCCCTGGTTTGGGAAGATCCCCTGGAGAAGGAAATGGCAACCCACTCCAGTGCTCTTGCCTGTAAAACCCCATGGACGGAGGAGCTTGGCAGGCTACAATCCGTGGGGTCACAAGGAGTGGGACACAACTGAGCGACTTCACTGTCTTTCACTTTCTGCTGTTTTATAAACTATGGAGACGTTCGAGTTGCTGGCTTTTCCTACTGTTGATCTTTCCCTGCCGCTTCTGGACCCTTTGCCTATAAAACAGGGGCTTACAAGTCGGCCCAGCAGGAAAGATACCCGCCTGCCGATGCAGGAGACGCGGGTTCGATCCCTGGGTCGGGAAGATCCCCTGGAGGAGGGCATGGCCACCCACTCCAGTGTGCTTGCCTGGAGAATCTCACGGCCAGAGGAGCCTGGCGGGCTGCAGTCGATGGGGCCGCCCAGAGTCGGACGCGACTTGGAGACTGAACGACAAGATTGATCACGTCAGGCTCAAAGGCTCCTGTGGATTCACAGCGTCACGTTCATCACACACTGATAGCCATCAATGTGTCAGTGACCACGTATCGATATCGATCTAACAGACCAGCACATCCGACCGAGGGCGGCTGCTGATACCAGGGGAGCTCTCCGTGTGGGGGGGACGGGCGCCTCTGGGAAAGCCCTGTACTTCCCTCTCAAGCTGGCTGCCAACGTAAAAATGCTCTAAAAATAAAGTCTCTGCTGAAGACAAAGACGCCACCTCTGGGGGCTCCCTCCACCCGCTTCCCCTTGTGACCGTGAATCCGCTGTGGTCAGTCTGCAGCGTGTCCAGAGAACACGTACGTGTTCCTCCTCCGTGTTACCGCACGGGGCTGGGCGGGGGACCGGGGGGCAGAGAGGGACGGCAGATCTGTGAGCCTGGTTCCTTCCAGAGGAAGAACATGTGTTGTTTCTGCTGCTGAGTCACCACATCCCAGGTCACTCTCTGCGACCCCGTGGACCGCAGCACTCCAGGCCTCCCTGTCCATCACCAACGCCCGGAGCTTGCCCAAACTCATGTCCATCGAGTCGGTGGTGGCCTCCAACCATCTCATCTTCTGTCGTCCCCTTCTCCTCCCACCTTCCATCTTTCCCAGCATCAGGGTCTTCTCCAATGAATCAGCTCTTCACATCAGGTGGCCAAAGGATTGGTGCTTCAGCATCAGTCCTTCCAATGAATATTCAGGGTTCATTTCCTTTAGGATGAACTGGTTGGATCTCCTTACAGCTCAGATGAAGGAGCCCAACTTTGAGGTGGCGTGAGGTGACTTAGGACGCCACATCTAGATAGCGTCGCAGAAAAAAAAGACAGAGATGCTGCATCTTGTCAGTCGCCCCTCCACACCCGGAACCCCTCTTTCTCTTTGCTAGTTCTGCTGTTGGCTAACCCAGAACTCTAAAAGTGAGTGAAGTCACTCACTCGTGTCTGACTCTTTGTGACCCCGTGGACTATACACTCCCTGGAATTCTCCAGGCCAGAATACTGGAGTGGGTGGCCGTTCCCTTCTCCAGGGGAATCTTTCCAACCCAGGGATGGAACCCAGGTCTCCCGCATTGCAGGCAGATTCTTTACTAGCTGAGCCTCCAGGGAAGCGCAAAGCGGTTAATCTTCAATTTTAAAAAATCAACCTTAAAAAAACGATTGGCTTATATTTAGTTGTCTGCGTTGGAGCCCCGTTGGGTTGGAGCTCAGCACGGACGGCCTTCACTCTGGTGCGCGTGGAGTTCGGTTGCCGCGTTTGTGCAGTCTGCCCCGCTCCAGCACGTGGGGTCCCAGTTCCCTGCCCAGGGATGGAGTTAGCCGGGAGAGAGACGTGTGCCGTGACTGCAAAGCGGGTGACGCACCCACACACGCCCTGCAGCTGCCTCCCCGCCCGGCTCCCCACGGCCGGTCCGAGAGACGCCTGCCACAAAGCGGAAGTAGGGGTCAGGGAGAGTGAGGCGCGTCCCCTGCGTTGCAAAGCGGGTTCTTAACCACTGGACCACCAGGGACATTCCACTACACAGATTTCTTGGGGCGGGGGAGGGGGGGACGTCGCAGAAAATAGCAGATTCCCTTTCAAGGTATTCTCCTCCAGTAGTGCTGGCTGGTCAGCCCCTCTTCGGGCCCGCTCACTGGGGTGATGCTTCCAGGAGGTGGTGTGGCTCCTTCTATCTTGCTGGGTATCCATCTCTCACCTTCCACCTGCTTCTTCGAAGCCTCATGAAGTACTCGGGTTCCTCCAGGCAAAGGGGGCTCCACAGACTACTCCTCAGCTGTGAGATTTGAATACACCACACCCAAAAGATGACATTTTTTGGTGTCAAGATGATTTTAAACTGAAGACCTTTGAATTGCAACTGATGCAGGGGGAAAAAAAAAAAGTCTTCTTGGAGCTTCCCTATCTGATCAAAAGCAGCAATTTCTGAGAAATAGGGCTCCATAAATACCTCTCCTCCGGGGTGGATCTACTCTCTAGTGGGAGAAGACAGTAAAAGCCCCCACCCCCACCCCGCAAATTCCATCTCCAGGGCAATTTGGCAGCTTTGAAGGAGGTGGAAAATTCACTCTTATCTATGTAAACACTGTCCCACTCTCTCATCTCCTGTTTGTTCTCCTGAAAACCCACTTACGTATCTCAAAGCCATTTGTTTTCCCCTAAGTGAGCTTTATCCACCTCCCCATCACCTACTGAGTTAGGCACGTTTTTGCTGGTGTTCAGTCGCTCATTCCTGTCTGACTCTTTTGCGACCCCATGGACTGCAGCCCACCAGGCTCCTCTGTCTGTGGGATTTCTCAGCTGAGAATCCTGGAGTGGGTTGCCATTGCCTTCTCCAGGGGATCTTCCCAACACACGGATCAAACCTGCATGTCCTCATTGGCAGGCAGATTCATCACCACTGAGCCTCCTGGGAAGCCCAAGTTAGATAAACCCCAAACTCTAACCATTCCCTGGAATCACTCATCACCAAGTTTCTCCCCCATGTATGCATGCTGAACATGTAAACTCTGCTTTCTTCTTTCCTACAAACCGATCGTCTGTCACTTTAATTTGCAGGTACACCGGGACAGAACATAACAGGATAGAGGGGAAAAGATTTTTTTTTCTTTCATTTGTTCCCCTCCTCCCCCACCTTGGATGCTTTCGTCTCTGAAAGTCAATCCTCTTTCTTAGCCCAGAATCTTATAGAACCATGTTCCACTAGTGCCTGCCCGTGTAGTGTCATTTCTTTGACGCACTTGTTCCCTTCCCATCATTACTGTTTGGGGATGTGAAAGAAGTCTATGGAGGGTCGCCCAGCATCTTGAATCTCTCACGATATCAGGCGACTGAGGAGTCTTGGAGCTCATCAAAGAAGGAGGCTTGTTTGACCTGGAAATCAAGGTAACATTTGCCATCCTCAGCTATCTGAACGGGGCTCCCATGGAGATGGGTTTTTCCGTGGGGTCAGAGGACAGTCCAGGTGGAGGGGAGCAGGTGGACTTTCTGTCCACTGCAGCCGTTTGGATACCAGATGGAAGGTCCAAGCTTACTGCCCCTACAAGACTTAGCGTCACACCTATGTGAGTTTCTGGCGTTGGTTGTAACAGCACCACAGGCAGGGTGGCTGAAAACAGCAGAAATGTATCATCTGGCAGTTCTGGGAGCCGAGAGTCCAAAAGCAAAGCGTCAGCAGGGTGGGTTCCACGCACTTAAGGGGTTGTGTACTTGGCAGAGGGAGACCCCAGTGCTCAATGTTGCAACTCTATGGCCAAGACAGTCAAGAGGTTGTCTTTTCTCTGCCTTGAGACATAGGCATTGTGCACTGGTCCGGGTTCGATCCCTAGGTCGGGAAGATGCCCTAGAGAAGGAAATGTCAATGCACTCCAGTATTCTTCCCTGGAAGATGGCATGGACAGAGGAGCATGTTGGGCTGCAGTCCATGGGATCACAAAAGAGTCTGACGTGAATGATGGACTAACACACACCATGGTCAGTCTTAAAAGAAATCAACCCTGGATACTCATTGGAATGACCGATGATGAAGTGGAAACTCCAGTGCTTTGGCCACGTGATGCGAAAAGCTGACTCGTTGGAAAACACTGTGATGCTGGGAAAGACTGAAGGCGGGAGGAGAAGGGGATGACAGAGGATGAGATGGTTGGATGGCATCACCGACTCAATGGACGTGAGTTTGAGTAAACTCCGGGAGTTGGTGACGCACAGGGGAAGCCTGGAGTGCTGCAGTTCATGGGATCACACAGAGTCGGACACAGCCTGGCAACAACAACCTTGGTGTACGTGGCACAGACCCCTATGACCCCTGAGTTCCACTCTCGCACCGCCTGAAGCCAATCCCTGCTTTTCCAAGTTTCTTGATCATCACCTCTGCGCTGCTTCAAATCTCTCCAAACAGATGAAACAGCAGACAGCTTCCCACCGTCTCTGTGCCGTACAGACTGGCCTCTGCTCTCTGCTTCTGGGGCGGGGAAACCCTTCTGTTATGTAACAGTTCTCACCAGAGTGTCAAAGCCGACAGATGGATCTGATAGGAAACCACGCAGGGCTCACGGCGTGGGGCTGTTCTGTGATAGCTGGCCGTGACAACCTGGGCAGGCTGGAGGAGAGATAAGAGGTCGTGTCACGCGGCGTGTTCCGACAGAGCGACGTGCGGGCTGGAGGCGGTGACGTGCAAGGCGGTGGGACTACCCTTGCAGTCAGCGTGAGCCCGTCTTATCTTGAATTTATGCAAGACCCGAGTGTCTTTTTTTGGAAGGCATGCTGAATCTTGTCAAACAGACATCCGTATGGGTGTGGATTCATTTTTTTTAATGTATTTCTGGTTTTTTTTTTGACTGCACTGGATCTTCCTCGCTGCTTGCAAGGTTTCTCTACTTGCAGTGAATGGGATTGGGGGGTGCTACTCTCTAGTTGTGGTGAGAGGGCTTCTAACGGCGGAGGCTTCTCTTGTTTCCAAACACGGGCTCTAGGGTGTGTGGGCTTCAGTCGTTGTGGAACATGGGCTCAGTAATTGTAGCACAAGGTCTGAGTAGTTGCAGCTTCCACGCTTAGTTGCTCTGCTGTGTGTGGTATCAAGACCGAGACCAGAGATCGACGGAATGTCCCCTGCATTGAAAGGCAAATTTTTCTTTCTTTTTTTTTTTTTTCAGGGAGAGGAAACACTATTTTATTTAAACAAAAAGAAAGTGTGAAAGCTGTTAGTTGCTCAGTCGTGTCTGACTCTTTGGGACCCCGGTGGATGGTAGCCCCACCAGGCTCCTCTGTCCACAGGATTCTCCAGGCAAGAAGAGCGGAGCAGGTTGCCATTGCCTCCTCCGGGAAGGCAGATTCTTAACCACTGGACCACAAGGGAATGCCGGCTGTGAATTCTTCACAGCTCCTCGCAAGGATGCTCGGTATGTCTGCAGTCTGGGCTGGCCCATGACTGCCTCTGGCCAGCGGGCGATAGCCGAAGTGACCACACCCTCGGGCAGGCTGACGTCAAATCAAGTCTCCCAGTCAGGGAAGAGAGACCATTCAAGCTGTCGGATTACTTTTCAAGCCCAGCGGCCGTGTGTGTGTGTGTGTGTGTGTGTGTGTGTGTGTGTGTGTGAAGGTGCTCGAACATTCCCCTGCACTCAAGCCTCCCATTGAGACTGTTCCCCCCGACCCCAAGCAGAACTTCCCAGGTGCACCCACCCTGTCAATCAGGACACATGACCGGCCGCTATGCCACCAAGCGTTGTGGCCTCACAAGACGCATCTGTAGCCCACCCAAGTCATTCTCACGTGTGCAGGAGGGCAGCCAGGCCCGCAAGACAGAATGGCGGACATTTCTAGCTCCACTGGGACAACCACGCCTTCCCACCTCCACCCTGTTGCCTTTCTCGGCTTGCTGACTCAGTCCCAGCAACTGACCGGTGGAAGAAACGCACGGTAGGTACCCTATCAGTTTGTGGTTTTGCATGCAACGCACGGGGCGTGGGGAGGAGGTTCTCGAGAGGGGTGGTGTGTTATCCATGTGACAGGTGACACCAGTGGTCTTTGGGATTTGCATGGAGGGAGTGTTTCCATCCTGGAATCTGGAAGGGAGCCGGGGACGTTCGGCGGGTGGAGGGTGGGGAAGTTTGCTTCATTATTTCCCGCCCCTGTCTCCGCCACGTTTACGTCCCCTTGAAGGGCAAGACCGGAGAAGCTAAGAGGTTCCTGGGTAGCCCGCCGAGACTGCCGAAGCCCAACGGGTACCACTTCTCGGAGCTGTTAACATGTCCAGGATGCGGTCTCTCTCTCACCGTTTCCCAGGAGACGCTGGAGGACATGGTGAATTCTGACCTTCCTTTGATGGCCATTCCCTCAAACGACAAATGGACCCCAGGGAGGCTGGGAGACCCTGCCTTGGGGAACCACCCGTCTCAGGTCCCGTGAAATACTCATCTCCCTGGATTCCCAGTCCCGCCCAGGAAAGCAGCACCTGTGACCTCAGACCGCCCCGTCACCGCCCCGGCCACCTCTGCCGGGGCATTTGTTCCCTTTTCAGGTTAAAATGTCTGAAATGCAAAGTTCCCTTAGTGGAGCCCCAGAGAAGGGCTCGAATCTCCGGCTTCTGGGCAGGAGGCGCAAGGCAGGGAGGAGGGAGGTGGGGTGGTGGGCAGAGACGTCCAGGCACATTTCAGGGTCACAGCTGGTTGCGGAGCGGGTGCTCCTAGCGTGCAGTGGGTGGGAGCCCAGGGACGCTGCTCCATACCCCGTAGGGCCTGGGACCAGGGACGCCCCGCCTCAGAGAGATGTCCAGCCCCAGGCGTCAGCACTGCTGAGGCTGAGAAACCCTGGACCGGCATCACTGTGAAATCAGATATTTATCCTCTCTACTCATCCATCCATCCATCCATCCATCCATCCATCCAGGCATCCGTGAGAGTGAGCCTGGGGAATCCTGACCTACGTGAGGATGCTGTGACTATCCATCTAGTTATGCTCTCTATCTACTTATTCTAGCTATCTCCTTATTATACCTGTCTTCTTATTCTACTTATCTGTCTAGTTATTCTGTCTTCTTATTCTGTTCATCTACTTATTCTTTGTATCTACTTAGTCTATCTACTTATTCTATCTAGCTACTTATTCTATCTTCTTATTCTATATATCTGTCTAGTTATTCTATCTACTTAGACTATTCATCTATTTATTCTATGTATCTACTTATTCTGTCTACTTATTCTATTTATTCTGTCTATATACTTATTCTATCTAGCTACTTATTCTATCTAGCTACTTATTCTATTTCTCTATCTACTTATTCTATCTACTTGTTATTTCTATTTACTTAATCTATTTATCTATCTACTTATTCTATTTATCTATCTATCTACTTACTCTACCCCTGGATTTTAGCCCAGAGACCACAGCATTGAGCGTCTGACCTCCAGAAGGATGGTCGTGGCCGAAGCACCCCTAGTCTGGCGCCAGGAAGATCTGAATCTCACCCTGCACCGCAATGAACAATTTGAGGTCCATCAGCCAGGGATAGATCCCTGGATCAGGAAGATCCCCCTGGAGGAGGGCATGGCAACCCGCTCCAGTATTCTTGCCTGGAGACTCCCACGGACAGAGGAGCCTGGCGGGCTACAGTCCATGGGGTCGCAAAAGAGTAGGACACCACTGGGATGACTTAGCACACATACAGCCACCGTCAGCTTCTGGAAAACTCAGGTCCTGACTCTAAAACAGAGCAATTTATGCTCACTTTGCCCGTGGCTCACAGATTCCATCAGTGGATATCTGTGCAAGGGGTTGGTAGTTTTTGTGTGTGTGTGTGTGTGTTTTTTTTTTTAATTTGTCTTAAATTTATTTCTTTGGCTGCATCGGCTCTGTTTCAACATGCTGGGTCTTTCACTGTGGCTCACACCATCTTTATCTGTGGTACACTGGTTTAGTTGCCCCGAGGCACATGGGAGCTTTGTTCCCCAACCAGGGGTTGAACCCATGTCCCCTGTGTTGGAAGGAAGGTGGATTCTTAACCCCTGGACCGCCAGGGAGGTCCTAGAGCTTTGTAGTTTTTAAAACATGAATTTACAAGGATGGCTATCACGCTGGGTGTTATTTTTAGTAAGAGTCGAAGAGATTTGGACACGACCTATGGACCGAACAGCAACATCGACTCCCAGGAGTGCTTTTGGATGCAGGTGTGTGTTCTTGGTTAGTGGCTGAGTCGTGTCTGACTCTTTGCAACCACAGGGACTGCAGCATGCCAGGCTTCCCTGTCCTTCACCAACTCCCAGAGCTTGCTCAAACTCATGTCCATCGAGTGAGTGATGCCATCCAACCGTCTCATCCTCTGTCGTCCCCTTCTCCTCCCACCCCAGTCTTTCCCAGCACCAGGGTCTTTTCCAATGAGTTGGCTGTTTGCCTCAGGTGGCCAGAGTATTAGAGTTTCAGCATCAGTCCTTCTGATGAATGTTCAGGTTTGATTGCCTTTAGGACGGACTGGTTTTATGACTGGAGGGGGGAGGGTAAGTTGGCTCCTGATGGTCAACTCAGGCTTTGTCCTACAGGACAAAACCCACTGAGAGGGTCAAGCCCACTGACAAATCTCCCTGATAACCTCTGGGAAGTGATTCTCCATTGAGACCCTGCAGAAATACCAGCCAACTTTTTCCCTTACACAGACATCATCCTGTCCCCTGCTTTCCTTGATGCCGTCAGGAACTGGACCAAATCTCCCTGATCCTGGATGAGCAGCCAGAAAGCATCAGCTAGATGAGCCCTGTCTGGGCCTCCGTCTCCAAACACAGGACTCTCACGACCCACCAGAGGCTGAGAACCCTGGCTGGACAAGATCCATTATCTGATCAGCCTCTCTAGACAGTTGTATCCGGTGGGGCTGCACAAATGATCGGAGAGGCTGAAGAAATGATTCTGCATTTTTTTTTTTCCTTTCTGACCAGAGTCATCTTTTAAAATAAAAGCATGGCTGTTTCCTGTAGTCATTTCCCCAGTTTCTTTTCCGCCTTTTAAAAAAAGGGGTGACCTTCGTACGTTAGTCATGAGCCGAAGTCCCCTTGGAGGAGTCGACCTTCTGCTCGCTGCCTCCACCTCCGCCTTCCACCATGAGGCGTGTCTTTCTGCCCTGGGCGGCCGCCACTGTCTTCTTGCTGGGACACGCGAACGCGTCAGGGAAAACCAAGCCGGGTAAGTGGTAGCCACCTGTCTATGTGAAATGCCCTTGCTTTCAACTTCGCTGCTTTTTTTTTTTTTTTCTTTCTTTTTACAATGTCTTTTGCAAACTCACAGTTTTCTTTGTGAAACTGAAAACAGCTCTCACAGGTTCCCCTCCCTGAGTTGGGAAGATGCCCCCGGAGGAGGACATGGTATCCCACTCCAGTCTTCTTGCCTAGAGAATCCCCATGGACAGAGGAGCCTGAAGGGCTATAGTCCATGGGGTCTCAAAGAGTCGGTTACGACTGAAGTCTCTACAATCCTGAGTCTGCCTGTTGTAAAGGACGCCCTTTTTCTTGCGTTCAGGATTAGTTTCATCTGGAAAAAAATGAAATACGAGAGCCCGTGTCTACAAAACTGAGAATCTGGGTGGTTTCACTGTGCTGCCTGCCTGCAAAGAGGTGCAAGCATTTTGCTTAAATTAATACTTACCTTTCTGTGGTGGGGCTTCCTTCATGGTTCAGACAGTAAAGAACCCACCTGCCAATGCAGGAGACCCAGGTTTGGTCTCTGGGTCGGGAAGATACCCTGGAGAATGGAATGGCAACCCACTCCAGCATGCTTGCCTGGAGAATCCCCATGGACAGAGGAACCTGGCGGGCTACAGTCTGTGGGGTCACAAAGAATCGGTACAACTGAGTGACTGCCACTTTCATGCCCAGGTGGGAGCTGGCGATGGCACGTTCCTGACGTTCTTCTTCTGAACTGTCCGCAGGCATCACCCCACGCTAGACCACTCCGGTCTGAGGCTGCCTCTTGCCTGGCTGGTTTGGACGGGTCCTGGGGTCCTTCCGGGCTACAGCCCTGGGGTGGTGGGAAACTGTGCTTCCAGCAGACGCAGGGGGAAGAGGGAGGGAGCCTGGATGTGGGGTGTCCCCCGGCCTGTCCCTCGGAAATTACACTCACGTAATTTCCCAAGCCGTGTGCAAGTCTGTCTTCACAAGCGCAGGTCGGGCCTCCCGTCTTCCAGCGACAGATGTAAGTGGGGGAGGACCTGGCGATGCTTGGCACGCCCATGGCCACAGACTCCTTGAGAGCTGTAGCTTCGTCCCGACTGCCACTCCTGCACCTGGAGTTTGGGTGGAAAAGTGCAGTTTAGACCAGCTCTGGAATCTGAACCACTTGAAGCACAAATACAATAGTAAGGTTTCGCTGTTGTTCAGTCGCTCAGCCGTGTCCGACTCTTTGCGACCCCGTGGACTGCAGCACGCCAGGCCTCCCTGTCCATCACCAACTCCCGGAGCTTGCTCAGACTCATGTCCATTGCGTTGGTGATGCCATCCAACCATCTCATCCTCTGTCGTCCCCTTCTCCTCCACCTTCAATCTTCCCCAGCATCAGGGTTTTTTCCAATGAGTAGCTCTTCACATTAGGTGGCCAAAGGTTTGGAGTTTCAGATTCAGCATCAGTCCTTCCAATGAATATTCAAGACTGATTTCCTTTAGGATGGATTGGTTGGATCTCCTTGCAGTCCAAGGGATTCTCAAGAGTCTTCTCCAGCACCACAGTTCAAAAGCATCGATTCTTTGGGGCTCAACCTTCTTTATGGTCCAACTCTCACATCCATACATGACCACTGGAAAAACCATAGCTTTCACTAGATTCACCTTTGTCTGCAAAGTGATATCTCTGCTTTTTAATACGCTGTCTAGGTTTGTCTTTTGAGGACATGGGGATATGGAGAGACCTTGGAAGGGCAGAGGGCTCATCCCCCTTTGAAGCTGGGCTCACTCAGAAGCTTTGTAGGAACTTCCTGGGAAATGCAGACTCACTTTATGAATGGCCTTTGTTTGCCTGAGGTCATTACAGATGTGAGACCCTAAGATCTCCCCGGGCTTGGTCTTAATAAAGCAACCCCTCTTCCCACCCAAGGCCACAGAGTTGTGTCAAGAGACGCCTCAGGGGCCATTTCCACTTAATGGACCCATTTTTAAACAAGAGTCAGACTTAACGGCTGCAGTGGACTGTCAGATAGTATTTCCATCCCAGGCCATTTCGTGTTGATGGCAGAGATACTGGGCTCCTGATGAGGCACCTTTGCCTCCCAAAAATGCCCTTGAATTTGCAAGGAAAACGTATGCATCTCCAGTCCTGGAGGCCAGACGTCTGAGGTCAGGGTGTCCCAGGGCTGAGCTCCCTGCAGAGTTTCCAGGGGAGGGTCCTCCCTGCCTGTTCCAGCTTCTGGGGGCTCCAGGCGTCCGTCCCTGGGCTGGTGGATGCCTCCCTCCCGTCTCTGCCTGCGTCTCCACGTGTTTCTCCTCTTCTGTGTCTTATAAGGACCCTGTCCCTGGGTTTAGGGCCACCCCCATCCAGGGAGGACCATTCATCTCAGCCGCTTCACTCCATCACGTCTGCAGAGACCCCGTTTCTTAATGAGGTCCTGTTCCCAGGTTCCGGGTTAGTGGGTAGGCATGCCGTTTACAGAGCCACCGTTCAAGCGCTACAGGATCTATTCAAGGGGTCCTAACATTTGGGGGGGGTCCTTTTCTGTTTTGACAGGTCTTGCTGTAGTCGTAAGGGGAGGGAGGTCATCGAGGCAGATGACCTGGCACCCAATCTGAGCCCGTGGCAGAGACGTGGGACACAGGAACGACCTTCAAGATGTTATTTTTTATTTTATCTCTGTATTTACTTCTGGCCGTTGCTGGGTCTTTGCTGCTGTGGGCTTGAGCTCATGAGCTGCTCTCAAAATAAGAAGGTGGTGTGGGCAGGAGCCGGAGTGTGTGTGAGCAGGCACGTGTGTGTGTGAACTCAGTCGTTCGGTCGTGTCTGAGTCTTTGCGACCCCATGGACTGTAGCCCGCCAGGTTCCTCTGTGCACGGGATTCTCCGGGCAAGAATGCTGGGATGGGGTGCCATGCCCTGCTCCGGGGGATCTTGTTCTCAACCCAGAGATCAAACCTGCATCTCTTAGGCCTCCTGCATTGCTGGTAGATTCTTTACCACAAGCGCCACCTGGGAAGCTAGTGAGATGAGATTTTATATATATATGTATATATATGGGAAAAGGCATGGCAACCCACTCCAGCGTTCTTGCCTGGAGAATCCCAGGGACGGCGGAGCCTGGTGGGCTGCCGTCTGCGGGGTCGCACAGAGTCGGACCCGACCAAAGCGACTTAGCAGCAACAGCGTGTACAGATGAAAAACCCATGTGGTATCTGTAATAGTCAAGGCTGCTTGAACCACCCCAGCTTGCGGGGATGGAAAAAGACCACAGGACTCTACATGAAACGATGTAATGTGTACCGATCCCCCCCCACGACCTGCCGCCCGGGATGACCTTACTCACACCCCCTCGGAAATACCCGGCGGGGCTGGGCTCAAAGTCCATCTGAGCTCCCGATTGGAACAAATGCGTCTGATTCATCTGCATGTTTTTCTATACGCTCTCCAAACTGGGAAGCAGGTTCTACCTCTAGGGAGGGCGGGGAATTCTTGGTGTTTACAGGACATGTCTCCCTATCGGAGACCCGGGGCGGGTACATTTGTTCACTTCCAGATTGCTCATGAGCTTGCTGGTTTTCTGACAAAAAGTTAAAAAAAAAAAAAAAAAAACAGAGGTTCCAGAACCAAAGTGATGTTAACAAAAGCCCCCAGACCTTTCAGAACCGTCTGGGCCTATGAGATAGGAGGCTCCGTTTTCAAGACCCTCTCTGAAAAAAAAAAAAAAAAAGACCCTCTCCTTGGGGTTCCCTGCTAACACCACTGTTAGTCAGATGTGAGGACCATCTGGGGGAAATGAAACTAGGCAAAACGGTGGCTGCGGGTGGGTGGCCGGGGGCAGGTGGTGATGTTCTGGTTAACAGCTTGGTTGGGATGTTAATTCACACGCCAGATGATTCAGCTTTCCAGCACACAACTCAATCCTTTCTTTTTTTTTAAACAAAAGATTATTTCTTTTTTTAATTGAAGGATAATTGCTTTACAGAATTTTAGTTGATTCTGATGCACAAGCTTCCCCGGTGGCTGAGCGGTCAAGACGCCGCCTGCAAAGAGGCAGCCACGGAAAATTCGGGTTCGGTTTCTGGGTGGGGAAGATCCCCTGGAGGAGGGCACGGCGACCGACTCCAGGATTCTCGCCTGGAGAATCCCCCGGACAGAGGAGCCTGGCGGGCTGTTCTCCATAGCGTCGCAAAGAGTCAGACACGGCTGAGCACTCGTGCCTGCACGCACAGCCGATGCATCGTATTTTCATATAAGTTCCAGGTGTAGAGCATAGTGATTCTTATGTTTGAAAAGAGATGCCCCCTTTACAGTTATCATAAAGTGTTTTCCATACTCCCTTTGAAGAACTGTATCATTCTTGTGTTATAATTGCAAAACACACACAGACTCTGGGCACATAGTAAAAATACAACATGTCTTGATAATTATAGATAGCTAGATAGATAGCTATACATAGTTACATATATAAGTAACCTAGACAGATGACACAGGTGATAATTGATTGATAGATACATCAATACAGGGAGTAGACAGATAATAGCTTGATGATATAATGATGATGGTGATCGGTTACACGTTGAAATGATAATATTCTGGTTGCATGCGTGCTCAGTGACTTAGCTGTGTCCGACTCTTTGTGACCCCATGGACTGTAGCCCCACCAGGCTCCTCCATCCATGGGATTCTCCCGGCAAAAACACTGGAGTCAGTTGCCACTTCCTCCCCCAGGGGATCTTCCCGGCCCAGGGATCGAAGACACATTTCCTGTGACTTCTGCATTGCGGGTGCCTTCTTAACCCACCGAGCCATCATGGAAGGCCAATATTCTGGGTATACCGGGCTAAATAAAATGCATCATCAATTTGTTTTTAAAAAGCACCGTATCATTCTTACCAGTGCTGACATCAGTTTACAAATCTCAAAGTCTTTCCATTGTCCCCAGAGTCCTCTCTGCTTATCTTTTTTTTTTTTTTTCTGCATAGGAAGCGCATTGGAACTTCAGGTGATCAACTTTAATTTCGAAACCGTGCAGGTTACGTGGAACACAAATGCAGACACTGGGATTAACTTCACGTTCATTTACAAGTAAGTGCCGGCACTGGGATTAATGTCAGGTCTGTCTGCAAGTAAGGGCCCCTCCCTGGAAAACCACGCCTTTGGCTAAAACATCTCCCCTCGGAAGACATCACCGATGGGGGGCGGCCAGGAAGTGAAGGTGTGAAGAACCGTAAGGGCAGGTGAGACTGTGCGCGTGTGCCCTCTGGACCCCCTGGTATCACCACAAGCACAACCACAGCTCCCAGACCTTGTAACCGAGGGATGACTGAGTCTCGCTCGAATCCACCTGCATTCTCGCAGGAGATGCAGAGCAGTCTGACCCCGCGGGGCCCTCTGCAATGTCCCATTAGCTGCCTCTGCCTGCGTCTCTGTTGCCTTCAACTACATTCCCTGCTTACCAGGGGCCGCCTTCCAAATAAAACCCATTTCCCCCTTTCACAGGGTGCTCTGCCTTGCCTGACTCAACGACATGAGCGGCCACGTGGGAGGCAGGGTGTTTTTCTCCAACGAATTTGGTCTCAGTTCTGTAAAGAGTGGGGTGTTCTGAGAGGGCTTCAGTCGTGGCCACCTGATAAAACACGAGATAGGCGGGAAGGCGAACAGAAGAGGGAAACTTTTAAGATGAATTTGTTAGGAAAATAAGACTCACGGGGCAAAGAAAAAAGTGCCAGATGGTATAAGTGGTCTCACAGGCAGCTTCATTTTATTTCATTTTTTTTTTTATTTCTTCCTGAGCAGCTGTTTGTTCTGTCATACAGGAGATAATTCTTGATCTCATCACAGATTGGGGTTGAGGGCTTAAGGATAGAGCGTAAACCATTCTCTAAGCTTCCTTTAACAGTCCAGGAGACTCTCAAAGGTTTATCCCATTTCGGCACATCCGTATTAAAAGTGCATCCTTGAATCAAGGGCTTGGTTGCTCTGGAGGTCAATTATTTATTGATACCTACTTATCGATTGCGCATGATATTGATATGTCACAACAATGATTATTATTGATACTGTTAATTGTATCCTAGATGGTCTCAACAAACTACAACAAGCTGGGTAACTTGGAACAACAGAAAAAACAAAATGTATCTTCCCCCAGTCCTGAGAACCAGACGTCTGAGGTCAAGGGGTCCCAGGGATGGGCTCCCTGCAGAGTCTCCAGGGGAGGGTCCTCCCCACCTCTCCCAGCTTCTGGGGGCTCCAGGCATCCGTCCCTGGGCTGGTGACCGCCTCCCTCCTGTCTCTGCCTCCGTCTCCACGCGGCTTCTCCTCTGTGTCCGTGTCTCTCCCCTTCTGTGTCTTATAAGGACCCTGTCCCTGGGTTGAGGGCCACCCCCACCCAGGAGGACCCTCATCTCAGACCCTTCACTCCATCGCAGCCGCAGAGACCCCGCTTCTTCATAAGGTCCTGTTCACAGGTTCTGGGTTCGCGGGTAGGCATGCCATTTACGGAGCCACCGTTCAACCCCTATGGGATCTCTTGAAGGGGTGTCCACATTCGAGAGAGAGGGGGGCCCTTTTTTGTTTTGACAGGTCCTGCTGTAGTCGTAAGGGGAGGGAGGTCATCGGGGCAGATGGCCCGGCACCCGATCTGAGTCCGTGGCGGAGACGCGGGACAGATGCTGTGTGTTTCTCACTTTATTGACGTGTGTGACCTTTGGCTGTGCTGGGGCTTTGCGGCTGTGTGGTCTTGTCTCTAGCTGGGTGACCTTCTAGGTCGTGGGCGACCTTCTCCCGTCTTGGAGCACACACTCTAGGGTGCATGGGCCTCACCGGTCGCAGCTTGCAGGCTCTAGAGCATAGGGCCCGTCGTTACGGTTCACGGGCTTAGCTACTCAGCGACTCGCGGGGTCCTCCCGGCCGAGGGATCAAACCCGAGTCTCCTGCATAGGCTGGCGATTCTTTACCACTGAACCACCCGGGAAACCCTAGGACGGTATCCCCAAGGGCGCTCCGTGACTCAGTGATTCTCTTTTTACAATTACAGATTCAAGACTACGGAGGAATACAGACCCTGCTCTAGCTACATCCTTCAACAAGGGTACAGGGCCGGGTGCCTCCTGGATGTACAAGGAGATGGACCTCTGTATTTTTCCATCCAGAATGGAACAGAGCCTCTCCTCACCAAGGGCCTAGAGATTAGCGCGTACCGTACGTATTAAGTGCCTTGACTGTGCATCTTGGGTTAGGAGCCATCGCACAAATGGAGTGAACCAGTCTCTCCAAAGATTCCGTTTTGATCTACATTTCTGTGATGTGATGGTCCTTTCTTTCTTTCTTTTTTGTTGACGGTTGGAATGTCAGAGGCCCAAGTTCGAATCCAGTGAGAGGTTCGGCCCTTGGGTCGGGAAGATTCCCCTGGAGGAGGAAATGGCAACCCACTCCAGTATTCTTGCCTGGAGAATCCCATCGACAGAGGAGGCTGCAGTCCACAGAGTCGCAAAGAGTCACACATGACTTTCCGACTAAATAATAACAACATAGCCGATTAGCAATGTCGTGACGGTTTCAGGTGGGCAGCAAAGGAACTCAGGCATACGTACACACATATGCATTCTCCCCAAACTCCCCTCCCATCCCGGCTGCCACGTGACATTGACCAGAGTTCCCCGGGCTGTGCAGCGGGTCCTTGCTGGTTCTCCATGTGAAACACGGCCGTGTGTCCACGTCCATCCCAGACTCCCTGACTGTCCCTTCCCCCACCCTTCCCCCTGGGAACCATAAGTTCGTTCTCTAAGACCGTCTCTTTCTGTTTTGTAACTACATTCATTTGTGTCATGTCTTTTTAGATTCTGCACATAACGGATGTCATAGGATGTTTTTGCCTCTCTGTCTAACTGACGTGGTTCAATTTCACAGTCTCCACAACCTCATCTGACGTTAAACGGTTACCTCTGTAATCATCCTCTTTCCAGAGACTGTGAAGGGCTAGGCGCCAGGAGTTCAAGGCGGTCTTTTTCTGGTGGGAACACAATTCGTTTCATGACACATCCCGAAAACTTTCTCGACCCATTTCAGGGGGAGCTTCTTTTCACGAGACCCCCCCCCCCAGGTCCTTGGAGAGCTGGCTAACCCTTCCGACTGTCCATGCGCTAAAGATGAGGAAACCTCACGTCTCATGAAGTATTCGGGAAAGGATGGGGAGCAGGTGGAGAGGAAAGTGAATCGAAGCCCAGGGACCGCTGCGGGTTCAGAGATGGGCCATGTTTGTCTTCGCAGAGGTGTTAGTCACTATGCTCTTTCTTGCTCTAAGTGAAACCCAGATCCCCGGAGGGCCTGAGTTTCCAGTGGCGGGAGGAAGCCGTGACGGTGACCTGCTCCAGCCTGGGATACAATGATCTCCAGTATGAAATCCAGCAGAAGACCCTCTTTGACTCCGAGTGGCAGGTGAGGGGACATCGTCTCGGGTCGGGGATGAGTAGGCATCCCCCGGGATGGAGAGACCGAGAGACACAGATATCCAGACTTGTTTTATGCACTTGCTCATGTGACTGTGGGCTTCCCCGCTGGCTCAGACGCTACATGATCTGCCTGCAATGCAGGACACCCGGGTTCAATCCCTGGGTTGGGAAGACCCCCCTGGAGGAGGGCGTGGCAAACCCACTCCAGTTTTCTTGCCTGGAGAATCCCGTAGACAGAAGAGCCTGGCGGGCTGCAGTCTATGGGGTCGCAGAGAGTCGGGCACCACTGAGCGGCTAACACTTTCTTTTTCACTTTCCCTGGCGGTCCTGTGGTTAGGAATCCGCCTTGCAAAGCAGGCCCTGTGGGTGTGTTCCATCCCTGATTCGGGAACCCAGGATTCCACGTGCGTCAGGGAAACTCAGCCTGGGAGGCAACGACTGAGCCCTTGCTCTGTAATGAAGATCCCAGGTGTTGCAACTGAAATCTGATGTAGCCAAATAAATAAATACATTGTTTTTTTTTTTAATTAATTTTGTAAAAAGGAAGACCTTAGAAAGTCTTCAAAAGCATCTTTCATCATATTTGTTATGGTGGATTTATTTCCTTTGTGGAGGGAATGGCAGAGCTGTCTCCACATTTTTTTTTTTTTTGCTGTTGTTTTGAGGATAAACACCTGCCCAGAGAGAAGTGAAACAGGAGAAGGAAGCCCTGGAAGCAGGAATCTGGTGCAAAATCTCTGGCACAAGATGAACGTGTCAGGGTAAAGCGTCAGCCAGGGGTCACCGTGTTCATTTTGTCCACTCCAGTCCACAGAGGCAGAAACCTGCAATGTCACCATCAACGGTTTGGATGCTGAGAAGTGTTACTCCTTCCGGGCCAGGGTGAAAGCTCTGGAGTTTGCCTACGGCTCAGAAACGTACCCCAGTGACTGGTCAGAGGTGACGCACCAACAGAGGGGTGTGCTGCGAGGTAATGCTTGTCATGCAGCGTCGCTGCCTGATACAGGCCAGCGGGCTACGTGCGGGGAGGGCGGAGCGGGGCGCCCGAAAACGCGGATGGCCCCCAGGCCTTCTGTGGAGGTCACTGTGGAAGCAATGCCTCCTCCTGTGGCCGTTCTCATCAGACTCAGCTTCACTTTTATTTCCATGGACCCAGCAAGAATGATAATTTATTTATGATAATTTATTTATTTATTTATGAATGTTGTCGGGCTTCTCTGGAAGCTCAGCTGGTAAAGAATCCACCTGCAATGTGGGAGATCTGGGTTAGATCCCTGGGTTGGGAAGATTCCCCTGGAGAAGGAAATTCTGTGTTCTGGCTCACAGAATTCCATGCACTGTATAGTCCCTGGGGTTGCAAAGAGTCGGACATGACTAAATGTTGTCTGTGGATATGGGTATAGAGATGTAGATAGATCTATAGATAAACAGATGATGCATGGCTATTAGATGATAGATGCTTAATGGATAGATGATAGATAATGATGGGTTATAGACAGAGATAATTTGGGGCTTCCTCCATGGCTTAGCAGTAAAGAATTTGCAGTGCAGTAGTACAGGAGACCTGGTTTGATCCCTGGGCTGGAAGACCCCCTGGAGGAGGGCGTGGCAAACCCACTCCAGTACTCTTGCCTGGAGAGTCCCACGGACAGAGGAGCCTGGCGGGCTGCAGTCCACGGGGTCGCAGAGAGTCGGGCATGACTGAAGTGACTTAGGAAGCAGGTGTAGATAAGTTGATGCTACGTAGGTGGCAGAGACAGATGGATGAGGTATATGGATTGACACAGATGCATGATGGGCGATAGACAAGTAGATGGATAATAGACAGGTAATAGACAAAGAGATGATGCATGCATGGCTGGATGTCTGCTTATTCATTCCACTGGGGTCCGACTCTGTGACCCCACGGACTGTAGCCCGCCAGGCTCCTCCATTCACAGGATTTTCCAGCAAGAATGCTGGCTGGAGTGGGTTTCCACGTTCTCCTCCGGGGGGATCTTTCTGACCAAGGGATCAAACTCAGGTCTCTTGTGTCTCCTGCACTGGAAGATGGATTCTTTACCACTGGGCCCGTGGAGAAGTCCTAGGTAGACAGATAGATAGATGATGGATGGATGGATAGACAGACAGACAGGTAGATGAGAGGTAGAGAGACAGACAGATGGACAGACAGACAGATGAATAGACAGACAGATGGATAGAGACAGAGATAGATGGACAGCTGGACAGATAGACAGATGGGCGGACAGCCAGACCAAATCAAGCCCTGACACCCTCAGACACCGCTGGCAGTGAGGTGAGTCTGTCCTCCCTTCTGCCCGATGTTTGCCTCTCCAGCGTACCCACCTTTCCTCCCAGGGCGTTTCACGCAAAATCAAGATCTGCCGACCCTGACAATTCTCGAGGGAAAGAAAAACAGCAATGGCAGGGGATTAGCGTGCAATCCGGTATCATGTTGAAAGCCTAACAGCCCTCATCCTGTTTCCCTTTAGATTCGTGCTGGGAAAACAGCTTTTTCCCCAAATTTATTTTAATTGCTGGCATGGTCTCCTTCCTGACAGTCTCCCTTCTGCTTCTGTCTCTGTGGAAACTACACAGGTAAGGATGTCCCCGCCGGGATCCTCAGACACATGGGGTTTGGTTCCCATATGTAGTGAGTTGGAGAAAAAAATAATTGTGTGGTGTGGTTATTTAGCTAGATATCACTTTCTCTCTGATGCACATGCTATATGATAAGGAAACTGAGAGGTGAATAGTGCCAAAGGTGCGGAGATACCTGCAGAACTGTTGAGAAATATTCTCATGAAGACCATAAGATGCAGGACTGTTCATTCCTATGAGTGTTATTGCCGTTCAATCACTAAGTTGTGTCTGACCCCATGGACCGCAGCACGCCAGGCCTCCCTGTCCATCACCAACTCTCGGAGTTTGCTCAAACTCATGCCCATCGAGTCGGTGATGCCATCCAGCCATCTCATCCTCTGTCATCCCCTTCTCCCACCTTCAATCCCTCCCAGCATCAGGGTCTTTTCCAATGAGTCAGCTCTTCACATCAGGTGACCAAAGTATTGGAGTTTCAGCTTCAGCATCAGTCCTTCCAATGAATATTCAGGACTGATTTCCTTTAGGATTGACTTGATCTCCTTTCTGTCCAAGGATTCTCAAGAGTCTTCTCTAGCAGCACAGTTTGAAAGCATCTGTTCTTCAGCACTCAGCCTTCTTTAGTGTCCAGTTCTCACATCCATACATGACTTACTGGGAAAAAACATGGCTCTGACTATACGGACCTTTGCCAGCAAAGTGATGTCTCTGCTTTTTAGTAGTTGGTCCCAGTTTATTGTCGTTACCTTGCTTCAAATGTACCCCCACTGAGCTCTGTCCTCCTATCATGTTAGAAGGACAAGCATGTAGGACATCTTTTAAGTTTTACGGATTTTTATTAAACTGGGCAACTTGGTGAGTGATGTGGGGAGAAGTGGACAAGCAAAGCCTGTCTGGTTTGTAAATCCACTTACAGATACAGCAAAACATGATCCTTTGAAACCATAGAAAGCCTTTCAAAAATATGATATTAAATAGTTCGCTCTGTTATCCTTGCAGGCACTAACTTAACTGCTGCCATTTCCAGCTTTCTTCAAGCGTAGTTGGGCCCAGGCACTTGACTGTTGATGCTGTTTGAAGGGGCTGATGCCCGGGACTGGGGGTGCCATCTTTATTTCTTAGGTTGACGTTTCCATACCAGCAGCGGGAGTGATGCGTAGAAAAAGATGGAGTGCCATTCTGGACTACTCTCGCTGGGTCTGAGCCAGGCGGAGTTAGGCAGCTTCAAGGACATTCCATCATGGTTGGACACAGCATGGGGATAATTCTCTTAATTCTTGCAAATGGCCCATGAATTCTTCAGTCTAGATTTCCCACTTTCACCAGCTCAGACAGATGCCACCTCTCTCATTCTCTGTTTGGGAACAGAGGAAGTCGGGGGGTGATGAAGCAGTCAGATAGGGGTGTTGACAAGTGACAGGTCTGATTGTGTGTGTGTGTGTGTTTTTTTTTTTTGCTTTTGTTGTTGTTCTGTTTTGGTCTGGTGTTTTTAATTCAAAACTGAAATCACCCCAAACGGAATCTGAGGAATACACTTCTTGGGGGGAAGAAAACCACTCCTCCCGTCTTTAAGAAAGCGTCTGTTACAATGAGTGGTCTGAACAACTGTATTATTTTCCTGGAGCTGCCATAACAAAGGACCAAAATCTGGGGGCCCAAACAACAGACATTTATTTCTCCCAGTCCTGGAGGCTGGAGCCTGAGGTCCTGGTGTGGGCAAGGCTGGTTGCTCCTGAGGCCTCTCTCCTGGGCCGTCTCCTCCGAGTCCTCACCCACTCCTCCCTCTCTCTGTATGTGTCTGTATCCTGACTTCCTCTTATTATAAGGAACCCACTCCCATCGGATTAGCATCCTACCAGATGAGAACCTCTCTTAGCTTCTGTTCCTAGGGGCCTGCAAATTAAACTGACCAACCAAAGACAGTAACAGAAGAATATCTCTATAAATTTTTTTTTTGATGTAATTTTTTAAAAAATTTATTTATGTATATTTTTTGGCCGTGCCACACGGCTTATGGGATCTTAGTTCCCCAGCTGGGAATTGAACCCAAGCCCTTGGCAGTAAGAGCGTGAAGCCTTAACCACTGGACCACCAGGGGATCCCCTGATGTAATATTTTTAAGCGCATAAGTCATTCACAGGAAGCAAGTGAACGCCTAACCAGGCAGTTCATCTGGGGATTTTTATAGCATTTTAACAAAGGGCAATAATCTGTGGAGAAGTCACTAGACTTCTGGGGAGTCTGGATGGGCGTAAATTGTGGGGAAGTGATTAAGAGATGTGTGAGAGAAACTGCAGGCAGATGAAGGTCGTCTGAATGGAATCATCCTGACACCATCTTGGTGACATGACGCATTCTCCATTTCCTGCTACAGGAGAGGGTGTACTTTTATTAATGGAATTATTGCTTTTTTTTTTTTTTTAATCAGGAGGGAAATTGATGTTCTGCTTTCAGGCAGCTGGGAGAGAGCAGAGAGAGTCTCCTGGTTCTGCTTTTTCTCAAGCGGACGCAATTCCGCCAAGGTGCTGAGTCTCCGAGATCCACAGGCAGCTGCCCTGGGCCCCTGACGGGGGTCTTTCCACGTGGATGCCCTGCTCAGGGGGTGCCAGCCCATCTGACCAGAGTGTCCATGTCCGTTTCAGGATTAAAAAGGTTCTCATGCCCAGCGTTCCTGATCCCAAGTTCTCTTTCTTGGGGCTCTTTGAATCCCACCAAGGTAACTTCCAGGTAAGCAGCATCTCCTTGTGCAAGCTCGCTCTGGGCGGCCCTAATATCACCCCTCTGCAATATTTTATTTTTTTCTGCTCAGAGGTATTTTTTTTTAATCGACTCTTTATTTTGCATTGGGTTATAGCCTATTAATAACAGTTTTAGCTGGACAGCAAAGAGACTCAGAGATACATACACATGTACCCACTCTCCCCCAAACTGCCCTCCCATCCCGGCTGCCACGTGACATTGAGCAGACTTCCCTGGGCTGTCCAGCGGGTCCTTGCTGGTTCTCCATGTTAAACACAGCCGTGTATCTATGACCTTCCCAGACTCCCTGACTGTCCCTTCCCCCATCCTTCCCCCTGTTGACCATGAGGTTATCACAGAGTGTTGAGCAGACTTCCCTGTGCTGGCCAGCAGGTCCTTGCTGGTTCTCCGTGTTAAATACAGCAGCATGTTCATGTCCATCCCAAACTCCCTGACTATCCCTTCCCCCACCCTTCCTTTCTAGCAACCATAAATTCATTCTCTGAGCCTGTGAGCCTGTTTCTGTTTTGTCCGTAAGTCCACTCGTATCATTTCTCTTTAGACTCTGCATGTAGGGGATGTCATATGACAGTTCTCCTCTGTGACTGACTTCTCTGAGCATGAGAATCTCTACGTCCATGTCTATTGCTACACATGGCATTTCATCCTTGCTATGAGTAAGCAACAGTCCAGTGTGTGTATATATACATACCACATGTCCTTTATCAGGGGCTTTCCCGGTGGTTCAGATGGTAAAGAATTCGCCTGCAAAGCCCGAGGCCTGGGTTGGATGCCTGGATCGAGAAGATCCCCCTGGAGGAGGAAATGTGTACTCATTACTGTGTTGGACACTTAGGTCGCATCTTTGTCTGGGCCATTGTAAACAGAATTGCAATAAACATTGGGGCTGATTCACTATAAATGAAAAAAAAAAAAAAAAAAAACCCAACAAATGGCTTTTATTCCTCTTTAAACGCCTGCAAGCCTCCTCAAATCTGAAAGCAGCGGTTTTACTGTTTTTCTCTTTCTCGGTCAGAGAAAGTGGATCCCAGAGCCTCCGAGGGCGGCTTCTCTTGAAATTAGTCTCAGATGGGTGTCCCCTCTGCCCCAGTACCACGGGATTTTCCAGCCTCCTGGCCCTCCGATCTTATCAGGAGGTCCCGTTCTTAGTCTGTTCCCACTGCAGGGGGCCGACAGCGAAACCTGCATTTCCGCTTTTCAACGTTTGTGGTCGTTAACTTCGTTCCTGTGATAAACGCTTAAGGGGTGTGGGGGGCAAAGGGGAACTGGGGAGAACGGAGTGAGGTGGGGTCCGGCTCCCTGCATCACCAGGCGTGGATTTTATAGAACGCCGGGATCAGAGAGCCGTGCATTCCCTGCGGCTGCCACAAACCTGGGGTGCAAACCATCACACAGTCATCCTTGCCCCTGTCCCGGGGGCCACACACCTGACGTCAGGGTGCCCCAGGGCTGGGCTCCCTGCAGAGGCTCCAAGGGAGGGTCCTCCACGCCTCTTCCAGCTTCTGGCGTCTCTGGGCATCCGTCCCTGGGCTGGTGGCCGCCTCCCTCCTCTCTCTGCATGCGTCTCCACATGTCTCTCCTCTTCTGTGTCTTATAAGGACCCTGTCCCCATCCAGGGGGGCCTCATCTCAGACCCTTCACTCCATCACCTCGGCAGAGACCTTGTTTCCCAATTAAGTCCTGTTCCCAGGTTCTGGGGGGGGGGTAGCCCTTGGGTATATCATTATTTTGGAAAGAGAGTGCAGTGTTCAGTTTCTTTCTTTCTTTCTTTCTTTTTTTGCTCACTTGCTTCAGTTGTATCCAACTCTTTGCGACCACATGGACTGAAGCCCCTGAGGCTCCTCTGTTCATGGGATTCTCCAGGCAAGGATACTGGAGTGGGTTGCCATTTCCTTCTCTAGGGGATCTTCCTGACTCAGTGACTGAACACCTATCTCTTAGGTCCTTTGCATTGGCAGGCGTTTTTTTTTTTTTTTTTTTTTTTTACCACTAGTGCCACCTGGGAAGTCCATTCAGTTTCCTAGAGGGGCAAAGTGAATTGTAAAACTAATTAGGTGTAGGAGATGAAACAAACAAACAAAAATTTATTTTTTCTTCTACCCTCTTATGTTCTGTCCCTGGGGTCCTGCAAATTAAACAGACCAGCAAGATTAAAGAGAGAGACATGAACACCCCCCAAGAAGCAGTGAGACCTTGGGGCTGATTTGCCATTTTCACAAAGGATGATAGAGTGTTAGGAAGAGACTAGCTAAAGGAAAAGGGGTTGGGGCCCTGTGAGTGGCAGGTGAGACGTGAGGAGGTGACTAGGAAATGCATCAGAAATGAGGGTTGTTTCGTAAGATTTTATGCAGACTCAAGCTCTCTCAGATGATAGGCATCGTCTCTGGAGTTGGAAGGGACCGGGTGACTTCCAAATGTACAGTTACTTTCCCAAAGCGGCATCAATTAATATCAGTTTTAGCGAGGATAAGTGGAGAGCAGAGAGCATGCATTGAGACTCTTCATACTTAACTGCCTTCAGGTCAACATCCTCTGGACGTCAAAGGGGCATGTTTGGGACTGGTGTCCCGGTCCCCTTCAAGGGAGGGGAAAGGGGCATACAACAGAATTGAGGACAGGGAATCTCTATTTTTTTTTTTTTTTTACCAAAATTGAGGCTCGAAGAAGGAGCCGGGGAGGGATGTTAGAAGGGAGTAAGAAGTCCCCTTGAGGAGGGCAGTCCCGTGGAGCTCCCAACCTCAGGAAATCTTGGGTCACCGGTTAGAAACTCAGCGTCCGCCCCCCCGGACCTGCTGACGGAGGGTCCTCCTTGTGACATGTCGTCACTCCCATCTCAGACAACATCTCTGGGGGTGGAGAACGGGTCTGGGTTTCTGAAAAGACGTTCAGGCGCCCTCGTGTGTCTGGAGTGACCACAGGCCGGCGCTGTGAGGCTGGTGACAAAAGGCAGGTGTGAAAACCACAGGATTCCGGACCGAGGCGCTAGACACCAGAGCTTTTGATGTCCCAGCCGGGCAAGTGTCCCCGCCGGGGGACGTGTGTGAAGATGCACCAGCTCCGAAGGCAGGGGTTTAAGACACAGAGTCTGAGCCACAGTAACTGTTTTTAATTTTAAATTTTTTTTTTAACACCAAAAACGTTTTGTATTGGGATATAGATGATTAACACTGTGAACGGCAAGTGGACTCAGCCATACATGTACACGTATCCCTTCTCCCCCAAAGTCCCCTCCCATCCCGGCTGCCACGTGACACTGAGCAGAGTTCCCTGGGCTGCCCAGCGGGCCCTTGCTGGTTCTCCATGGTAAACACAGCCGTGTGCCCACGTCCATCCCAGACTCCCTGACTGTCCCTTCCCCCACGCTTCCCCCTGGTGACCATCAGGTTATTACAGAGTATTGAGCAGACTTCCCTGGGCTGGACAGAAGGTCCTTGCAGGTTCTCCATGTTAAACACAGCAGCGTGTCCCTGACCTTCCCAAATTCCCTCCCCCCCAGCAACCGTACGTTCGTTTTCCACGCCTTTGAGTCTCTTTCTGCTTTGCCAATAAGTTTCTGTGTATCCTTTCTCTTTAGATCCCACAGGAAAGGGAGATCACGTGATAGTTCTGCTTCTCTGACTTACTTCGTTCAGTATTCCGCCCTTCCCGTCCACCCACGTCGGCGCAAAGGGCGTGATTTTGAGCTTTGTAAAGTGAGCCGCAATGTTTCCTCCTTGCAGGCGTGGATCAAGGACACGCAGAACGTGGCCCCCTTGAACGGAACGGAAGACGGGGAGCTGGAGTGCGCCCCCGAGGATGCCGTGGTCGTCCAGCCGGCTGAGGCCGAGACGCCCAAGGCCGTGGTGATGGCGAGCCCGCTGTACCCGCGGGCCGGGGAGGAAGAGGCCGCCGGGGACTCCGGCCAGCTCCCTCGCCAACAGCCCCAGGGCCGTGGGGTGATCTCTCTTGGGGATTTCACGTTTGTGATGAGCGACAACTCTTACATGATGTTATGAGGGGGTGCAAACTCACAAGCCAACGTCCCACTCTACATTGATGCTTGACGACCTGGGAGAACATCTTGGGGGCCAAAAAAAAAAAAACCCACCATGAAGAAGACTCCCCAGAACCAAGGATGCTGACGTCTAAGGTCACCCAGTGCCCCAACGCCCCAACCTGTGTCTGAGGTCACCCAGCGCCCCTACACCCTCAACCAATGCATCCCATTCATGCCGACATCCAAGGGCTTGAAGGTGGACTGCCTGTAGGCAGCAGACGCTTGGCCGGGCTGGTTCTTGCTGTCACCTGGCTCTCATAAATCATAAGGGAAGATGGCCAAGACCACCCTGCTTTGTACGTGCCCACCCGCCCGCTCCTGTCCTTTCCACATTCCCACTCGCAAGTGGGTCCTCGATCATTTGTCACGCATCACACGGACCCAGCAGGCGAGGTGCAGAACGCCTGTTTTACTGACACCGAACAGCCACCCGCCTCCCACCCTGGAGAGAGAGAGAAAACAAATTCTACAATCACTGAGGCATTTTACAAACCAGGGTTCCATTTAACTAGTGACTCAGGACCTAGCTCCTGAGAGATACTTGAATGTAAACGTGCTCTACAGGAACAAGGCATCCCAGGTTGAATGAATATTGTTTATTTTTTGATACCGAAAATTTTTTAAAAGTGTGTGCATGAGAACTATGGTACAATGTAAGTGGGTTGCTGCTCTTTGTGGAGACGGGAGCAGTTTGATCTCCTTAGACTTCAGGTTCAGAGGCTTTCTAGACGTCTAGAGTATTGATTTCTCAGTTTTTCTTTCTTTCTTTCTTTTTTTTTTTGAGGCTGTACTGACTTTATCTTGTCTGTGTCTGCAGGATGCAGTAAACAAGCTTGATCAGATATACCTGGAGTCTCTGTGAGTGTGTGTGTGTGTGTGTGTGTGGTCTCAAGGATGTCTAATTTAGCAGAATGTCTCCCCACCCTAGAAAACTCCTCCACAAAGGTAGAAATGGAAAGAGATCACCTTTATCAGTGAACAAACAGCAAGCCAGTGTGACGTGTAAATACCTCCCGCCGTATCAAATAAACGAGACATGTCACAGCCATCGGCGATTTCTCCCCTCCGAATTCGAATGTTGGTCAGTCACCAATTGGCGTCTGACTCTGCAGCCTCACAGACTGCAGCACGCCAGGCCTCCCAGTCCATCACCAACTCCCAGAGTCCACCCAAACCTATGTCCATTGAGTCGGTGATGCCATCCAACCGTCTCATCCTCTGTCGTCCCCTTCTCCTCCCACCTTCAGTCTTTCCCAGCATTGGGGTCTTTTCCAGTGAGTCAGCTCTTTCCGTCAGGTGGCCAAAGGACTGGAGTTTCAGCTTCAGCATCAGTCCTTCCAGGGAATATTCAGGAGTGATTTCCTTTAGGATGGACTGGTTAGATCTCCTTGCAGTCCAAGGGACAAATATGAATGTGAGCTCCCAAAACTGTGATCCAGAAGATGCCACCCCCACCCCCCACCCCACGGTGGTCGCTAAGGGGCTGAGGAGCTGGAGAAAATGCAAGAATCAGCCATCTGTGACCTCTCTCACTCTTTAAGGTGAACGGGGAAACAGGCTTGGCTCCAGACAGCAGAGGTGCTTTGGAAAGGAATGAATTCAGTGAGCCCAGAAGCTTGCATCCTCCCTTACAGAGAATGCTCAGTTCCTTCACCTGATACCTGATCTTTGATGTTCAGACGGCCTGCTCCCTCGGTAGCAAACTTGCACACAGTCTGACTCCCCCTCCCGCCTACTCAGAGCTCTATTCTCTGAGCTCAGGAGATGCTGTCCCCGGGGGCTCTGGCTCGGACTCCCACACACACTCCCACCCAGTAAAATAACTCTCTTCCTTCCTGTGCTCACTGATTTTCAGTTGACACCAGAATGCAGCACCCATTGCGGGAAGCCCGCTTGACAGGGTATTGCAAACAGAGAAAGACTCTCACCCCATTTTTTTTCAGCTCAGCCCCCCATTCCCCGGGCCTTTTCCAGAAAACACCACCACGGGTCTTGTGTCTGTGGGACGTGGGTTTTGCAACTTGGGGCCAAGTTTCCAGCTGCAGTCAGTCCCCCCACCCCGCCTGCCCTGGAGGCTGGGCGCTTCTG
This sequence comes from Hydropotes inermis, assembly GCA_020226075.1. NCBI lineage: Eukaryota > Metazoa > Chordata > Mammalia > Artiodactyla > Cervidae > Hydropotes > Hydropotes inermis. Next base: position 133,106,941 of record CM035303.1, read on the forward strand.
GTACGGAAGGGTCATTCCTGGGTCAGAGGTGGTGTGCTGGGTCTCCAATCGGGGTGCGGGGACCCCAAAAGTCACTGCTCCGTGAGGCAGATCGAAAGGTGGGTGATAGCGTCGGACCAGGGACTTTTGTGAGCCGAGAGAAAGTTTAGAACTTCCTGTTTGAGAAAAACTGCTTGATTCTGAAACCACTGCATCCCACGGCCCCCTGAGTAGTTCAGGGAAAGGAGGATGTGGATGCATTTAGCCGTCCTGCCCAGAGCTCTCACGGGCACTCTGGGTTTGACCCTGTTTGCCTGCTTGGTCTCTAGACAGGCATCGATGAAATGAGGGAGGCAGGACATTACTCTCCGTCCCTCTGTGCGATGGCTCTCAATCACTTTTTTTTTTTCTAATTGATTTATGTTTCATTGAAGGATAACAACAATATTGTGTTGGTCTCTGGCCTACGTCAACATGGATCAGCCACGTGCTGCACTGAGCTAAGTTGCTGCAGTCGAGTCTGACTTTGCGACCCCTAGAACTGTAGCCCACCAGGCTCCTCTGTCCATGGGATGCTCCAGACAAGAATGCTGGAGTGGGTTGCCATGCCCTCCTGCAGGGGATCTTCCCCACCCAGGGACTGAACTCGCGTTCCAGACTCCCTAACTATCCCTTCCCCCATCCTTCCCCCCCTGGGAACCATAAGGGACACTGTGATACCGGACCTGATTTACGCTCAGGGCTGAGGTCCGCTGTGTCAGAAACCTTAACATTTAAGGTATAAGATAAAGCTGCACTTTAAGTTCCAGGACTAAGGTTTAGGCGCTGATGGCTCAGTGGCTAAAGAATCCGCCTGCAGTGGGGGAGATCCAGGTTCGACCCCTGGGTGGGGAAGACCCCTGGAGGACGGCATGGCAACCCACTCCAGTGTTCTTGCCTGGAGCATCCCATGGACGGAGGAGCCTGGCCTCCTGTGGTCCACGGGGTCGCAAAGAGTCGGATATGACCAAGCAACCAAGCGTGTGGCTGAAACCCTGGAGAGGGGACCAGGGGTCCTGTCCTTGGTGGACTGTGGAGTGAGGGGGCCCGGGCCCCCTTCCAGGGAGCTAGAGTGCCCATCTTCATGCAGAGGGTCAGCCGTGGGGAGTTGGGGACCTCCCTGAGGTTTAGAATTCCTGCTCCCTGGCTGGGTGAGAGAGGGTTTGAGCTCTGAGGCTTGGGGGTCTCAGGAAGGGGTCCAGCAGACGGCCCTGCCCGTTTCTCACCGAGCTGCAGGCCAAAGGCTCTGCTGGAACAAAGTGTGGTCTCTCCCGGGGTGGGGGGGCGGGTGCATGGTCTCCTTTCCTCATTCAGCATGTACACGCCCGCCATGAGAACACAACTCTGCTAAACCTCCGCTGCGCCCCACGTCGGAGCTCCATGACCATCAATTCCAAAGAGGTAAGTCAGGTCAAGGGACTCTACCCCCAACTCCCCCGCACTCCGACCCAGCGCCGGAGCGATTCTCCTCACGTTTTTGCTTCTTTGAGATGCTGGATGTCCGTGATGCTAAGCCCCTAACACACCCCAAGATATCGGCTGTTGTACAGGACGGCTGTGAGTCAGAGATGCTATCTGCCCTCTCTCTCCGGCTACACCTTGTCGTCCATGCCCCGCCGTCTTTCCCCTGCGCCCCCGGGGGCACGGTTATCACCATGATCAACCTCGGAAATGACTCTCACGGGCTTTAGCGGCACGCCCCCGCACACCCCAGCCGAGCACCCCTGTGCCCGGAGGTCCAGGCGGTGGGAAAAGGCAGATGGAACGGTTTTTGCACAAAGGGCACACATTTACTCTCTGAACAGCAAGGGACCGCATCCCTGCCCGGGGCTGGAGCTTCGGAGAGAGGGCCTCAGGGTCTTGGAGTCAGATGGGGCTGTTCTGTGTGGCCTCAGGCAGGGTAGCGACCTCTCTGAGCCTGTCTGTTGTGAAAGCCTGAAGTTCTGCCCAGGGCAGCTGGAGGAATGAACCAAGAAGCCAGGTCCCCAGGCAGAGGGGTGTGGAACATGGACCGGATGAAAGCAGGGGTTTGCAAAGCCCTTTAAACTAGGGAGGTGGAGTTAGACTCCTCTTCCACTTGGATTTCCACATCTTCCACTTCCATTCCTGTGGGTGGGAGACTCTCCCTGGGGAACATTTATCTGTACAATTTATCAGAGAGAAATCTATTTTCAGATGAACAGATTTCAGGCTTATTTATAAAAGAGAGTATTTCTCTATTTCCCAAGAAGTTTGTAGGGAGTGTGTGTACGTGTTCAGTTGCCTCTGACTCTTTATGACCCCTTGGACTGTAGCCCACCAGCTTCCTCTGTCCACGGGATTCTTCAGGCAAGAATGCGGGAGTGGGTTGCCATTTCCTTCTTCAGGGAATCTTCCTGACCCAGGGATCGAACTCTCATCTCTTGCAACGGTAGGTGGATTCTTTATGCTGAGCTGCTGGGGAAGCCAAGAAGGTTGTAGCGTTAATAATAAACTTGGTTGGTGAACATTATGAAAGAGGAATCCATTGCATGGGACCTACTCAACACAATACATGTTATACAACTATCCATATTGTTACCCATACTGGCTATTATATATCTGATGCACCATATTCTGGGTCCTCTAGAATTTGTTACTAATGCAAATAAAAACCTGCAAATGACTCAGTTTCATTCCTCATTACAGCTGTGTAATATTTCGTTGTATATATGTTCAGTTCAGTTCAGTTGCTCAGTCGTGTCTGACTCTTTGCAAGCCCATGGACGGTAGAACGCCAGGCCTCCCTGTCCCTCACCAACCGCAGAGCTTACTCAAATTCATCTCCACTGAGTCGGTGATGCCATCCAACCATCTCATCCTCTGTCGTCCCCTTCTCCTCCTACCTTCAATCTTTTGCAGCATCAGGGTCTTTTCCAGTAAGTCAACTCTTTTCATCAGGTGGCCAAAGGACTGGAGTCTCAGCTTCAGCGTCAGTCCTTCCAATGAACAGTCAGGACTGATTTCCTTTAGGATGTGCATATGTACCACTTCTCATTTGTCCATTTCTTTGTTGATGGACACTCAGATTGCTTGCATGTCTTGGCTATTGTAATAAGCGGGGCTGTTATGAATACTGGGGTGTAAGTGTCTTTTAGAAAATGCTGTCTAGTGACCTAAATGGGAAGGAAATGCAAAATAGAAGATGTATGTATACATATGGGCTTCGCTGGTGGCTCAGATGGTCACGAACCCACCCACAATGTGTGAGACCTGGGTTCGATCCCTGGGTCGGAAAGATCCCCTGGAGAAGGGAATGGCAACCGACTCCAGTATTCTTTTTTTTTTTTTTCATTTATTTTTATTAGCTGGAGGCTAATTGCTTTACAACAGTGGAGTGGTTTTTGCCGTACACTGACATGAATCAGCCATGGATGTACATGTATTCCCCATCCCGATTCCCCCCTCCCGCCTCCCTCCCCCACTCCAGTATTGTTGCCTCGAGAATTTCATGGGCAGAGGAGCCTGGCTGGCTACAGTCCACGGGGTCACAGAGAGTCAGACGTGACTGGATGACTGTTTTTGCTTCACTTTCACGTGTATGTGTATATAACGGATTCATTTTGGTGTACAACGGAAAGTAACACCACATTGTAAAGTAACTACACACCAGTTAAGAACATTTTATTTAGGAAAGGAAGCATTCTCCTGCAGCTGACTGTTTGCAGGTACTGAAAGTGATGCCAAACAAGACCTAGTTTGGCCGACTTTTACTACAGACAGAAGTCTCCTGCTTCTCTTGTTGTTCAGTCGCTAAGTCGTGTCTGACTCTTTGCGACCCCATGGACGGCAGCACGCCAGGCCTCACTGTCCATCAGCAACTCCCAGAGTTCACTCAAACTCATGTCCACTGAGCCAATGATGCCATCCAACCGTCTCAACCTCTGTCGTCCCCTTCTCCTCCCGCCTTCAATCTTTCCCAGCATCAGGGTCTTTTCAAATGAGTCAGTTCTTCTCATCAGGTGGCCAAAGTATTGGAGTCTCATCTGCAGCATCAGTCCTTCCAATGACTATTCAGGGTTGATTTCCTTTAGGATGGACTGGTTGGATCTCCTTGCTGTCTAAGGGACTCTTAAGGGTCTTATCCAACACCACAGTTCAAAGTATCAATTCTTTAGCGCTCAGCCTTCCTTATGGTCCAACTCTCACATCCACACGTGACTCCTGGGGAAACCGCAGCTTTGACTGGACAGATCTTTTCGTATTGAGTTAACCATTATTAACATAGAGTCTCTGTCCAGGATCCAGCCACAGAAGTCCTAAAAACCCCCAGGATGCCCTGAGGATTGTGGGGAGAAGGACATCTTTTGTTATTCACAGTAAGCCCCTTTCAACACTCCAGGGGCCCCTGGAAGCTTTTGGGATGGAGGCTGGTTGCCAGGGAAACCAGTGTTTAGCGGGTTGAAATGTTCAGGCCCATCCTCCTGCCCTGCAGGGAGGGGAGAGGAGGGCCTGGAGACTGAGGTCCTCAGCCCTGCCCAGAGACTTAACCCAGGGCAGAATCGCCAGGGAGCCCTGAACGTCTGGGGTTTGGAGAGCTGCGGGCGGCGACCTCCTGCAGGTCTGCAGGGTGACCAGCAGGGGGCGCCCTCACCCGCCCCTCGCTCTCTGTGTCCCTGCCTTCCGGCTGAAGCCGGGCCGGTCCGGGCGGCCGACTCTTTACCCTGCGGGGTCTGCGGTAACCTCGGGAACGCAAGGTCACCACGGGCGGTGACGCACTTTCCTGCTGTTCAGGGAGAATGGAGACTCTCTCCACGTGGAAACCACACCGGCGGACACCTGCTTGTGTCAGAAGCATCCTGAGCGGTTACCCTGGAGGAGCCTCACTCAGACCCTCGGGGCTCAGACGGTAAAGAATGTGCCTGCGGTGCAGGGGACCCGGGTTCAATTCCTGGGTCGGGAAAATCACCTGGAAATGGCAGCCCACTCCAGTATTCTTGCCTGGAGAATTCCACGGACAGAGAAGGCTGGTGGGCTATACAGCTCATGGGGTTGCAGAGAGTTGGACACGACTGAGTGACCATCACTTTCACTTCACGTCACGCAGACACAGGAAACAAATTTAGGGTTACCAAAGGGGTAAAGTGGTGGAGGGATATATTAGGAGTTTGGCATTAACAGATACACACTGCCATGTATAAAACAGATATTCCACAGTTGAGTTCAGTTCAGTTGCTCAGTCGTGTCTGACTCTTTGTGACCCCATGGACTGCATCACCCCAGGCCTCCATGTCCATCACCAACTCCCAAACCTTGCTCAAATTCATGTCCATGGAATCGGTGATGCCATCCTACCATCTCATCCTCTGTCGCCCCCTTCTCCTCCCGCCTTCCATCTTTCCCAGCATCAGGGTCTTTTCCAATGAGTCAAGTTTTTCGCATCAGGCGGCCAGGGTATTGGAGCTTCAGCTTCAGCACAAGGACCTGCTGCATAGCACAGAGGATTCTACTCAACATATTACCATAAACTATAACGGAGAAGAATCTGAAAAATGTTACTGAATTGCTATGCTGCATGCTGAAAACTAACACAGACTTGCAAATCAACTCTGCTTCAAGAAAGAAAAGTTAGCACATAGTCTTCATTTCTGAGTGGGGTGGGGATTCGGGGCTTTATGTGGGAAGATCCCAAGGGGCTTCCTTTCTTGTTTTATTTTTGCACAGGTCAGTTGAGGAAAGCCCCCTGCCCGGGATTTCGGGGCTCCCTTGTCCAGCAGAGAGGAGCCTGGCTCCTCTGGGTCTGTCTACACTGTCATCCGTGCACGTGTCCAAGGCTGCAGCTGGTTCTGGCTGCGATCGGCCTTCCGTGGGGACACTCTCAGCTGTGGACACGTGGTGGTCCTGTCTGCGGCCACCCGGCATGGCCGGGGGTGCCGCCAACCCCCACCCCGCATCAGGCCCTGGGTGTACGAGGGTCCCTCGGCTGCGGTCTTCGCAGTCCAGAAAAATGAAGGAATGGTGTCCACTGTTGCCTTAAACGCACAACATGAGAGAGATGGAAGTCAAGATGTATTTGGGGCAGAACGAGGCTGCAGCCAGGAAGATAGTACGTCAGAGAGCTCTGAGAGATTGCTCCAAAGAGGTCAGGGGGAGGGTCCGTGTATACGTGATTTGGTGAAGGGGAAGTTCACGTAATCAAGCAAGTTCACGCAATCAAGTTCTTTTACAAAAAGGTTTTCTGCTAGTCACGAATAGCTGAGGGACTTCCCTGGTGGTCCAGTGGCTAGGATGCCATACTACCAATGCAAGGGGCCTGGGCTTGACCCCTGGTTGGGGAGAAGACTCTTGAGAGTCCCTTGGACTGCAAGGAAATCCAACCGGTCCATCCTAAAGGAAAAATCAGTCCTGAATATTCATCGGAAGGACTGATGCTGAAGCTGAAACTCCAATCCTTTGGCCACCTGATGTGAAGAGCTGACTCATTGGAAAAGACCCTGATGCTGCGAAAGATTGAGGGCAGGGGGAGAAGGGGATGACAAGGGATGAGATGGTTGGATGGCATCACCAAATCAATGGACATAAATTTGAGTAAACTCCAGGAGTGATTGGTGATGGACAATGAGGCCTGGTGTGCTGCAGTCCATGGGGTCGCAAAGAGTCAGACATGACTTAGAGACTGAATTGACTGAAGGGAGTTCTGAGGTGTAATCTGACCTGAATTAGGGGCTTCTGAGGAAAACTGACAGAAATTAGGGAGTTCTGTGGTAAAATCTGACAGAAACTAGGAGATTCTGAGGTAAGAACCGACAAAAAGTTGGACCTTCTGAGGTAAAATCTGACAGAAAGAATCTATTAGATATAATCTGACAGAAGGACCTTCTGAGGCAAAATTAGACAGAGGACCTTCTGTAGTAAAATCTGACAGAGAGAAGGACCTTCTGAGGTAAAATCTAAGAAAAAGAATAGACCTTCTGGGATAAAATCTGGCAGAAAGAAGTACCTCTGAGGCAAAATCTGTCCAAAAGGAGCAGCTTGTGAGGCATGTCTGACAGAATTTAGGGTGTTCTGAGCCAAAATGTGACAGAACTTGGGGGCTTCTTTTGCAAACATAACAAAAAGAAGGCATCTTCTGTAGCAAAATTTGAGAGAAAGTAGGGTCTTCTGAGGCAAAACCTGACAGAAACTGGGGGATTCGGAGGTAAAATCTGACAGAAACTAGGGAATTCTGAGATCAAATCTTATAGAAACTTGGTGTTTTTCATTTAATATCTCACAGAAACTAGGGTCTTCTGAGAAAGTAGGGTGTTTCTGAGAAAGTAAGGTCTTCTGAGGCAAAATCTGACAGAAACTGGGAGGTTCTGAGGTAAAATTTGATAGAAACTAGGGGGATCTTAGTTCAAATCTGATCGAATCTAGGAGGTTCTGAGCTAAAATCTGACCTGAACTAGGTGTTCTGAGGCAAATCTGACTGAAACTAAGTCATTTTGAGGTAATAGCTAACATAAGTAAGGCACTTTTGAAATAAAATCTGAAGATATGTTGGTTTGAAGCATAATCTGATGAAAAGAAAGAGGTTGGAGGTAGAGTCTTGAGGAAGAATTTTTTGTGTGTGTGAAACTCTGCTAAAAGAGATAGGTTTGAATCGAAAATCTGAGAGAAAGATGTTTTCTCTGAAAACCTGAGAGGTAGAAAGATTTCTGAGGGAGAAACCTGAGAGTAAGCAGGAGACTTCTGTATACCTGACAGAAAGTAGATTTCTGAGAGAATCCTAACAGATAAATGAATAAATCTCTTGGAAACCTCGGTGAAATAATGTGATTTCTGAGAGAAATGATAAAATTTCTGAGGGAATCCTGATAGAAAGAAAGAGCTTTCTGATGGAAATCTGACTTAACAATGTGTACTAGGAAAAATGTATGCTCAAAAATTCCACAAAATAAATGGGTCCTACGTTTAATAATATGTCCTGCCTGTGTTTGTCAGAAGAATCTTTTGTATCTTATCACCCACCAGGTGAGAAGTGCTGAATGCCCCCTGGGGTTGTTTCTGTCACACAGGGCAAACAGGATTTTAATAGAAAAAAATTCCAGACCTTTTCCAGGCCTTGTGAGGGGCCTGTGTTTTTTTTTTTCTTGGAAAAAAAAAAAAAAGTAGTAAAAACGTCCATGTTTTGTTAACATCACTGCTGACTTTATTTTCACATTTTCTTCAATTAAAAAAAAAATCCCCTAAGAGGCATATTTGAAGCCTCCACATCGTGCCTCTGTGTGCCTGCCAAAAAACCTCATGAATTTAAGAGCTGCTGAGCTGTATAAATTCAGAGGCTCCCAGTCTTAACTCAAAAATCACATTTTTTAAACCAGGTTCATGGATGCAAAATCAAGCTAGGACAGACACACTCACATATTCACACTCTAATACCCCCAGATTTTTGTGGAGGGAATTTTGCAAGCAGTTGAATTTTATAACAAGGGAGTGAGTGATTTCCACGTGTGTTACCTGCTGACCCTACTTTCTCAGTTTCTCTATTTACCTTCCCTGGGCTGTGAGACACAGAACTTGGTAAAGAGTCAATATTTCAATTTTCCTCCACTCTCCCACCTCCCACATCTCACATCTGGGTGGTCCCCACCTATTCTGCTGGAAATATGGGGTTCCGGAAGTACATTTCAGCAGAAGCAAGGACGTGTTTAAGGTCTGCATCATTTGCCGCCTGCATCTGGATCCCCTTGGAGGAAATGGAGTTGTAAATGTCTCCTAGGAAGACGGTGTTTCTCACACGATGACAGTCATTACATATCTTGGGCTTATCCACATCTAGGAATTCTGGCCAGTGACAGACTCCTCTGGATTCCCTCAAACATAAAATCTGAAGGGTGATGACTGATGACCTGTGTTGAGGACCCTTCGCTTGTTCACATGGAACAGAATATTTTTGTGGACTCATGCTCTTGGATGCATAGAATACTTTTGGTGTCTAGGGTGGGTGTCTGCTGTCTTGCTTAAACACATCATTTCCTATTCTGATGCCATAAACAAAGCTTCCTATTCCCTCCTAGAAGTTAAAATAGCTCCCTAATTGTAAGTCTGTGTGTATTCCATCTAGGTAGATTTGTGTATAAGTTCTGAGTTAGGGATTGCTTTATTTAGCTATGATGCATAGCACATTATGACAAACACATTTGGCCATAGTGACAACATATAATGTGTATGTCATACACATTTCTGATCTGGGTTTTCTACTTAGGATCTGTTTCCATGACTGAAATCAAGCAATCGGCAAGGTGTCAGGCTTTTGGTCTATTCAGACTTTCAACTGATCGGACAAGGCCCACCCAGCCATGTCAGCCACTGGTTCCTAGTGAAGGATCAAGTCACAAAGGTATGGCCATGTCATGACCTTCTGGAATCCAGGCTTCCTTCTCTGAATATTTATAGACTCTGATAACCTACGTTTTTTTCCCATAAGTTTCCCATTATTGACACTCCTGCTGAGTTGGGGACATTCTTGCCATGTCTATCACACCCCAAGCCAACTGGGTGCATGGTGGAGATGAAGCACTTGGGAGAAGACCCAAGAATTTGACCCAAGACCTAGATGGCTACAGAATTTTCTGCTTGCAAGTGGTGGGCAAGAGGAATTGGTCTGCGAGGACAGCTCCATAGTGAGATTTGAACTGTAGGGGAAAAACATTTTTCCTCTACCCTCTCAGGCTCTGTGATTGTGGCCTGTGAATTAACCCAACAAAAGATTAATAAGAAGGGGGGCGGGAACCATTGCCAGAGCTGATTTATGCATGCAATGTGCTTAATTCCAGCAGAATTCAATGATGAGCATGTGTAAGAAAAGACACATTTTTCCTCTCTTCGTCTTAAGTTCTCTGTGTGGAACCCTATGACTGAGGTTGGCCACAGACGGATTAACAAGAGAAAGACAAACTCAAGTTTATTAACACAGCATCTCAGTCACACTTGGCAGTCCCCAGAGGCCGATAACTCAAACGGGTCCTTATATACCTTTCTAAGCGAATCAAAGGAAAAGAGATTTGGGGAGAAGGCAAATTATGGGGAGCTGACTAGGAAAGTCTGGTGAAATGGGGTATTAGCATTTGCTATGCAGATTTAAGTGGCTGCATTCTCTTTTTTAACTTAAAAATTATCATTTTAAAAATATATGTGTATATGTCAGTGCTCCTCTCTCCGCTCGTTCCAGCCTCTCCTTCGCTGCGGTGTCCACCTGTCCAGTCTCTATGTCTGTACACATGTTCATATGCGCCATTTCTCAGGATTCCATATGTATGCATTAATACACCGTATTTGTTTTTCTCTTTCTGACTTACTTCCCCGTGTGTGACAGACTCTAGGTTTATCCTAAGTGGCCTCTTTGTCTACTGATAGAAGTTCTTAAGTAACCTCCTTTTTTCCCAGTATGGGAGACAGATTCATCATTTGTTGTTCGGTCGCTCAGCCGTGTCTGACTCTTTGTGACCCCACGGACTACCGCACACCAGACTTCCCTGTCCTTCACCGACTCCCAGAGCTGGCTGAAACGCGTGTCCGTTGTGTCAGTGATGCCATCCAACCATCTCATCCTCTGTCGTCCCCTTCTCCTCCTGCCTTCAATCTTTCCCAGAATCAGAGTCTTTTCCAAGGAGTCAGCTTTTTGCATCAGGTGGCCAAACAATTGTAGCTTCAGCACCAGTCCTTCCAGTGAATCGTCAGGATTGATTTCCTTTAGGATGGACTGGTTGGATCTCCTTGCCGTCCAAGGGACTCTCAAGAGTCTTCTCCAACAGCACAGCTTAAAAGCATCAATTCTTCAACACTCAGCCTTCTTTATGGTTCAACGTCACATCCTTACATAACTACTGGAAAAACTGTAGCTTTGACTGGATGCACCTTTGTCAGCAAAGTGATGTGTGTGCTTTTAAGAGACGCTTGCTCCTTGGGAGAAAAGCCATGACAAACCTAGACGGCATATTAAAAAGCAGAGATTGAACTTTTCAAAGGAGCATTTCAATCATACGTGGAAATGTGCTTTGACAGAACACCGAGGGCTTACTCGGAGTCTACTGGTTCTCTGTTACTTTTAGGTGCAAACCCCCCACAGGCTGAAGCCGCATTGCTGGGGGGGTGATGTGTTGTGAGTCACCCATCAGGTTGGTTCGGGGGCTTCTGTAACATCTTACGAGGTGAGAGGGTGGAAGGCTGGCTGGATCAAAAGTCACCACGAGGAAAACAAGTGACTTTCTGGAGAAACGAGGGGGTTTTCCAAGCAGAAACTGAGAGAAGAACGTTTGTGATGATGTGAGTCTGTAGGGGTGTGATAATTTTTCTGACTCCTTCAATGATATCAGCTCTGCTGGAGAAGGGATTGGGGTGGGGGAGGTTCTTTTTATTTTTATTTTTTTATCTCTTTTTAAAGGGATGAGATTTTCTGATGTTCTGAGTTCGGGAAAAAACTCCACCTTGAGGAGGCATTTGTGTAGCCTTATTCCCCAAGCTTTCCTGGTGGCTTCCTGGGTTCGAGTCCTGGGTCTGGAGGAGGAAATGGCACCCCATTCCAGTATCCTTGTCTGGAGTCTTCCATGGACAGAAGAGCCTGGCGGGCTACAGTCCATGGGGTCGCAGAGAGGTGGACATGACTGAGCCGCTAAACCAGCATAGCCCCGGATTTGGGGTTTCTTTGGGGGAGAAACCAGGCTTTCTGTGCAACTCTGTTTTCTTCTCTGCAAAAAGATTGACGGTTGGCGCCTGGGGAGGGGCCAGGGGTGGCGGCTTCCTGCCTCCGGGGATCAGCGTGGAGTCGGGTGGAAGCCAGGACTCTGGTCTGAAGCAGCGTTCTCTGTGACGAGCTCACGGGGGTGCGTGTGCTAAAGCCATGCCCTCCCCAGATAAACATAAGTCTGCCAATAACACGGTGGCAGGCAGCATTAAAAACAAAACAAAACAAAACACCAGTGCTCCTAAGAAAAAGAAAGAAACACACACACACTTTTCTAGAGATTTCTAGTCTAGAGTTAATCACTCAGCTGTGTCTGACTCTTTGTGACCCCAAGGACTGTAGCCCATCAGGCTCCTCTGTCCATGGGATTCTCCAGGCAGGAGTACTGGAGTGGGTTGCCATGCCCTCCTCCAGGGGTTCAGAGAGTTCTAAGAGGGTGCAGTTCTTGGTGTGAGCAAGAAATGCATTAGAAAGGCAGTGGAAGTGTTTGGAAGGGACTTGGAGAAAAAGTCTCTAGTGGGAAATGAGGTTTTACCCTACTGTCCAGAGACACCTGGCTGGATCAGTCTTTTCCCGATTATCTTGTTCTTTTGCATTTTCGTATAAACAAGTCCCCCTTCCCCAGGTGGTACCTCACTCCTCCTGTCTGAGTTTCTCTGAGTGCTTCAATGTTTAATATGAAAAAGCAGAGACATTACTTTGCTGACAAAGGTCTGTATAAATAAACAAAGCTACGGTTTTCCCAGCAGTCACGTATGGATGTGAGAGTTGGACCATGAAGAAGGCTGACCGCTGAAGAATGGATGCTTTTGAACTATGGTGTTGGAGGAGACTCTTGAGAGTCCCTTGGACGGCAAGGAGATCCAACCAGTCCATCCCAAAGGAGATCAGTCCTAAATGTTCATTGGAAGGACTGATGTTGAAGCTGAAACTCCAATCCTTTGGCCACCTGATGCGAAGAGTTAACTCATTGGAAAAGACCCTGATGCTGGGAAAGATTGGAGGCGGGAGGAGACGGGGACGACAGAGGATGAGATGGTTGGACGGCATCACTGACTCGAAGGACGTGAGTTTGAGTGAACTCCGGGAGCTGGTGAAGGACAGGGAGGCTGGAGTGCTGCCTGAGGTCACAGAGAGCTGAACACGACTGAGCAAGTCAACAGCAGCAGCAGACGGCTGCCTGTCTGCAAGAGTGTGTTTCTTGATGCTTTTCTCTGTCCACCTCCCTCCCTCCTCCACCCCTCCTGTTGGGCGAGTCTAAGCCCCTTTGAATTTCCACACACCCTTTATAAATAGCTTGTCAATAACAATGGGGGGAAAAAAACCCACAGAAATTCTGATTGGGATTGGGTGGGATCACCAGGCGAATTTACAGACCCTCAGTCTCTTTGAAATACAGTGTCTTATGTGGAAATATGGTGTATCATCTCTTGATTCCATTTTCAGTAACATTTTGGAATTTTTTTTTTGCCTGTCAGCGATCTTTTACAGCTTTTCTTTCTCAGCTCTTTATAACTAAATGGGCTTCTCTGGTGGTTCAGACAGTAAAGAATCTGCCTGCAATGCAGGAGAACCAGGTTCAGTCCCTGGGTGGGAAAACCCCCCTGGAGAAGGGAATGACAACCCACTCTGGTATTCTTGCCTGGAGAATTCCATGGACAGAGGAGCTTGGGGAACTACAGTCTACGGGGTTGCAAAGAGTCAGACATTACTGAGAGAATAGCGCTTATAACTAAAGTCTGCTGACTTTAGTTATAAAGTAACTGGGCTACTAAAGTATCCTGGGCTACCTGGATGGTAGCCCAGGATATATAAAATGGTTTTCCTTAGCTTGACTTCCCCCAGTATTGATACTGCCCTTTCAAATTTACAGACTCAGAAATCTAATTTCACCAGAACTCCCAAAGCCAGCCTTTTTTTTTCTTAACCAACTCACAGTAACTCAACTCATACAGGCTTGATGTATATGCCCTTGTTGTCATCCACTTATGTACAGAGACAGTAGCTCAGCCCCCACCCCCACCCCCCGCCCTGGCATGGAAAAGTTTTCTCCCTGCAGACAGTGGGCCGCAGAGAAGCCCATACAATAACCCAAGTCGCCTGGGAAGTTTGGCACCAAGACTGAAGGGTCTGAGAGAACCTTGGTCAAGGGTCTTTCTCTGGCTTCCCAAGTTTCCTGTCAGGGCCCCTTGAGAATACTTTCCTGCAGTCCTGCCCATCACAACATCCCAGGGACCATTTCCTACACACTTGCAGGGGGAAAGTTGTCTCTCTGGTCCAGCCTCAGTGCCACAAGAGAAATGATTTCAAGGAAGCGCAAAACTTGCATTTCATTAATATCTGAAAAGTGAAACTGTTAGTCCCTCAGTTGTGCTTGACTCTTTGCAACCCCTTGAACTGTAGCCCACCAGGCTCCTCTGTCCAAGGGATTCTCCAGGCAAGAATACTGGAGTGGGCTGCCATTTCCTCCCCCAAGGGATATTCCCAACCCTGGGATTGAACCTGGGTCTCCTGCATTGGTATCTGGGGAGGCAGAAATTTGAAGAGGGGGAAAGGAAGAAAAAAGAGGAAAGGTTACTCTGGGGAAGCAGAGGAAGAGGGGGGTACATTGGATCCAGTCACTCTGTATCATCTTTCCCTCTATCAATATTGTCAAGGAGTAACAGATTTTTCTCTACGCTGTTAGGTGCCTTCAGAGGGGTGTGCAAATTAAACTGATAAAAGCTGAATTAACGACGGAATAAAACATCGAGTGATGCATATATGTATGCATAGGAATTCACGGAGCAATCTGAATCATTAGGGGCTTTCTATATCATGTTCTCAGGGAACAAGGAGAGGAAGACGACATTTCTGGGAGAAGAAATGTCTTCCTGGAAATGGCGAGACAAAGGGCACGGAGAGGAAAACAAATGACTGGAGAGATAAAGGTGCCCTTCGGAGAACAGAAGGTAAAGGTGCCCTTCGTAGAATAGATGGGAGATACGATATTTGCGTATGAACGTCTGTGTAGGGTGTGGTCCCATCCTCACTGCCCAGAAAGCAAGTTTAGACTTGCACCCAGGAAGTAGGTGTAGGACAAGTCGTGTTGTGAGGGAGACTCTACTTTGAGGCAGATGAAGAGGCTCAAGGCTCAGACGGAGGAGCTCAAGGGACCTTGACTCAAAAAACTTTTTTGCCACAGGGGCAAGTCCCACACCCCTTTCCCCCTCAACACGGAAACACGTTCCCAGGAAGTGACGGCTCCAGACAAAACTGAACTAGCGTGTGTGGTCACATCTGGGATGCCTTCTCTTCCTGGGGTTGAAGGGGAAAGGGTAGCATTCAGTCTTATGGCAAACACTCGCCAATGCCATGCACAGTTTTCCCGTGGGGTCACCCCTGTGTTGAGATTCCAAGGTCTGGGGGCCCAGCTGGATGTGTGATGGTCCAGCAGGTGGAACCCTGACTGCCTGTTCCTGAAATGTGCCCCGAGCCCCCTAACCTCTTCTGATTTATTCTCCCGGGAGCTGGGGCACGCTTTCCCCGCTTCCAGACGGGGTGCCCGCCCCCCCGCCCACCTGCAGCCCTCGCCTCTCAGAGGGAGGGGCCGTTGCCCCATTCGCCTTCCACATGTGGCTCTGGGTACCAGTTCTCCTTGGTGACCCCTGACCCTGCGGGCGCCTGGGACCCACAGTCCTCGTTTCCTCAGCCCTCTGACCCCCGGGCGGGTCGCCATATGTGCAAAGCAATTCTTTCTTTCTTTCTTTCTTTTTTTAAATTGCTTTGTCTTTAATTGGAGGATCATTGCTTTCCAATTTTGTGTTGGTTTGCGCCCAACATCGGCATGAAGCAGCCACAGGTAGACACGTGTCCCCTCCTTCTGGAACTTCTCTCCCCTTCCCACCCCTCCAGGTTTTCACAGATGCCCTGGTTTGAGCTCTTACAACAAATTCCCACTGGCTCTCTAATTTACATATGGTAATGCATATGTGTCAATGCTACTTTAAAAAAAAATCAGCAAAGATTTTTTTTTTTAATTAGAATTCCCTTAAATCCATAAGCAATACAGGGAAATTGAAATGTGTACCATATTGAGTTTTTTAAACCGCCAAACAAAATTGATGATCATATCTATTTAAGTTTTATGAATGCTTTCTGAAAGAAGTGCTGAATTTATTTTGCTAGATTTAATTATTTATATTTGGAGTTTCTGGTGTATGTATACATTTTTTTAAATACTTCTTTATACATTAATTTAAAATTTTACTTTCTAAGTTTTCATTAGCAGTGGCTAGAAATACAGTAGATGTTTTGCTAATCTCCTCTGTCCTTCCCTTGGGTCTTCTTTGCTGGCTCAGACGGTGAAGAAATCTGTCTGCAATACAGGAGACCGGGGTTGGATCCCAGGTTCGGGAAGATCCCCTGGAGAAGGGAATGGCAACCCACTCCAGTATTCTTGCCTGGAGAATCCGTTGGACAGAGGAGCCTGGCGGGCTACAGTCCATGTGCTTGCAAAGGGTCAGACTTGACTGAGAGAGAAATGCTTTCTCTTTTTTTCCCCCTGTGTGCTCAGCCTTAGCAATTAATCAACTTGCAGTCGATTTTATCAAATTTATCCGCCTTAGCAATTCATCTACTTTATTTACTGTTTTCTTAGATTTATTTTTAATTGGAGTCTAATTGCTTTCTGCAGGAGGGCATGGCTGCGGTCCGTAGCGTCTCATAGTCGGACACGACGGGAGCGCCCGAGCACGCATAGTCGGTTTACGGTGTTGTATTGATTTCTGCTATACAACAACGTGAATCAGCTCTACACACACACATATGTCCTCTCTCTCTTGCCTCTCCCCCCCACACTCCCGCCCAGCATCCTACCCCAGGCATTTCTTTCCTGCCCCCAATCATTGCCTTTCTGCCAGTTTCTTCACCGCCAAGCTGATGCTTGGATACTGCTGCTAATTCAGTCCCTCCTTGCCAGTCAGCTTCCAGATTTCCTTCCGGGAGAGAAGGTGAATTTCCCTGAATTCAGTCTCCTGATTTGTGTTCTTTGGGCGCCATTAATAGTGTGCATAAATTCCTTTCCTGAAGGTAGAGAAAAGTTACTTTCTTTTCTGAAAGGAAGGAAGATTCGGGTCGAATGCACCTTTATTTTCACGCCCTGGCACGCACCTGCCTTCACCAGCAATAATAGCACTCCCCCAAGTCCACCCCACTGACCAGTCGCCTCCTCTGAGCTGCTGGAAGAGAATCAGACATCTTCATGATGGAAAATACGCTGTTGAGGGCAGCAGGCGTCACCCCCCATCCTTCATCTTTCTGTCCATTAAAAAAAAAGATACAAGGACAGAGGCCAACACAATATTATACAGCAATTATTCTCCAATCGAAAAAAAAAAGTGAAGAAAAAAATGACCCAAGGGAATTTGCAAGAGTGATGTCCTGTGATCCAAATGCACACAAGACTCCCACTCAGATCCTGGTACCCAGCGTACCATCGCAAATGCTGAATTTCCCAGCATTCCCCAGGAGGGAATAGTGGACAGGTCACCCACAGCTGGCAGCTGAGGTTTGAGATGCCTGTTTATTTAGAAGGAGCCCAAAGTTTCATTTCTTTAGGAAGCCTGATTCTGGAATGAGAATGAAGCTGTTGGATGTGATGTAAAAGCTTTGCTTTGTTTTTTCTGATTGCTTATCATTCCTGTATACAAAGAGCTTCCTCTTTAGGCAAAACAAAGTGCATAAGACTAGGTATATTTCGTCCACTCTACATTTCTACGTAAATGCATAGGATTGGATGCACTTTATTCTAGGTATTTCTGCCTAAATGCATATGGTTTTTTCTATGCTTTATTTCTGCTTACATGTGTAAAAGTGAAAGTGAAAGTTGCTCAGTTGTGTCCGACTCTTTGCGACCCCATGGACTGTATAGTCCTTGGAATTCTCCGGGCCAGAATACTGGAATGAGTAGCCCTTCCCTTCTCCAGGTCATCTTCCCAACCCACGGGTCAAACCCAGGTCTCTCGCATTGCAGGTGGATTCTTTACCAGCTGAGACACCAGGGAAACCCAGGCTGCATATAATTTATTTTAGTATTTATTTCTACCTAAATGCATGCGTTTACATGTCGTTTATTTTATGATTTATTTCTGCCTAAATGCATAAGTTTCAATGTAGTTTATTCTATTTATTCTTGCCTAAATGCATAACATTAGATATAGTTTATTTTGCTATTTCTGCATGAATGCATGAGGTTATACATAGTTTATTCCACTATTTACTTCTGGCTAAAAGCATAAGGTTTGATATAGGTTATTCTACTATTTATTTCTGCCTAAATGCATAAGATAGGATATAGTTTATCCTAAAATTTCTGCATAAATGCATAAGATTAGATGTTTTTACTCTATTTCTGCCTGCATGTATAAAATTAGATATTTTTATTCTGCTACTTATTTCTGCCTAAATGCATAAGGTTCCATATAGTTCATTCTACTTCTTTGTAGCCAAATGCATAAGATTAGATACAGTTTATTTTGCCATCTACTTCTGCCTCAGCCCATAAAATTAGATGTTTTTATTCTGCTATTTTGCTGCTGTTGTTTACTCCCTAAGTCGTGTCTGGCTGTTTTGATTCCGCATGGGCAGTAGACCCGCCAGGCTCCTCTGCCCATGGGGTTCTCCAGGCAAGAATACTGGAGTGGGTTGCCATTCCCGCCTCCAGGGGATCTTCCCAAGCTGGGGATCGAACCTGCACCGGAGGCGGATTCTTTACCCTCTGAGCCAGCTGGGAAGCCCTCCTAGGAGGCGGGTAGGGAGGATGAGCCATACTCCCAAGCTGCCACTAGGGGGCAGCAGATACCCGCCTCTTCTCTAGAAGACCTTTGGTTTAAAAACCAAAACAAAACAAAAAAAGCAAAAATAAAAACTAAATGTAAGGACCTTTAAGAACTGACTGTGCACCGTGCATTCCCCCAAACTCCACAGCGGGTGCGAAAGACAGACCTCCCCACCCCAGGGGTAATCAAGTCATGCCCCAGAAGCCCACTCTTTCCCCCAAGGTCGGTCTTGCTACGTGGAGACTGAGGCACCAGCTGAGCTGTCGCCCAGGGTCAGGGAACCAGGGCGTGCATGTGCACGCTCATTCGCTTCAGCCGTGTCCCGACTCTGCAACCCCACGGACTGCAGCCCGCCAGGCTCCTCTGTCCAAGGGGTTCTCCAGGCAAGAACACTGGAGTGGGTTGCCAAGTCCTCCTCCAGGGGATCTTCCCCACCCAGGGACCGGACCTGAGTTTCCCGCATTGGCAGGTGGATTCTTTACCATCCGAGCCAGCTGGGAAGCCAAGATGTCCACGTCGGACGTTTCTGGTTCAGCTCCACGTCACCCGAGGGGAACACGGCGTGTTGGTCCGTGGATCCCAGGTGGGGCTGGAATTTGGCGATTTGCTCAGAAGATGTCTTGGGCTACGGCGAGCGGGGCAGGGTCACGTTGAGGGTGAACGTGAAGAGAAGCAGAGAGCCAGGGAGCTTCCTGTTTCTGAATAAATGAGTGGCTGAGAAGTCGTGGTGGGGACCGGGAGGGGACGCGCCCGGAGAAGGAAAAGCGACGAGGCTGGGGACACTTTGCAGCTCCGAGGAGCTCCAGACTCTTCCCAGTTTACCCAGCTGGGTCTGGTTGGGTGGTAGGTACCAATGGTACAGCCTTGGAGTCAGCTTGCTTTGAGGTCGATGAAGGTGCTTTTGCTTTTTTCCTTACATTTAATATTTATTTTAAAGCAGAGACATCGCTTTGCCGACAAAGCTGAATCTAGTCGAAGCTATGGTTTTTGCCGTAGTCATGTAAGGATGTGAGAGTTGGACCATAAAGAAGGTTGAGTGTGGAAGAATTGATGCTTTCTAATGGTGGTGTTGGAGAAGACTCTTGAGAGTCCCCTGGACTGCAAGGAGATCCAACCAGTCCATCCTAAAGGAAATCAGCCCTGGGTGTTCATCGGAAGGACTGATGCTGAAGCTGAAACTCCAATACCTGATGCGAACAGCTGACTCATTTTGAAAAGACCCTGATGCTGGGAAAGACTGAAGGCGGGAGGAGAAGGGGATGACAGAGGATGAGATGGCTGGATGGCATCATTGACTCGATGGACATGAGTTTGAGTAAACTCCAGGAGGTGGTGATGGACAGGGAGGCGTGGCATGCTGCAGTCCATGGGGTCGCGCAGAGTCGGACAGGACTGAGCGACTGAACAAGAGACACGCGGAACCGGCGCCCGCAGGAGGCCACACGTGAGCACGTAGCAGGCTCACACACGTGAGCCGCACAAGCAGGGCCTGCTCCTCTCCACTGACTCTGCACTTTCGGGCTTTGTGCTTTGAAAAATCCAAGCGAATGGTCCTTGGGAAGAATTTGCAATTGGATTAAGCCTCATAAAAAAAAATTATTAAGAAGCACGTAAAATGAAATATCACCTTCTCTGTATGCTTAACGAATTCAAAGTCGCCTCGATTTTCTTCCTTTCCATTTGAAAAAAACTTGGAGTCAGGGTGACTGTGTCGCTTAACCCAACAGTCCAGGGTGAAGTGTTAGGTTTCATTGCCCTAAGTTCTGAAATTTGGGGTCTGGCGTGACTTACACCCTTCCCCCCAAAACAGGTGAAACTCATTAATGGGCTAGCTCTATAGGTGGGATTTATGATTATATGATTTCTTAAAGCCCAAACTATTTCCAGTTAAAATGCTACAGGTTTCCCCCTGGTATTTTTTGGGTGGATGGGTCTGGCGAAAATGATGTGAGTGAATTTTTAATCTCTGCCCGTTTCCCTTCCAGTGCGTTTTTGTTTCTGCAAATCTCCTCTTTTCTTTGCGGAGGAAGAATGGGCTATGTGAACCAGGTATGCGACCCACCCGTGGATGCCCGGGGTTGGGGTGACCCACGGCGGAAGTCGGGACCGCTTTTTTTTTTTTTTAACCTCCGCCTCTCTCCATAATAATGCTTTGCAAAAACTCAAACCAGAACACGCTGAATTCCTGACAGTTTGCTTACAGACGTCAAGGTGTTCCATCTAAAGGACGCTGGAGTTGAAGACGGCGGCTTCAATTCCTTAGGAGGCCGAATTCTCACAGGAAAAAGGATGGTTTATATTACCCTTGGGCAGGATTTTTATGACATCCTGAGGGCAACACATATTGAAGCTTTCATTCCCGTTACAGCTGGGGAGGTACAAGGAATAGTCAAGGAGAAATAAAAGAAGAGCATGAATTTCTGCATGTAGCGGCCTCCTTTTGTTGTGGTACAAGATAGGCGACATAAAATTTGCCGTCTGAATCACTCTTAAGCGCACAGTTCTGTGGCCCACCGAAGACTCTTACTTTGCTGTTCATCCATCCCCAGCATTTATCTGCAGAACATTTCCATCATCTGAAACCAAGAGTCTGTCCCCATTACATTTTTTAAAAATTCTTTTTTTTTAAGTCAGGAAGAACTAGGAAGGAAAAATTTCCATGACATCTCAGTCTGTGGTGAGGTTGAAAATACATGCAACATATACATTGGAAAAGACCCTGATGCTGGGAAAGATTGAGGGTGGGAAGAGAAGGGGACGACAGAGAATGAGATGGCTGGATGGCATCACCCCCTCGATGGACATGGGTTTGGGTAAACTCCGGGAGTTGGTGATGGACAGGGAGGCCTGGCGTGCTGCAGTCCATGGGGTCACAAAGAGTTGGACACGGCTGACAGACTCAACAGCAACAACAGTGTCTAGTCGTGAATGATTTTTTTTAGAAGATACATTTGCTTATTTATCTTTGCTTGTGCTGGGTCTTCACGGCCGCTCACTGGCTCTCTCTCCTTTTGGCGAGCGGGGCGACTCTCCAACTGTGCGAGGGTTTCTCATTGCAATAGCTTCTCTTTATCTTTGGTGCTTGGGCTCAGCTGCTCCATGACATGTGGGATCTTCCTGGATCGGGGATCAAACCTGCATCCCCTGCCTTGGCAGATGGATTCCTATCCTCTGGACCCCCAGCGACGTCCATGAAAGCTCCTTGGAGGAATGCAGCCTTCATGGATAAGTAAGAAGCATACAGGCTGAGATCAGAGCTTTCAATGCCTTAAAAACGTCACTATGCAGAAGAAACGCCTGTCAATAGAATCCGCTGAGTGTCTTAAAAGAAAAATTCCCCTTTTATTCCCTCTGATATTATAGTTTGATTATTTTGGTTGATAATTATAATCAATTTATAATTTGCAAATTGATTTTCATTTGGTTTATTTTTATTGGGCTTCCCTGGTGGGCGCAGATGGTAAAGAATCTGCCTGCAGCGCAGGAAACGTGGTTTCCGTCCCTGGGTGGGGACGGTCCCCTGGAGAAGGGGAATGGCAGCCCACTCCAGAATCCTTGCCTGGAGAATCCCATGGACAGAGGAGCCTGGTGGGCTATATATAGTCCATGGGGTCGCAAAGAGCGAGACACGACTGAGCGACTAACACTTTGACTTCCTTCCTTAGGATTGAAGGCATCGCTGAGCCTGAGTGTGACCTGAGCACCCCCCTAAGAAATACAGTGAGCCCCTCTTTCTCGAGGGAGCTTCGTGGCAAGCGACGCTGTGGACCTGGACGGGTGTGTGGTGTGCTCGCCGTGGTCCGCTCCCAGGCGTGGGGTGTCTGCGGCCATCGGTCTTGTTTTGCACCATGTAGAGGTCCCGGGTGGGAGGCAGGGATGCCAGAGAGGGAGAAAGATGAGACCCTGAGCCCTGAGCTCGGCCGGCGTCGGCATCCAGGCTGCAGGTGAGAGTCACTTAGGCTTGCCCGCTCAGCCGCTCAGGCGTGTCTCACCCTTTGCAACCCTGTGGCCTGTAGCCCGCCAGGCTCCTCTGTCCATGGAAGCCTCCAGGCAGGAATACTGGAGAGGGTCGCCATGCCCTCCTCCAGGGGATCTTCCCGATCCAGGGACTGAACCCAGGTCTGTTATATATTTGTGTGTCGGGAGGCGGCTTCTTCACCACCGGCACAACCTGGGAAGCCCCAGTTCCACGTTCAGTTCAGTTCAGCCGCTCAGTCGTGTCCGACTCTCTGCGGCCCCATGAGCCGCGGCCCGCCAGGCCTCCCTGTCCATCACCAACTCCCAGAGCTTACTCAAGTTCACGTCCGTCGAGTCGAGTCAATGATGCCATCCAACCATCTTGTCCCCCATCGCCCCCTTCTCCTCCCGCCCTCAAGCTTTCCCAGCATCGGGTTCAACGTGAGTCTGCATAAAATCCCGATTGTCCGCCAGCCCTGCAGGCTGCCTCCTCCAGAGGCGCAGAAAGAGAACTCAGTCCTGCCGAGCGGGCGGCCGGTCCCACCTCCCTCCATCCCCCTGGCGGCCACAGTAGCCCTTTTAGGGGGGCCCCCCGCCCTCCCCCAGGGCCGGACAAGCTCCCCACTGTTAGCGCTCTCTGCACCCCATGCGGGAGCCGGCCAGCAGAGCCCTTTAGCAGCCGGCCAGGCTTCGTAATTAATGACTTGACCACCGAGGTGAGAAGCCAAGGACGGCATGGCCTAAATAGTTTATTGTTTGGGGGCTGGGGTGGTGGAGAAAATAAATAAAGGAAGTGTTCTACGGTTCATTTTTTTTTTTCCCCCTTAAAAAAAAAAAAGACAAAGTTGGAGGCTATTGCTGAAAGGGAAGCTTTCTTTCACGAGCTTTCAGTCAGACTAGAGTTTTCTGCAAGGCCTGGTAGAAGGTGATCTGTTAAGCGGGAATGGGCCCTGGGCATGCTGGGTCACCTTGGGGCGAGCAGAGTTATTTCCCAGATGGACCTCGGGAGACAGACGGGCCCTGAGCCTCCCTGGGGTCAGGACTGCAAACCACCGTCTCAGGCTTTCTCGGTGCAGAAACTCCACTCTGGACCCAGAAGCAAAACGGAGACACTGAGCCTTTCCCTTTCCTGGGCTGTAAATTCTGCAGGTATTCAGGGCGGCAAAGCGTGACCCCGCTGGGGAAAGCATTTCTGCAGCCCCAGGGAAGGCATCCAGCGTGGGTTGGGAGGGCCTTCCAGATCCGCAGCAGAAAAGCCTCCGTCCGCAGCAGGGATTTTCAAACAGGGCGACACTCCCTTCCCTGGGGCCCTCGGTGACGGTTTTCTGGTTTTCCGTTGTCACGGGTGCTGGGGGAGGCGGGCTCCGGCCCGTGCTGCGGGGAGACCCGGGCTGATGTCCTGAGACCAGAGGGTCATCCTGACCTGGGGATTGACATGCTGGCCTGGAGAATCTCTGGGCAAACCACAGGGGACTGTCTGTCTGTCTAATATTCCCTGTCTGTCTGTCTGTATCTATCATCTCTCTCATCTATTAGCTGTCTGTGATCTATATACGTATGTATCTGTCTAGCAATCATCTATCTGTCCATTTCCATTCACTTATCTATCTGTCTATCCATCCATCCACTTGTATCCTCTATCATCTATCCATCATCTATCTGTCCATCCATCCGTGTCTATTCTGTCACCCGTGTCTGTATCTGTCATCTCTGTCATCTATCGTCTGCCTGTGATCATATGTACGTATCTGTCTAGCAATCATCTCTCTATTCATTTAAGTACCTACCCACCCACCCATTTGTCTGTGTATCTATCCATCCATCCATCCACCTGTCTTCCCTATCTATCTGTGTATCTATCTACCTATCTATCCATCATCCATCCATCTTTATTTTCTATCTATCATCTGTCTGTCCATCCATCTATCTGTATCTATTATCTCTGTCATCTATTATCTGTCTATGATCTGCAAATGTATGTATCTATCTAGCAACTATCTCTCTACCCATTTAACCACCCAGCCATTCATCCATTTGTTTATCTATCTGTCCATCCATCCCTATCTTCTCTCATCTATGTGTCTATCCATTCATCCATCTATCCATCCGTGTATGCATCTCTGTTACCTATCATTAATTTGTCTGTCCACCTGTCTCTACTTACCATCTCTCTCACCTATTATCTATATATGATCTATATATGTATGTATCTATCTAGAAATCATCTATGTGTTTAACCACCTATCCATCCGTCTATCAGTCTACCCATCCACCCATCCATCTGTCTCTACTACCTATCCATCCATCCATCCATCTCTCTTCCCTATCATTTATCTGTCTGTCCATCCATCTATCTGTATCTATCATGTCTTTCCTCTATTATCTATCTGCGATCTACATATGTATGTATCTGTCTAGCAATCATCTCTCTATCCATTTAACCACCCATCCATCCATCCATTTGTCTCTCTATCTACCAAGCTATCTATCCAGCCATCTATTTCTTGTGTGTTGCAGTCAGTCGTGTCAAACTCTCTGCGACCCCATGGACTGTAGCCCACCAGGCTCCTCTGTCCCTGGGATTCTCCAGTGAGGAACACTGGAGTGGGTTGTCATTTCCTTCCCCATGGACTGTAGCCCGCCAGGTTCCTCTGTGTATGGGATTCTCCAGGCAAGAATCCTGGACTGGGTCACCATGCCCTCCTCCAGGGTGTCTTCCCGACCCAGGGATCAAACCCGTGTCGCCTGCATTGGCAGGCAGATGCTTGACCCCCCGAAGCCACTAGGGAAAGAGAGCTCTGCAGGTTCCCTTAAGATGGAAGCCTGTCAGAAACCCAGCCCACGACACACAACTTCAAACACACACAAACACACACACACAGCCCCGGCCGCCCTATCCCTTCCCTGGCGAGGGAGTGGGGCAACCTGGAGGGGCTGGTGCTCAGGAAGCCCGGCTCAGGCTTTCAAAGGCTCCGGCAGGGCTTGGGTGAGGCCGGGGGTGGGGGGCGGGGAGAGGCTGGCGGGGGTGGGGGCCACGCATTCCTGCAGACGGCCACATGAAAGCCGCACAGATCAGGGCCGTATTTTACCCAGACGTGAGGCAGAGTCGTTGGGGCCTCTTCTGCCTGTGCTGTATCCGATTAGCACCTCATCACACCCGGTCCTGCCCGCAGATGCTAACGAGCGCGCGCCGGGGACCCGCCGGACCCCTCTGTCTCCCATTAGGAGCAAACGCCAATTTGAGAGGTTGAAAGAGGGAAGCTTGGGACCCGGCTAACAGATCACCTCCGCGGCACACAAAGGCAGGCGGGGCAGGCCGGCCTCGCCCCCAGTGGACCAGACAAGGCGGGCGGCTCGGCTCCGAGAGCTCCAAAAAGGGGGCCCCCGGGGCGTTGAAAGCCGCATTCAGTCCGTTCTCTGCATGCATGTTGGATCCTCATCACAGACCCGGCGGGTTAGACCCCACAGGACAAAGATACACTTCGTTGAAAGCGTTAGTTGCTCAGTCGTGTCTGACTCTGTCACCCTATGGTCTGTCGTCCGTCGGGACCCTCTGTCCATGAAAGTGATTCCCTCCTAAGGGGCGGTTAGCAGCCTCAAGGTGTTGGAGAAGACTCTTGAAACTCCCTTGGTCTGCAACAGTCCAACCAGTCCCTCCTAAAGGAAATCAACCCTGAAGATTCACTGGAAGGACTGAAGCTGAAGCTCCAAAACTTTGGCCACCTGATGCAAAGAACCGACTCATTGGAAAAAACCCTGATGCTGGGAAAGATTGAGGGCAGGTGGAGAAGAGGATGACAGAGGATGAGATGGATGGCATCACCGACTCAATGGACATGAGTTTGAGCAAGCTCTGGGAGTTGGCGATGGACAGGGAGGCCTGGCGTGCTGCAGTCCGTGGGGTCGCAAAGAGTGGGACACAACCTACTGAATGAACAACAGCAATAATAATAAAGAAGTCACTTTCTATACGGTGTGCAAAAGGCTTCCCAAGTGGCTCAGTGGTGAAGAACCCGTCTCCCAATGCAGGAGACACGAGTTCCATCCCTGAGTTGAGAAGATCTCATGGAGGAGGCAATGCAACCCACTCCAGCATTCTTGCCTGGAGAACCCCATGGACAGAGGAGCCTGGCGTGCTCCTCTGGGGTCCATGGGGTCACACATGATTGAGCGACTAACGGTTTGACTTCCCAGCTGACTGACTTTCCTGGGCAGCACATATGAACACAGCTTTGTAAAGCAGCTTTAAATGTTAATCGCTAAGTCGTGCCCAACTCTCTGAGACCCCGTGGACTGTACCCCACCAGGCTCCTCTGTCCATGGGATTCTCCAGGCCAGAATCCTGGAGTGGGTTGGCTATTCCCTTCTTCAGGCGATCTTCCCAACCCAGGGATCAAACCCAGGTCTCCTGCATTGCAAGCAGATTCCTTACCCGCTGAGTCACCAGGGAGGCCCAAGAATATTGGAGTGCATAGCCGTTTCCTTCTCCAGTGGGTCTTCCCGACCCAGGGATCGAACTGGGGTCTCCTGGCTTGCAGGCGGATTCTTTGCCAGCTGAGCCACCGGGGACGCATGCCAGAGTCTGGGCTCATGGAGGTCATTCCTTTGATGTGCACCCCAGCTCTCTGTGGCCCGTGTCCTGTTTCCCTCCATCCCGAGTCCCCTCAGCCTGGGCCGCTGGGGACGGCTGAAGTGCCCGAGGGCTTGATGGGCGTGACTTCCTGCGGGTGCCCTGGGAAGCTCAGAGGTGCTGATAAAACAAGGACTCCATGGGGTTGAAACCACAAAGATGCAATGCATGCTGTTGCTTAGTGGGTGAATTGAGTCCTCTCTGACCTGCCGTATTGAACTTCTAACCCCCAGGACCCCAGACTCTATTTGGAGATGGGTGTCTCTAAAGAGGGAATGCAGGTGGAATGACATCACCAGGGTGGGTCCCGATCCCACAGGACTGGGGTCCTCACAAGAAGAGGAAGCCGGGCCACAGACACACACAGGGATGGCCAGCTGAGGCCTCAGGGAGGAGACGGCTGTCCACTCGCCGAAGACAGAGGTTTCCGGAGGAACCGGTCTTGCTGACTCCTTGAGCTCAGCTTCCAGCCTCCAGAAGTGGTGGTGGGGGGGACAGACAACCTTGGGGACACTGTTCCGTCCACCCCTCGGGGACCAGGGCGTGGACGTCCTTGGGGACATTATCCTGTCTCTGAGTCACGAGATCCCTAGGTTTTTCCCATCCCCCGAAGGAAAAGAAACTCTACGCCCGTCCCCATTCCTGTGTTCCCCTCCCGGCTCATCAGGAAAGATTTTACTTCCCCGCCAACCATCAGAGACGGAGTATTGCAGAGGACAGGCAAGGAACCCTGGGGCCTCAGCCTCTCCCGGCACTTTTCCAGCCGCGAACAAGCGGGGCTGGCTCCTCCCCATGTGGTTCTCTACACCCAAGACATCAAAGCCACGTTCCCACCTCCTAGGAACTGATTTCATTCCTCCAGTGAAGGCTCTCCATGACGCACACGTCTCATCTTAAAAGCCATACCCCGGTTAATAACCAGGAGTATTACAGGGTAATTCCTTGTTTATGAAGCTCAGATAATTGTTCCCATTACCTTCAAAGGCAGTCTGAGATTCCAAGAGCTGGTGGAAGTCTTGAGTACTTCCAGGTAAAAACACCACTCTCCTGCAGCCTGCTGTGTGTTTTCAAGGCTCAGGGCAATGTGTGTGTGTTTGTGCTACAGACCAAATTCATGGAACTGTGTAAAATAAATTGCAATAAACTAAACAGTGGACTAAAGAACGTCCACCCTGAAGATTCACTGGAAGGACTGAAGCTGAAGCTCCAAAACTTTGGCCACCTGATGCAAAGAACCGACTCATTGCAAAAGACCCTGATGCTGGGAAAGATTGAAGTCAGGAGAAGGGGACGACAGAGGATGAGATGGTTGGATGGCACCACGGATTAAATGGACATGGGTGTGAGCAAGCTCTGGGAGTTGGTGATGCACAAGCACACCTGGTGTGCTGCGGTTCATGGGGTCGCAAAGAGCTGGACACGACTGAGCGACTGAACAAGACCATGTGATATATAATACAAGTCAGAATGTTTTTTTTTTTCCCCTCTGTTTTCAGTGGTCAAACTCTAAAATTAGTTGGTCATGGTTCCACAGAGGGGAACAGGGTCCCAGAAGGCAGGCGCTCCATGTCAGCTGGTCTCCCGTGTGTACATGCCCTGTGTGTGTCCAAGGCTGGGCAATCCTGCTCCACTTGCAGGGATGACGGCCTCCCCTTGGGCTGTGGGTTCTGTGTGGGCATCATTTAACAACCCTGATCCATCGCAGAAGAGGGGAAAAATGCCCTTCCTCGGAGTCTTTGCAAGCAGGGGGCTATATGAGGCTTCTTTCCTCTGTCCTCCAGATTTTTAATTACAAATGCATGAGAGAGAAGGAAATTAAACTGTAACCCTCGCCCCACCCCCGCGGCCCAGAACATGAACTCCAGTGAAACTCATAAACAGGACATGAACCAGAAAAAAGGATGTTTCTTTCCCCCGGGGGTCCTGCGTCTTCCAGGGTTAACCCTCCCTGCCAAGAGTAGGGTTTTCTGCTCAGAGTGGAAATAACCCCTGCTGGTTATTTGGGATGGAGTTAGGGTGCACTTCCCAGGCATTTAGCTGTCCCGCTGTTTCGGTGGGCTTTCCAGGTGGATTGCTGGCGAATATCCCATCTGCCCATGCAGGAGATGAGGGTTCAATCCCTGGGTGGGGAAGATCCCCTGGAGAAGGGCATGGCGACCCTCTTCAGAATCCTTGCCTGCAGAATCCCATGGACGGAGGAGCCTGGCGGGCTCCAGTCCATGGGGTCACAAACAGTCAGACACGACTGCGTGAGTAACACTTCTCTGTAGCTACATGTTCATATATGTAGGTCTTCGAGGAGCTGGGGAAGGAAGCGGATGGGGGAAGGGTGTTGGAGCTTGGAACCTTCTGGACGCTGGCTGTAGTTATGGTGGGACCTGAGACCTAGGAGCTGGTTGGTGGGCATGCCAGCTGCATCCACCAGGACTGTGCCCGCCCCCTTCCCACCCCCACTCTGCCTCGGGTTCAGCCCCTTCTTGAGTGGCTTGGCCTGCACTGTGTGGTACCTTGAAGGCCCCCGAGGATGAGCCCTGGGTGTCGGAAAGGTGTCCTCGGGTTAACCTGGCAGCCAGGCAGGTGTGTTCTGTTCAGAGATGTTTTTGGTGGACAGAGTGACATCCTCAAGGGTGTTCATGTCCTTGAGGGCCCTGTGTGATGGGCAGAGTAATGTCCCCAAGGGTGTTGATGTCCTGACCTCTTGAATTTCTGACTGTTGCCTTATCTGAGAAGAGCAGCTTTGCAGAGGTCACTGAATTAAGCCTCTTGAGATGAAAAGGTAATCCTGGGTGCATGCATGTCACCCTTCATAAGAGGGATGTTGAAGGGTCAGAGTCAGGAGATGCGAAGACTGGACCCAAGCTGCAGTGATGCCTCGTGAAGATGCAGGAACGGGCCACAAGCCAGGGGATGCTGGAGAGCTCTAGGAGCTTAAAAGGGAAGGACACAGTTTCAGCTGCCGAAGGGACCAGTCCTGCACACACCTTGTCTTTCGCCCTTTGCGACCTCACACCCCTGGAACTGCTAGGCAATAAAAATGTGTGTGCCCTTTAAGCTACTGTGTCTGTGGTTGTTCTTTGTTATTGTTCAGTTGCTACGTCATGTCCAACGCTTTGTCGGTCAACGGACTGCAGCCTGCCAGGCTCCTCTGTCCATGGGATTCTCCAGTCAAGAATACCAGGGTGGGTAGCCTTTCCCTCCTCCAGGGGATCTTCCAGCCCAAGGTTCAAACCCAGATCTCCTGCACTGGCAGGCAGATTCCTTCCCAAAGATAGTGTTGTGTTAGTCGCTCAGGTGTGTCTGACTCTGTGATCCCACGGACTGTAGCCCACCAGGCTCCTCTGTCCGTGGGATTTTCCAGGCAAGAACACTGGAGTGGGTTGCCTTTTCCTTCCCAGGGGATCTTCCCAGACCAGGGATCAAACCTGCATCTCCCGTGTCTCCCATATTGGAAGGTGCTTTCTTTACCACCGAGACACCTGTGAAGCCCATAGCTGTCCCTGCAGCAGCCCTCGGAAGCAATGCAGTAACCATCCATTTCTTTCCAGGGGCTGGGATGAGGGGCTGGGGGATTCTGGGTCTGTCGGAGTGAGCTGTGAACTCCACCATCTCTCCCTGCAGGGACTGCGTCCGTCTCTTGGCAGGCTTTAGGATGAGTAATGTCACAGTATCATCCCCAGCAGCCCTCATACTTTTCCTGTGCATTCTCGGCGGGTCCCAACCGTGGGTGGCGTTGCAGGGTCAATGCACACCTGGGTTTTTCCTCCTCCAGCCTGTCTTAAGAACGCACTCTTATCTTTGCAACCACCCCCCCCCCCCCCACTCCCCAACAGCCTCAGGAAGTAGGGAAGCTGAAAGCAAGAGAGGGAAGCTTTGGATTTCCCCAGCAGAGGGCATGCGACGAACACACATCCCGGTTTCCTGACTATCGTGCAGAAGCTGACCCAGCCTGCATAGGCAACCATTCCAAGCAGCTTGTGAGTGTGGTGATGGTAATAATGAAGTTGGTGATGATA
The DNA here is from genome assembly GCA_020226075.1 of Hydropotes inermis. Classification (NCBI taxonomy): domain Eukaryota; kingdom Metazoa; phylum Chordata; class Mammalia; order Artiodactyla; family Cervidae; genus Hydropotes; species Hydropotes inermis. The sequence continues at coordinate 133,138,060 of CM035303.1, forward strand.
CTGCTGATGATGACGGCAATGATGATGACGGGATAGTACTGGAAGACTTGTACCTCCATGAACTGTCCCATTATTTTACTGTTTCTCCTATTTCTGCTTCTTCTGGGGTGAAGGACATAATTTCCATCTTTATCCCTTACTTCTTTCAATACTCCATTTTAGGACTCACGCATCCTTGCTAGTCAGAAGAAAAATATCCACAGAGGATGGCCAGTGGATCAACTTATCCACACCAAATTAAAAACAAGACATGCCTTCTTGTACCAGGTTAGGAGAACCTCACTTGCCAACACTGTGTTGGGAATGAGGAGCTAAGAGTGAAGCAAGTCCAAAGTAGGAGGAAGAAGAAGAGAGAGGAGGGGGAGAGAGAGAAAGGAAGGAAGGAAGGAAGAGAGAAAGAAAGAAAAAAGAAGAAAGAGAAAGAAAAAAAGAGAGAGAGAAAGCAAGCAAGCAAAAACTTAGGGTGAATGCAGGAACAACGCTGAAGGGAAGTCATAAAATGCTAAGTTATAAAACAGCAGAGCTTTTATCAAGGCGCCCAACAAAGTCTCAGAAGAAAATATTATTAAGCCAGTACGAACATGAAAACTCATCCCAGACGCTCTCATCCGCACACGCTGAAGAAATCAACAGAATGTCAGATCCAGAAGGGGGGGGGGGTTGGAACACTAGCCACAGTACGTAAAGAAAGAGAGAGCGAGAGATACAGGACGGGAAAGGTTTATTTTTATTACCTAATATCCAATTTTAAGCATTGACGGCTATGCTCGCCATCAAACGGCAGGGCTGAAGCCTCTTTCGAGACTGTGGTGAAGGCGGGGAGAATCATTGCAGCCATTTCTGAGCGGCTTTTTATGCAGCCCGAGCCCCCATCTGTGGTCTGCTCTCTGTACATTTTCAAAGAATATTTTACTAGTGTCATTTTGAAACCCACAGACAAGCTTGCTTTTCTTCACCTATCATCGGAATTGGGCAATCTGTTTTGGTGGCAAGGAAGACACGGTTTCCATGTCCTACAGCCTTCCGTAATCCGGAGAAACTTTAAGTTAACCTGATAGCTATTTAGGTTAGTCAAAGACAGAGTACTCCGGGTCCTTTTAATTATAGTTCTGCCACCTTCACTCCTTAGGAGATAAAGTGACATCAGCACTTTGGCTGGAAGAACCCTATTTTTAGGAGCTTTATCACTCAGCCGTTCAAGCCGCTGTAGGCTGAAATGAGGCGTGGAATTTCAGCCCGGGAGCAAAAGACACAATTAAACAAAAATCAAGGCGGTGTAAAGAAAAATGAATCTAGTCATTTCAAGAGACCATCACAGTGAATTTCAAGGGCATTTCAACCGGGAAGAGTTGGATTTTCATCGTCTGGAGGCTGGGTGCGTTTTCCACTGGGGGCCGTCATTCTGGACAACCGAACAAAGTACCGTTGTCTGGAATTGTGTGTCCTGGGTCATAGGATGAGAACGTCGTGTGACCGGAGGCCCGTGGATGTGGCACTAATCTGACCAGACCACTGTCTTTCTGGGTCACCCAAAGGCTGGGCTTAGAAGCTATGTATGTCCTCTCCAATCTTCACCATGGAGGCTCCCCCTTTTATAAAGTGTCTTAACTTCCAACAGCAGCAAATCTCAAGCTTCTTTAGACAAAACCCTGTGAGGTGCATGAAAAGTTGAATCTCATCTTAGAAAGACACACGTAAAAAAATCCTCCCTATGACATCAGGATGCCCCTGATGTTTCTGGGCAATGCTGGACTCGGGTGAATACCCCAGGTTTAGGGCATTCCTCTGACAAGATTCTCTACCCATGAAGATTTCCAACTAATGCCATACTGGGGACAGGGCCAGCTAGGGGGCCAGCATGAGCAGATGAACCCTTTGGGTCCATGTGGTTGGGGTCAGTTATGGGAGCCCCCCAAGGAGATGCGTCCATTGGGTCTGCATGGCTGTGTTACTATCAGCTGTGGGCCCACCCCAAGGAGATGCGTCCGTTGGGTCTGTATGGCTGTGTTACTATCAGCTGTGGGCCCACCCCAAGGAGATGTGTCTGTTGGGTCTAGATGGTTGGGTCACTAATCAGCTGTGGGACCACCCCAAGGAGATGCATCCATTGGGTCTGTATGGCTGTGTTACTATCAGCTGTGGGACCACCCCAAGGAGATGTGCCCA
>CM035303.1:133140235-133157057 GCA_020226075.1 Hydropotes inermis
TTGGGTCTAGATGGTTGGGGTCACTCATCAGCTAGGGGACCACCCCAAGGAGATGTGTCCATCGGGTCTAGATGGTTGGGGTCACCATCAGCTGTGGGACCACCCCAAGGAGATGTGTCTGTTGGGTCTAGATGGTTGGGTCACTAATCAGCTGTGGGACCACCCCAAGGAGATGTGTCCATTGGGTCTAGATGGTTGGGTCACTAATCAGCTACGGGACCACCCCAAGGAGATGTGTCCATTGGGTCTACATGCTTGGGGTCACTCATCAGCTAGGGGACCACCCCAAGGAGATGTGCCCATTGGGTCTAGATGGTTGGGGTCACTCATCAGCTAGGGGACCACCCCAAGGAGATGTGCCCTTTGGGTCTAGATGGTTGGGGTCACTCATCAGCTAGGGGACCACCCCAAGGAGATGTGCCCGTTGGGTCTAGATGGTTGGGTCACTAATCAGCTAGGGGACCACTCCAAGGAGATGTGTCTGTTGGCTCTAGATGGTTGGGTCACTAATCACCTAGGGGACCACCCCAAGGAGATGTGCCAGTTGGGTCTAGATGGTTGGGTCACTAATCAGCTGTGGGACCACCCTAAGGACATGCATCCATTGGGTCTAGATGGTTGGGGTCACTCATCATCTAGGGGACCACCCCAAGGAGATGTGCCCACTGGGTCTTTATGGCCTGGCCACTAATCAGCTGTGGGACCACCCCAGGGAGATGTGCCCATTAGGTTTAGATGGTTGGGTCACTAATCAGCTAGGGGACCACCCCAAGGAGATGTGTCCTTTGGGTCTAGATCATTGGGGTCACTCATCAGCTAGGGGACCACCCCAAGGAGATGGGTCTATTGGGTCTACACAGTTGGGTCACTAATCAGCTAGGGGACCACCCCAAGGAGATGCGTCCATTGGGTCTGTATGCCTGGGTTACTATCACCTGTGGGACCACCCCAAGGAGATGTGTCCATTGGGTCTGTATGTCTGGGTTACTATCACCTGTGGGACCACCCCAAGGAGATGTGTCCATTGGGTCTACACGGTTGGGTCACTAATCAGCTGCAGGACCACCCCAAGGAGATGTGTCCATTGGGTCTACACAGTTGGGTCACTAATCAGCTGGAGGACCACCCCAAGGAGATGTGTCCATTGGGTCTGTATGGCTGGGTTACTATTACCTGTGGGACCACCCCAAGGAGATGTGTCCATTGGGTCTACATGGTTAGGTCACTAATCAGCTGTGGGACCACCCCAAGAAGATGTGCCCATTGGGTCTACACGGTTGCAGTCATATGTGGGACTACTTTGAGGAGATATATCCATGGGGTCCACGTAGTTCTGATCAGCTAGGAGAACGCCCCCAGGAGGATGTGCCCTTTGGGACCAGGTGGTTGTGGTCAAGCGTGGGACTCCCTCGAGGGGATATACCCACTGGGTCCACGTGGTTGGGGTCCACTAGGGGACCACCCTGCCAGGTTGTGTCTGACCTGAGCTCCTGATTGGGGTCAATTCAGGAGTCACCCTGGTCCTTTCTTTGCCCCCTCTATCCACTTGCTGAGCTAGAGTAAGATAGAGTTGTCTGGATGGCCTGTGCATTGGACATTCTCAGCCTAGACAAATTCACGTGGACTTCAGCAGTGTTTTAGGCCAGGGCTATTTTGAACCCAAGATACGAGGACTCACCATCACCTGCAGACTGACTTCTGTCCTTCGCCGAGGCCTACTTGTCTCCTCCCAGCTCCATCCTCCTGGCTGCATTACTGCCATCAGTGCTGACTCTCCACGGCCAAGCAACAAGGGAGTCAGAGATGGGAGGGAGGCGGCCACAAGCCTGGGGATACACTTGGAGTCCCCAGAAGCTGGAAGAGGCCGGAAGGACCCTCCCCTGGAGCCTCTGCAGGGAGCCCAGCCTCGCCAACAACTTGATTCCCAAGTTCTCATCTCCAGAAATGGCAAAGAACAAATTTTTACTTTCCTAAGATCTCCTGACCATCCACCCCACCTGAGAAATAACTAACTAAAGCCACACAGCTGTCTTAGGACATTAATATGACACGGGCTTCCCTGGTGGTTCAGATTGATAGAAGAATCCGCCTGCAACGCAAGAGACCTGGGTTCGATCCCTGGGTTGGAAAGACCCCCTGGAGAAGGGAATGGAACCCCCCTCCAGTGTTCTTGCCTGGAGAATCCCATGGACAGAGGAGCCTGGCGGGCTACAGTCCGTGGGGTTGCAAAGAGTCAGACACGGCTGAGTGACTTATTGCAATACACAGCATGCATGATGGAAGAACTCTTTCATCTCCAGTTGTCCAGAAAAGCAGGTTCAGACATTTTTAAAAATGACCCTGAATTTTACTGTTACTGTATTTTGGGGTTAAACTCTCATCACACCTACTGATACAAGGGGTATTTTGTCAAATGCCACATCAAAGACGCCTTCAATTACACGGGTGCTGTACACTTCAAATGGCTTTTGATTTACTTTTTGATTTCTGGAAAAAGAAAGTAGAAAGTATTCATTGTTCAGTCGTGTCCGATTCTTTGCAACCCCCTGGACTGTATCTCGCCAGGCTCCTCTGTCCATGGGATTCTCCAGTCAAGAATACTGAAGTGGATTGTCGTGTCCTTCTCCAAGGAAACTTCTTGACCAAGGGATTGAACCCAGGTCCCCCCGCATTGTAGGCAGATTCTTTACCATCTCAGCCACCAGAGAAGGCCCTGTTTCTGGATAATCTTTCCAAAAACTACTCATGTTCTGCCATTTCACAAAACCCTCTGAACTGCTTTAAACAAGAAAGTAAAAAGCAAGTTGGGGACTTCCCTGGTGGTTCAGCAGTTAAGACTTCACCTTCCAATGCAAGGAATATGGGTTCAATCCCTGGTCAGGGAGCTAAGATTCCCACATGCCTTGTGGCCAAAAAAACTAAAACATGAAACAGAAGTAACACTGTCATAAATTCAAGTAAGGCTTTTAAAACAGTCCACACACACACACACAAAAAAAAACCTTAAAAAAAAGCAAATCAGTATTTGTGAGCATCCAGGGTTTAATTCGAGACCTTACATTTCAATCCCAGGCCGAGAAGTTCGGTCTGCAGGGCGTCTGGTTGCATGTCCACCAACCTTCACTCCAGCTCAGAAAAGTCCATGAAATATCCCCTCAACTGCCAAAGACCCCCGCTCTCATCACCCTAACCATCTCACAGCAGGGACTTTTCTCTTCCTGGGCTTCAGAGTTGCTTCCTGAGAAACCTGTATGCAGGACAAGTAGCAACAGTTAGAACCCGACCCAGCACAAAGGACTGGTTCAAAATCAGGAGAGGAGTAAGTCAAGGCTGTATATTGCCACCCTGATTATTTAACTTATATGCAGAGTACATCATGCGAAACTCCGGGCTGGATGAAGCACAAGCTGGAATCAAGATTGCTGGGAGAAATGTCAATAACCTCAGATATGCCTCAGACGACACCACCCTTATGGCAGAAAGCGAAGAAGAACTAAAGAGCCTCTTGATGAATGTAAAAGAGGAGAGTGAAAATGTTGGCTTAAAACTCAGCATTCAGAAAACTAAGATCATGGCATCCCCATCACTTCATGGCAAATAGATGGGGAAACAGTGGAAACAGTGGCAAATTTTATCTTGAGGGGGGCTCCAAAATCACTGCAGATGGTGATTGCAGCCATGAAATTAAAAGACGCTTACTCCTCGGAAGGAAAGTTATGACCAACCTAGACAGCATATTAAAAAGCAGACACATTACTTTGTCAACAAAGATTCATCTAGTCAGGGCTATGGTTGTTCCAGTGGTCATGTATGGATTTGAGAGTTGGACCATAAAGAAGGCTGAGCGCAGAAGACTTGATGCTTTTGAACTGTGGTGTTGGAGAAGACTCTTGAGCGTCCCTTGGACTGCAAGGAGATCTAACCAGTCCATCCTAAAGGAAATCAGTCCTGGGTGTTCACTGCAGGGACTGATGTTGAAGCTGAAGCTCCAATACTTTGACCACCTGAAATGAAGAACCGACTCATTGGAAAAGACCCTGATGCTAGAAAAAACTGAAGGCGGGAGGACAAGGGGATGACAGAGGATGAGATGGCTGGATGGCATCACCGACTGAATGGATATGAGTTTGGGTAAACTCTGGGAGTTGGTGATGGACAGAGAGGCCTGGCGAGCTGCAATTCATGGGGTCGCAAGCAGTCGGACATGGCTGAGCGATGGAACAACCACACAGTTGCTTTGTAGTTCCTGTTAGATTGCACAGTCCGCTGATGGATCCTGTGAATTTGGTGCCTCAACCTCGAAAATCATCAGGAGGTGGCCCTGATTTGCAGGTTCGAGAGCTGGATGCTCGAGTCTGGAGGTAACAGGTGGACCCCTCACCCCGTGACTCTTGCGTTTGAATCCCAGTCGTTATCATCGTTTCATAGAACAACGGTGCGTTTTTCTGGGAAGGAACCTCATTTTCCTCTCTGGTTGATGAGCTGGTGGTGGTGTGTGTGTGGGAGTCTATTTGTTATTGCAGGGTTTTATACTTTCTCCCCTCTTTCTCCCCCCCCACCCCCGTCTGTCTCCATCTTCCTCTTTAATCGCCGTCTCTGCTTGTTGAGCTTCAAATTGAAATATCCTGAACAGATGTAAAAACACATGCGGGGATGCACACGCAAGCTGTGGCTGGCTTTGTTTCATCTGCTGATGATCTGAGCCTAAAGGAGATGTTTTTAAAATTTCATCACTATTCAAAAGGATAATTAATACGTACCCCGAGGCTTTGATTATGCTGCGCTCGCTTAGCGATGCCGCTACACAGATATAATGAGGGCTCCTCCGGCCCGGTTTCAATATGTGCGGAGCGCCGCTCGGATGCGCCGGGCAATTGAACATGCAGAGGAGGTACCGTGTAGGTGGCTTAATCTAATTTTAATTTGTAACACAATACAATGGATAAGATCATTTGTTTGTCATCTGCGCAGGCATTTTTGTTTACACGCAACCCCCCCGTCATCGGTCGGCAGATGGTCTTTCTTTTTTTTTTGGAAAGGCTTAATTGAAGTTTTCTAATCTAACCTCGCCACGATTCTATTATGGACGAGAAATAGCTCGCGCACACACGCACACACGCAAGCCTCTTTTCCCGGACTCCCAGAAGGGTCTCAAGTCCCCCCCCCCACCCCTGCCGGGGTGGAGAGGGGGGTCTGCCTCTGTCAGGGCCCCCCGTGCCCTCCTGGGGCAGGTCAACCTGTCAGAGCCCACTGGGGGACCACCTGCCCTGACACCCAACGGGGCACCCTGGCAGGCTTCCAGGCGGAGCCGGAGATGACAGCCTTTCAGAAACGCGAAAATCTGGCCGCTGCCCCAGACTCAGGTGGATTTCCCACAAAAGGAGGTGGAGATTTTCTGTTGCTGCTGTTGTTTTTGTCTAAACAGAGACCGCAGAAAGGGCATGGTCCTGTCCAGTGCCTGCATTCGGAGGCTGGCTGCCTCCTACTTGCAGGCTTCTGCTTGAAAGAAGAGACCGCCTCGAGGAACCACGCCGACGCTGAGCCCAGGGTCGTGTCCTCTGAGCCACCTGCCTGCTCCCCTGGGTGGCTGTCATTGTTGCTCAGTCGCTCAGTTGTGTCCGCCTCTTTGCAACCCCGTGGACTGCAGCACGCCAGGCCTCCCTGTCCATCACCAACTCCCAGAGCTCACTCAAACTCACGTCCATCGAGTCAGTGATGCCATCCAGGCATCTCATCCTCTGTCGTCCCCTTCTCCTCCCGCCTTCAATCTTTCCCAGCATCAGGGTCTTTTCCAGTGGGTCAGCTCTTCGCATCAGGTGGCCAAAGGTTTGGAAGAAGACTCACTGAGCAGATGATGCTGGCCGGACTCTCACCCCGCCAGGAACAAGGCTGGCCTCAGCCCGTGGTCCCCCATACAAGGAGGCTGCAGGTCACTGTTGAGAGGGTCTCTCTTGCCTCGAAACCAAGGAGGAGCTCTTTGTCATCAGCTCCCTCACACCGTTTCCCTCCGTCCCTTAATTCATGCTGGGTCGGCCTGGCTCCAAAGGAATCCGAGCGGCCCAACCTCCGCTGTGACAGCGCCTTTAAAAGCCACAGCACAAGGCCCAGACAGGAAGACCACAGCCTGCAGGCGATGAACCAGGAGACTAACATCACGTTTCCTAGTCTGGCCAAATGACGTCCCCCCTGGGTTCTAACTGCTGACAGGTAACATCTTCAACAGGCTTCCCAGGAGGCTCAGACCTTAAAGAATTTGCCTGCCAATGCAGGAGACCAGGGTTTGATCCCTGGGTTGCGAAGATTCCCTTGGAGAAGGGCATGGCGGCCCACTCCAGTGTTCTTGCCTGGAGAATCCCATGGACCAAGGAGCCTGGTGGGCTATAGTCCATGGGGTCGCAAAGACCCAAACAAGACTGAGCTGTTAACATTTTTATTTTCCCCTGTTGGCTAAGTGGTAAAGGACCCGCCTGCCAATACAGGAGGCATAAGTTTGATCCCTGAGTTGGGAAGATCCCCCGGAGGAGGCCATGGCAACCCACTCCAGTATTCTTGCCTGGGAAATCCCATGGACAGAGGAACCTGGCAGGCTATGGTCCTTGGGGTTGCAAAACAGTCAGACAGAGCTTAGCGACTAAAAATCAACAACAAGATTGTCTTCGGTCCATGCAGTCACTAAAGTCAGACAAGATTTTACTGGAGCCCCGCTGTAACACACACCTAGACAAAGACTGGGTCCCTCAGAAATTCACGCCTTTGTGGGTTGCATAAAGATTGAAAGTGTTACTCACTCAGCACTGTCTGACTTTTTGTGACCCCGTGGACTGCAGCCGACTAGGCTCCTCTGTCCGTGGGATTCTCCAGCCAAGAATACTGGAGTGGGTTGCCATGTCCTCCTCCAGGGGAATCGCTGGACTCGGGAATCGAACCCAGTCTCTTGCATCACAGGCGGATTCTTTTACCGTCTGGGGGAAGCCTGTGGATTGAATACAACAGCATGCTTTCGGGAGCCTTCCTGGAGGAGGTGGGGGAGGCACAGTTTCCAAATAGCCAGGTACTTGGGGCTGCTCGAGGAATTCCCGCCGTTGCAGCACGCTCACACTCTGCGTTTTTCACAGCTTACCCACTTATGCAAATCGACACCAGCGAGGCGGCTTCAGACATAGATGTTGATTCATTTATGCAACACCTTCAACTCTGTTGATTCAACAAGCCAGGGAAGCAGAAGTTACTGGCGGGTTCGTTTCTGCTACTGCCGCCGCCCCTGTGTTTATGGAACACGCAGGAGGAGTGGGTTATTAATACAGTCAAGTCATGTGTTTGCCTGGGTGCTCCATCGTGTCTGACTCTCTGTGACCCCGTGGACTGTAGCGCGCCAGGCTCCTCTGTCCATGGGATTCTCCAGGCAAGAATCCTGGAGTGGGTTGCCATGCCCTCCTCCAGGGGATCTTCCCCACTCAGGGGTCAGACCCAGGTCTCCTGCATTGGCAGGCAGGTTCTTTACCCCCAAGCCACCTGCGAGGCCCTAGTCAAGCCAGCCCGTTTCTCTAAAACCGATTCATTCACTTTGCACTCAGTGGTCAGATGGCCATGCCTCCCCAGGGTCCACTCAAGTAGCTGACCTTGGTGGTCTCAAGTCACTTTTTTTGCAAAATATGAACAGAAACAGCTTCTGCAAGGCCATTTCTCTGCGAATAACCCTCTGTCTAGTGGGATCAGAGTTTTGCAGGAACCCTAACCCCCTTCTTCAGTGGCCCCTTGATCTGGCAGGGAGCTCCTGATTCCCCCGCTCAAGACTACCTGCTTCATTTTTACTCCTCAGACTTTAAACTTTTTGTGTTGTGTTGGGATACAGCTGATTAACAGCCTTCCCAGATGGCGCTGGTGGTAAAGAACCCGCCTGCCAACACAGGAGACCCAAGAGACGTGGGTTCAACCTCTGGATCGATAAGACCTCCTGGAGGATGGAATGGCAACCCATTTCCAGTGTTCTTGGGTGGAGAATGTCATGGACAGAGGAGCCTGGCGGGCTATAGCCCATGGGGTCACAGATGACTGAACACACAGACACACACAGCTTCAGTTTTATCATCTGCATATCTGGATCATATTTACATCCACATTTGTTCACCTGTATATCTATATCACTCATATATTTATCATGTCTAACCATCATATCTTTATACCATCTGTATATCTATTTGTCACATTTATATTATCATATATCTGTACCATCCATTTATCTGTCATATCTATATCATCATTATCTGTACAATTTATATCTCTATTATATCTATATCACCCATATATCTATACCATGTATATATCTATTTATCATTTCTATATGATCATATATCTATACCATCTATATATCTAGTTATCATGTCTATATCTATATCATCCATATACCTATACCATTTAGATATATATTTATCATATCTATATCATTCATATATCTATATATCTATTTATCATGTCAACATCATCATATATCTATACCATCTATACCACCTATATATATCTATATATATGTATTTATCATGTCTATATCATCATATATCTATATCACCTATGTATCTATTTGTCATATCTATATCTATATAATCTATACATCTATTTATCATATCTATATCTATATCATCCATATATCTATACCATCTATATATCTACTTATCATGTCTATATATTTATATGCAGATTCCATCATGTGAAATGCTGGGCTGGATGAAGTACAAACTGGAATCAAGATTGCTGGGAGAAATATCAGTAACCTCAGATATGCAGATGACATGACTCTTATTGCAGAAAGTGAAGAAGAACCAAAGAGCCTCTTGATGAAAGTGAAACAGGAGAGTGAAAAAGTTGACTTAAAACTCAACGTTCAGGAAACTAAGATCTTGGCATCCGGTCCCATCACTTCACGGCAAATAGATGGGGAAACAGTGGAAACAGTGGCTGACTTTATTTTTTTTTTGGCTGCAAAATCACTGCAGATGGTGATTGCAGCCATGAAAGTGAAAGACGCTTACTCCTTGGAAGGAAAGTTATGACCAACCTAGACAGCATATTGAAAAGCAGATACATTGCTTTGCCAATAAAGGTCCATCTAGTCAAGGCTATGGTTTTTCTAGTAGTCATGTCTGGATGTGAGAGTTGGACCATAAAGCGGTCTGAGTGCCAAAAAATTGATGCTTTTGAACTGTGATGCTTTTTGACTCTTGAGAGTCCCTTGGACTGCAAGGAGATCCAACCAGTCCATTCTAAAGGAAATCAGTCCTGATTGTTCAGTGGAAGGACTGATGCTGAAACCGAATCTTCAATACTCTGGCCACCTGATGCAAAGAGCTGACTCATTGGAAAAGACCCTGATGCTGGGAAAGATTGAAGGCGGGAGGAGAAGGGGATGACAGAGGATGAGATGGTTGGATGGCATCACCAACTCGATGGACATGAGTTTGAACAAACTCAGGGAGTTAGTGATGGACAGGGAGGCCTGGTGTGCTGCTGTTCGTGGGGTCGCAAAGAGTCGGACGCGACTGAGCACCTGAACTGAACTGAACATCCATATCGTTCTTTCATCACTGAGCCACCTGGGAAGCGCTATAGCAGCTATATCCGTCCCTAATCTACTGCCTTTTCACTATGTCTCGGCATCTCTGAATCTTCACGTGCGTATCTCTATCTCTGTGTCACGTCTAATGTAGCACATGCATACGGCACGTGTGAGTGCGCAGTCGTGTCCGACTCTCTGCGACCCCACGGACTGTAGCCCCCAACCCCAGGCTCCCCAGTCCATGGGATAGTCCAAGCAAGAATACTGGAGTCGGTTGCCCTTTCCTTCTCCAGGGGATCTTCTCAACCCAAGGAGGGAACCCGAGTCTCTTTCATCTCCTGCATTGGCAGGCAGATTCTTTACCACAATGCCACCATCTATACCTGTATACCCCTATATGTTATCTGCGAACAATTGTACTAACACCCACACCCCTATCACCTATGTGCATCTGTATCTACATCTAATCCATCCATCCCTACTCCCAGGGTGCCTTCCCCGCTGGCCGCAGTCACACAGACAAAAACGGGGACAGTCACCACCTCATCTTTCTGTCTTTCTGCCTAGCCAGCTTGTTCATAGCAGACGTGAACAACCTCCCACATGGAAGGTGGAAGTCAGTGAGAAATGCCGAGATGCAATTATACCTTTGTAAATTAGGAAACACTGCTGATAATGAATACAATTCACTTAATTTTAACCCAGGCCTGAAGCCTGGAGGTTTTTTGTTTTTTTAAGCCCTCATTTCTAGGCCCTTCCAGTGTTTTTTAAAAGTAGGAAAAATATTAATCGGTATAATCCATGGATATCCTTTGTCAGGGAGAAACAACCAATTTAGCTACTATAAGGCTAAGTGGGCCTTATTTTTATTTTTTTTATAACCGACCAATTTGGGGCCATGCAATTAGCGGGTTAAAGCAGTTAATTGGAGGGGCAGGTTTAATTTTATTGGGTTCTCATTTTCTGATCTGAGGCTGTTTTCCTGGAGCGTGCGTCTGAGGCGATTCTCTGGGCTCCCTGTAAATGCTGCGTTCTCCTACGTGTGACTCTGAGCCAGCGGTCAGGGTTGAACTCACCGGGGCCAGGTGCAGGTCACAGACCCTGCTGCATTCACACCTGGCGCAGGTGGGCAGCGTCTGTCACTAACATGTAACCTTGGTCTGGACACAGCAACTCGTTGTTGATGGTAATCATCAGGTTAGTTGCTCAGTCGTGTCTGACTCTTTGCAGCCCCATGAACCGCAGCACACCAGGCTTCCCTGCCCATCACCAACTCCCGAAGCTTGCTCAAACTCGTGTCCATCGAGTCGGTGATGCCATCCAACCATCTCATCCTCTGTCATCCCCTTCTCTTCCCGCCTTCAATCTTTCCCAGCATCAGGGTCTTTTCAAAAGAGTCAGCTCTTTGCATCAGGTGGCCAAAGGATTGGAGCGTCAGCTTCAGCCTCAGTCCCTCCAATGACTAGTCAGGACTGATTTCCTTTAGGATGGACTCGTTGGATCTCCTTGCAGTCCAAGGGACTCTCAAGAGTGTTCTCCACCACCACAGCGTTCAGCTTTCTTTATAGGCCAGTAAATTGGCACAGTCGCTGCATTTTTGAGGCTTGCTGTTCTTGCGTCAAACTTGTAACTTCTTTTTCTTTTTTTGATGTGGACCATTTTTTCAGTTTTTACTGAATTTGCTACAATACAGCTTCTGTTGTATGTATTTTGGCCACCGGGAAATGTGGCATCATAGCTGCCTGACCAGGGATCTAACACATATATACATTGGAAGTCTTATAAATTTACAAACACACATACATGTATACATATTATATGTGTGTGTAAATTTATATGTGATATGTCAATATATACAGAAAATATATAAATATATATGTGAGTAATGTATCTGTGTATATTTATATATAACGTATACTATCAGTTCAGTTCAGTTGCTCTGTCATGTCCGACTTTTTGCGACCCCATGGAATATCTACTATATATACATACAATTTGTGTGAATAAAAACACACAAATTATATACATACATACATTTCTTGTATGTATATATGTATGTTACATATACATATTCAACAATATCCAACATCCAGATGCATATACATATGTCATATATGTACATAAAAGAGCTTCTACATGGGTATGCATGCACTGCATATGCATATGAGACATACACGCCATTGTGTACACACATAAACACATGTTATATATGTGTAATATAGACATACACCTGTGACAAGTATGCATATACTACATCCTCTATGTATAGACATAACTCATGTATACGTTTTCCCCTATAACCACACACTTACAAATGTGTATTCTATAGGTGTCCATAGGACTCCGCTGGTGGTTCAGACAGTAGAGTCCGCCTGAAACGTGGGAGATCTGGGTTCGATCTGTGGTCGGGAAGATCCCCTGGAGAGGTAATGGCACCTCTCTCCAGTATTGTTGCCTGGAGCATCCCATGGAGAGAGGAGCCGGAGGGCTACAGTCCATGGGTTTGCAGAGAGTCAGACGCGACTTAGCGACTAACACTTATGTGTCCACATACCCAGCATAGCCTACCGCCGTACCACTCACACCCTGGACGTGCCCGGTCGTGTTCCATCTTGGAAGCTAGGCAGGGTCGGGCCTGGTTAGTAACTGGATGGGAGACCGCACACACATAACACAAAATCCAGCATCCGTACACACACATACAAATGCCAGTCTATATGCATCACGTGCGTATTTGTCTCAATCTCTCCCATTGCATACGGAGACACAGAATATATATGGCAAAGATATGCTTATTAAAATGTATGTATATATATAGACACAATAGTTATATAGAGAGATATAAAATATGTCACATATATGAACATGTATATAATATATATGAATATTACATATATTATATTTTATATAATGTATATAAAATGTTGTATATGTGAACACATATATATGTGCATATAGTGTATATATTATATAGTAGTAATAGGTTAGTCATTACTCATATTTGACTCTTACAACCCCATGGGCTTACAACCCACTAGGCTCCTCTGTCCATTGGGATTCTCCAGGCAAGAATACTGGAGTGGGTTGTCATGCCCTCCTCCAGGGGATATTCTCCAGTATATACTATACATGTATTATATATATATTATATGTATTGTGTACATATAATGCATATGTATGTAAAAAGGAAACCAACCCTGAATATTCATTGGAAGGACTGATGCTGAAGCTGAAACTCCAGTACCTGGGCCACCCAATTTGAGGACCCTATTCATTGGAAAAGACCCTGATGCTGGCAAAGATCAAAGGCAGGAGGAGAAGGAGACGCCAGAGGCTGAGATGGCTGGATGGCGTCACCGACTCGACAGACATGAGTCTGAGCAAACTCCGGGAGTTGGTGATGGAGAGGGAGGCCTGGCGTGCTGCAGTCCATGGGGTCGCAGAGAGTCGGACGCGAGTGAGCGACTTTCATTTTATCAGTGTTTGGGAAGGAGAGGAAACAGGGGCAAAAAGAGGGGATGAGGGGAAAGGGGGAAGGAGGAAAGGCGGGGTGAGGGGCAATAAGGGTTAAGTTAGGGTTGGGGGCTCACGCCCCGCCCCCCCATCATCCCCTCCCCCATCCCCACCCCCATGCATGCGCTTGCACACACACACACACACACACACACACACACACACACAGCACGGAGGAAGAGCGTGTGTCCAGGCAGCCCGGAAATTGTTGCCGGCCCAAACCCTGGCTTCCTCTGCCCAGCCAAGGGAGAATGCAAAAACACGGAGACAGAGGTTGGAGGAAATAGAAAGGTGGCTTTCATTCTCAGCTGGCAGAAAGGGGAGCCCAGTAGACTCCTCCCTCCAGGACAGTGCAGCCCCCTCCTCCATGGGGAGTCTTGTTCAGTCGCTCAGTCGTATCTGACTCTTGGCCACCCCATGGACCGAAGCACTGTTGGGAGCCGCCGGGACCAGAAAGGGGCATGCAGGCAGGTCTTCCCCTCGAGGTCGTCCCGGGGGCCCAGTCTGTCCCTTTCTTCGTTCTGTTTTACTGTTGTTGGGCTTTCTATTAATTTTTGGAAATGATAATATATAGTAATAAGGCCTCGCTGGAAAAGTCCAAGTCTTTTTGGAAGTGCTTTAGATTGCTCTGGCTCCGGACACGCCCATAAACATCAAGTCATAAAAGAAAAGGCCACAGGTATAGTTTGGCTACTTGCCTAAAAGATTATAACGTTCTAGAACAGAAAAGAGTAGAGGTATTTAGATTTAGAAGTAGATGTACTGCTTTAGTTTACTTGCTCCTTGGTTGAAAGGGTTTTCACTATTGCTATTTCCCTGCTGGTACTTGTTCATTGTTTCCCTTTCTTTAAACAACATGGGATATTATGGGTATTTCTGTAAAATTAGAAAATGGGGTATATAGGATTTTAATAGAAGACTTATATTAACCAGCTTTACTCCATTATCTTACTATTAATAGAGGTGTTTTGCTGCTTTAGAGGTGTTTTTGCTGTTTAATAGTTAATCGTTGTAAATTGAGATTTTGTGGTTTCAGGTAAAGAAAAATATCAGGTTTTTCTCATGGTACTATTTTCAGAAATGCCAAACATGCTACTGTGACCCTTCCCATGTATTGTTTTATTGTCCAAAGAATTTACACTACCTGAGATTTATGAAACATTGTTTTTGTTAGAGTGAGAATGTTAGGCCATTGAGGCAAGAAGATTATGTATGGGATATTTAAGTATAAACCCTGTGATCGGAAACGTTCTAGATGAATGCTTAGGGGAAAAACATGGGGAAAAATATTGATGGAAGCATAAACCAATATCTGATGTAATATGTGGTGACTTAAGGGGGAGGTAACATTCATTCTATAAAAGCTGACCTATCCTAAAAATAAAAAAAAAGCTACCTCTTCTACGCAACGTCTGTGTCTGTCTGTCTGTCTGTCTTCTCTCACCGACGCCGTTCATCCTGAGGGTTCCCTTGGATCCTGCTGGGGCTGGGCCCCAGCACAGCATGCCTGGTTTCCCTGTCCCTCACTGTCTCCCCGGAGTTCACTCAAACTCATTTCCATTGAGTCAGTGATGCCACCCAACCATCTCATCCTCTGTCATCCCCTTCTCCTCCCGCCTTCAATCTTTCCCAGCATCAGGGTCTTTTCAAATGAATCAGTTCTTTGCATCAGGTGGCCAAAGGATTGGAGCTTCAGCTTCAGTCCTTCCAATGAATATGCAGGGTTGATTTCCTTTAGAATTGATGAGGCATCTCAGGGCTTACATAAAATGAGGGCTTGCAGTCAGGAGTGGCTGATGAGGGACAAAGGTATGAGAATTTTGTCAACGAAAGTCATAGACTGGTGTCAGTAACCCACTAATCTAGTCTGGCGGTTTGGTGGCTCTGAAAAGGGGAAGGGTGTTGTAAGGGCTAATACCAGACAGGGGATGTATAAAATATATAAATATAGGGTTTCCCTGGTGGCTCAGAATGTAAAGAATCTGCCTGCAATGCTGGAGACCCGTGTTCAATCCCTGGGTCAGGAAGATCCCCTGGAGGCGGGAATGGCAACCCACTCCAGTATTCTTGCCTGGAGCATCCCAGGACAGAGGAGCCTCGTGGGCTACAGTCCCCGGTGTTATAAAGAGTCGGACACAACTGATCTACTAATACATTCCCTTTCGGGGATGTATTTAGCATAGAGTCAAAGGAAAACAGGTGTGAATTGTAACTCCTTGCAGAGTTAGCGGGCAGAAAAGCAAGCTTAGTTACAGACATGCAGAGCTAGGAGTAGTTAAAATGAAAACAAAAACAAGAACTAGGAACGTTGAGGCCTGCTCACTCTTCTCTTTATCTTGTGTATTCCCAGGAAATCGAAAGAAAAAAAAAAAAAAAAAAACCTCATTCCTCTTTTTCTTCCTTTCCATCTCAATAGAAGCAAAGTTGATTGTCCCCTAGCAAACCCAGGAGGGCAGCATGGAAGAGGCGGCCTGCCATTCTGGGGACATACCCTTACAGAGCCCAAGGCATGGAAACCTTGCACAACACCTGTTATATGACTTCTGGGCACCAAAGAGGGAGGCCCCTGAACACTAAGACATAGATCACTGAATCGCCAAGCAAAGGGGACTTGATTATGCTTCATTCCCCCACCTGTTTGAACCATTTTGTGCCTTCCTTGGCTAGAGACCAGGCACGCATATGCACTGCCCTGCGTTTCATTATGAGAAGGGTCTGTGCTCTCTTGATGGCGTGTAGATCTCACTTTCTGACAGTCACACGTGATTCCAGTTATCACTTTGCCAGGCAGGCTGCACACACAACTCCCCTCGTTTCACTCTTTGGACTCAGCTCTCAGTGCTCCCGTCCTGAATGAAATTTTCTCCTCTCTGTAATTCTCTCTCTCTCTTTGCTCCTATCTCTCTCTCTGCACTTTTTCTCTCTTTGGATTTTGAGAGTAAGGTGTGGCTGACGGGAGCTGTGAGACAGAGGATAGTCTGAGGAAAATCCCAGCAAAGAAGTGGTGTCTGAAGGAACGCATAGAGCAAGCTATGGGAGTTGGTGATGGACAGGGAAACCTAGCGTGCTGCGGTCCACGGGGTCGCAAAGAATTGGACACGACTGAGTGACAAGTGAGGGAAATCTCGGAGTAAGCAGGAAGTCCTGAGGCAGAGAGGAAAAGACGGAGGTCCCGAGGGAGAAGTTACAGAAAGCAGGAGGTTTTGAGGGGAAAAGTGAGCGGCTCGTGGTGTATATAATATTTTCCTAGAGAGACAGATATACTGACAGACATGGGAGTAAAACCTTCATAGTTAAGGCCCAGTCAAGACAACAGGAAAGTCTCATCTTGCATTTCATTCTAGTCCTTGGACAGAACCCTTCCCAGGTCTGCTGTGTTGAGAAGCGTGGACCAGAAGTTTTCCTGCCTTAGATCACACTTATGTATTTCAACACAGTGTTTACTCATCATGAGATGATGACTGACTAAAGAATCCATCCCATCTTATCTGATCTGGGGCCTCTAGCAATCCCTGACTCATTGGACCTGAGTTTGAGCAAACCCTGGGATATAGTGAAGGACCCTGGGATATAGTGAAGGACCCTGGGATATAGTGAAGGACCGTGGGATATAGTGAAGGACTCTGGGATACAGTGAAGGACCCTGGGATACAGTGAAGGACCCTGGGATATAGTGAAGGACCCTGGGATACAGTGAAGGACCCTGGGATATAGTGAAGGACCCTGGGATACAGTGAAGGACCCTGGGATACAGTGAAG
>CM035303.1:133166030-133189326 GCA_020226075.1 Hydropotes inermis
CAATCACTTATCCATCTTTGTCATCCATCCATCCATCCATCCATCCACCCACCCATCCATCCACCCATCCACGTACCCACTTACCCATCCATCCATCCACTTTCCCACTTACCCATCCATACATCTATCTACATATCCACTTATCCACCCATTCATTGACCTATCCATTTATCTATCCATCCATCCATCCATCCATCCACATACTCACTGATCCATCCATCTATCCATCTATCCGTTCGTCCATCTACCTACTTATTCCTCCATCCATCCACCTAGCCATTTACCCATCCATCCATTTATCCACATACTCACTTATCCACCCATTCATCCATCCATCCACCCATCCATCCATCCATCCATCCATCCACACAACCACTTATCCATGTACCCACTTATCCATTCATGGATTCTTGGGTTGTTTCTACTTCTTGGCTGCTTTGAATGTGTTAGGGTTCTCCAGAGAAACAGACCGATGGGTGATTTTATATATGTATGAGTCATATAATAATACAGTCTAGCTTGGAACAAAACAGGTTAACCCACCCTTATTTCTGGGTGTCATATCTATGGGAGTCAGGCCTCTGCCTCCGCTTCTCAGAATTCAACCAGCCTCGGAATGCCTGGCCTGTAATATTTCGTCCTGAAAAATATTTATGTATAGGTGGAGCCACACAATGTCAGCTATATTGTTCTAAGGTCTAACCATAGACTACGTTAGACATCAGAGAGCCATATATAGGACATTATTATGTATATTAATCTTATGTTATGAGACAGAACTGTGTAGCTTTTCATCATAAGACTTCCCACATGTTTTTGTTTTTGTTTTGTTTTGCTTTTTGGTCATGTGTATGTAGGACCTTAGCACTCCCTGACCAAGGGTTGAACCCATATCCCCCGCAGCAGGAGCATGGAGTCCTAACCACTGGACAACTGGGGAAGGCCTCCCTCATGTTTTAAAGCATTTCTATTCCATTGGCCAGAAGGTGTGTGTGTGTGTGTGTGTGTGTGTGTGTGTGTGAGTGTGTGTGTGTGGTCTCAGTTGCTCAGTCATCTCTGATTCTTTGTGACCCCATGGACTCCTCTATCCATGGGATTCTCCAGACAAGAATCCTGGAGTGGGTGACCATTTCTTCCTCCAGGGGATTTTCCCAACCCAGGGATCAAACCCGCACACACTCACATGTTTTAAAGCATTTCTATTGGGTTGGCCAAACAGTTAGTCTGGGTTTTCTCTGCAAGACACCACGAAAACACCTGAATGAATGTTTCAGCCAGCACAGTATTCTCAATTTGAAAATCTTTTAAGTTAAATAAAAAGCAGTTGGGGGGGGGGAGTCCACTTTTCAAAAGTGAAGCGCAACCCGCCTCCTATAAATACCCAGTTGCCTCCCTCAAGGACCTTTGCACATAAAAGGGAGCAGGACAGCTCTGCTCTGATGAGCCCACGTCCTGTGAACTCAGGGGGAAAGTAAGGAACACAAGGCAGTCGCTCCTCAGATTGTCATCCTGCACACACATCAGCTCTGGTCCTTTAATATTCAACAGCGAGCCCGTCGGTCGCCTACAAATTTCTATTATAATGAAAAAGGAGATCTACGTGTTGGTAAATATCATAGGTGTCAGGGTAAATGTTTGTCGGGATGAGCGTGCTCGCGACAGACCCGTATCTACATACTAACGGGAGCCTCTCAGAAGGGTGCTCACTGCCTCCCCACTTGGAGGACGACACAGATGCTCCGTCACTCGTCGAAACGTGCTTTATTTATTCAGCGCTTCCGCGGTCTAAAGCGGGGGGAGGAAAGCGCCCCTGGCAAGTCGGGTCTCTCAAACCCTGCGTGCATTTTAAAATGCCTGCATCCACTTAGCAAGCACGAGGACTCCGGGACGTATGATTTACTACAAATCAGGCTTCCATATCTGCACCGCAGAGGAGCAACATTTTCATCACGGCCGAGGACAGGTACTTAGGGGAGGAGACTCTCGGTTGGATGAGATCCCATCGAGAGGAATAATTGTCCTGATGGACACGGTTACTGCCTGGGAAGAGGGATGGAGACCCGCCTAAGTTAATGCCGGGATGAGGAATCTCTCTGCAATCAAGGAGACTGAGTGTGAAGGCTTGGGGTTCTGCTCTTGGAAATGAGGAAAAGGGGAGGCACATTGCATCCGTCGCTCCCCAGCATCTGAAGGCACATAATAAATCATGGGTGCTATTGATCACATCTGTTTCTATCACGGGCATGGCGGCGGCACCTCTCAAAAGCTTACCCAGGCCCCATCCACGAGTTAGAAGGAGTTCTTGCTCATGCTCAGTCCTGTCTGACTTTGCGACCCTGTGGACTCCAGTGTTCATGGTGTTCCCAGGTGGGGCTAGTGGTGAAGAACCCGTCTGCCCATGCAGGAGAGATGTGGGTTTGATCCCCGACATTTAAACAGGGGCTTTCCTGGTGGCTCAGATGGTAAAGAATCTGCCTGTGATCCTGGAGACCTGGGTTCAATCCCTAGGGGTTGGAAGATCCCCTGGAGAAGGGAACGGAAACTCACTCCAGGTTTCTTGCCTGGAGAATCCCATAGAGAGAAGAGCCTTGTGCGCTACACTCGACGGGGCTGCAAAGAGTCAGACACTAGTGCAGCAACTCAGCATGCACACATACAGTGTTCATAGCAGCACTATTTACAATAGTCAAGACACAGAAGCAAGCAAAATGTCCATCAAAGAAAATTAATTGAAAATATATTTCCTTAATTAAAAAAAAATGAACAAATAGGCTGTGATACACACACACTGGAATATTATGCAGCCACAAAAAGGAATGAAGGTGCCATTTATCACAACTTGGACAGACCTAGAGATGATCATACTAGGTGAAGTAAGTCAGACGGAGAAAGACTCATCTCTTTTCTTGACCATCCTCCTGTGTTTCACGTCCGTGGTACAGCAGGCGGGGGCTGACTACCAGGTTATGGGTGGGGCTCAAAGAGCGGGCTGTGAAGATTAAGCCCACCACCAAAATGCAGACTCCAAGGGCTGGAGGAATGGGTGAAGGGGCAGCTTGGGGCTGGGATGGATGGAACACATACAGAAGCCAACATAGCAAGCTCTGGCGGGAGGCAGTGGCAAGTGGGTCAGTGGGGCAAAAGGAAATGAGACGGCTGGAAGGATCTGGCCAAAGGGTTCCTGTGTTAGAGGGCCACGCAGAGATCTTGACCGTTGTATGCTGACTGCACCAGCCCTCACTGAACCAACAGAGTCGGTTCTCACAGAGCTGTTGTTGTTCAGTCGCTCATTTGTGTTTTACTCTTTGCAACACCATGGACTGCAGTCAGGCTTCCCCGTCCATCACCATCTCCCAGAGCTTGCTCAAACTCTTGTCCATCGAGTCGGTGAGGCCATCTAACCAGCTCATCCTCTGTCCTCCCCTTCTCCTCCCACCTTGAATCCAGCATCAGGGTCTTTTCCAGTGAGTCAGTTCCTTGCATCAGGTGGCCAAAGCACTGGAGCTTCAGCTTCAGCATCAGTCTTTACAACGAATGTTCAGGACTGATCTTCTTTTGGACAGACTGGGTGGACCTCCTGGCAGTCCAAGGGACTCTCAAGAGTCTTCTCCAACAATATAGTTCCAAAGCATCCATTCATCAGCAGTCAGCCTTGGTGATTGTCTGAGTCTCACATTTGTACACGCAGAGCTGAGAGAGTGACAAGCACCTCCTGCAGGGCACATGTGTGTTGGATAAAACGGTCAGAAGACACTGTCCTGCAGGCGTCAGAGGGTGTACCACCCCAGGACTGAAGGCCTTCATGCAAGCGTGGAAAGCAGCCAGTTTCTTGGACTCTGGGCACCACCATCCTGCCCCAGGCTCCCAACGTCCTCTCGGAGGACCCCAGAGGTCTGTGTCGCCGCCCACAGCGGAGACTTGCTAGAAAACGCGTCTTTCCTTGTCCCCTTTCCCCGTCCAAGTCTCTGCTGCCTACGGCTGCCCATGGTTTCCTGGAACCACTTCTCAGACTGATGGCACCAGGGAGGTCACACCGTAAAACAGAAAATGAAACCAGAAGTGGTGTGCTCAGAACCACGGCTGAGAGCCTCATCTGTGGCTCCATCTGGGGGCATGTGGACAAGAGGTCATGCGGGTGGGGCCTCAGACCCGTGGCCCGACCCTCCTCAGGGATTGGAGGCTCCATGCTGTTCACATCCCTACAAAGTGTTCTCTCTGCTCGACCCAATTTCTTGCAAAACCGTCGGACTCTAAATTCACTGACGAGTCTTGCTTCTTTCCTCAGTCGTTCAGTCGTCTCCAACTCTTTGAAACCCCATGTAGCCCACCAGGCTGCTGTGTCCATGGGATTCTCCAGGCAGGAATACTGGAGTGGGTTGCCATGCCTTCCTCCAAGGGATCTTCCCGACCCAGGGATCAAATCCACATCTCCTGCAGTGGCAGAAGGAATTTAGCACTGAAGCATCACTAATGAGGCAAGAAAGTTAAATGCCTCTGGACAAAGTTGCCATCGACACGGATCTGGAGGCAGTTGGCAAGGCATGAGGGCAGCAAATGTATTTTTGTGGGAAGTTTCCAGCACTAGAATGAGTGAGCCAGGAAGCACCTCCCCGTTGGAGACAAGCGGCCGGTGAGGCAGCAACACAATGGAATTTGGTTCTCAGAGGGTTGTGTTTTCTGACAGTCACTGGGGGAAGGATGGGATCACCACGGATATCACGGGATAACACAGATGGGATAATATGGAGGACCAACAGGGACCTGCTGGAAAGTCTGCTCAACACTCTGTGATAACCTGATGGTCACCGGGGGAAGGATGGGGGAAGGGATAGTCGGGGAGTCTGGGATGGACGTGGACACATGGCTGTGTTTAACATGGAAAACCAGCAAGGGCCCGCTGCACAGCACGGGGAAGTCTGCTCAATGTCGTGTGGCAGCCTGGATGGGAGGGGAGTCTGGGGGACAGTGGATACATGTGTATGTGTGGCTGAGTCCCTTTGCTGTCCACCTGGGACTATTACATTTCTAATCGGCTAGACTCCAATATGAAACAAAAAAGTCCTTTTTTTTTTTTTTTTTTAGAGCATTGTGCTTTCAGACACAGAACATGCAGAAGCAAGAACCTTTAAAACCAGCTCACAGCTATGTTGGAGCATCAGCATTTTGATAACGGGTAGGCATACATCCATGGCAGAGGATCATGATGTAGCTATTCGTAGTGTCGGCTACGTTTGGGTCTGCTCTTGTCTTTTAAGGGACTCCCCGGTGCCTCAGACGGTCAAGAATCTGGCTGCAGTGCAGGAGACCTGGGTTTGATCCCTGGGTCAGGAAGATCCCCTGGAGGAGGGCATGGCAACCCACTCCAGTATTCCTGCCTGGAGAATCCTATGGACAGAGGAGCCTGGAGGGCTTCAGTCCACGGGGTCATGAAGAATCAGACACGACTGAGCAACTAGCACTTCCATCTTCACTCACTTGGCTCCGTTTCACTTCTCTGTGGGTCCCCACGTGTCCCACCCCCCAAGATAAACGTAATTACCGACTCGTCTCTACCTCCCCATCTGCTGGGACAAGAACACGGTCACAACGGGTTCGATTTGGACGAGAACTTGGAGTCAGGGTCTCCCATCTCCTCTGCGAGGTCATCTGTAATTCAACTTCTCTGTTTCGCTTGAACGTTTAAAAAAAAAAAGAAAAAAATATTACAGCCCCACTCTACGAGGCGTTTAATGAAAACAGAACCGCTCGCTCAGCTAGGCAGCCCTGTGCAGGCAACGTGCTAATAAGGAGCAGATGCCCGCCATGACCCAAACCCTCTTTTTTTTATTTTTTTATTATTGAAAAAACGGGACCCACAAAGGCACTCTGTAAGTTGTTTCATAAGGACTTAATTTTGCTCGGCAATAACAGGGCCATTAAATCTGCTTAGAGTGGGGATTACAAGAAAACAGGAATCGCTTATTCCCCGTTCCCCCTTGCCTTGCTCGCAATACAAACTCCCACTGCCCTGCAAAGAGGGTGGGAGGCAGAGAAGGGCAAGGAACCACTGTCCTCTCCAGCCCTACAGTTTTAAGCATCCCACTCCCCAGCGTGAGCCTGAAATCAGGCTGGCTGGGGTGCTGTTCCGTCGCTCAGTTGCGTCTGACTCGTTGCGGCCCCACGGACTGCCGCACGCCAGGCATCCCTGTCCATCACCAACTCCTAGAGCTTGCCCAAACTCATGTCCGTCGAGTCGGTGACGCCATCCAACCCTCTCATCCTCTATCATCCCCTTCTCCTCCCACCTTCAATCTTTCCCAACATCATGGTCTTCTCCTGTGAGTCAGCTCTTCACACCAGGTGGCCAAAGGACTGGAGCTTCAGTGTAGTTTAAGGACAGGAAAATGGACCATAAGAGAGAAACATCAAAGAACAGTAAAAAATTTTAAAAAGTGGGTCATTGATTTGAAAATAAAAATTTCAAATTATATATATATATATATAGAATTCAACTGAGTAAGTGAACTCACGTAAGAAGAACACTTGCCAAGTGAAGTGGGGCATGTGTTTCACCAGCTCTCAGTTCACGGATCAATGGCAAGATGAGAAAAGTTTGTGCTAATACATCAAAGGACTTCCCAGGCGGCTCAGATGGTGAAGAACCCGCCTGCCAACTCAGGAGACTCTGGTTGGATCCCTGGGTCGGGAAGATCCGCTGGAGGAGGGCAGGGAAACCCACTCCAGCGTTCTTGCCTGGAGAAACCCCACAGACAGAGGAACCTAGTGGGGCTACAGCCCAGGGGGTCCCAAAGACTCAGATACGACCGAGCGATGAACGGCAGAATCAGCAGTAGGCGGACTACGAAGTCAGCGCGCTCTCAGATGTATCCTCGGGTGCTGGGGCATCCCGTGCTGGCCGTCATTTCTGTCTTCCCGATGACTAACGATGCTGGCCGTCCTTTCACGTACTCATTCGCCATCCATATGTCTCCTCTGATGAACGATCTCCTCCCATCAACTGCCCTTTCTTCTTCTGTCTCAGAATGGAGTTATTTGTGTTAGGGTTGTCATCCCGGGTGCGAAGCTGTCATCAGTCCCACGTGTTGCAAACAGCTCAAGACCGTGTCTTGCCTTTTCGTTGCCTTCAATGTGACTTCCAAAGGCCCCAACAATTATATTCTTGATAATGTCACCTTTATCACCTCTAAACAGAAATAACGATTGTGTCTTCTGGAGTCTATGGAAGAAATCACTGCTTAAACCAGGTGTGAGGAGCAGGGGCCAACAGAGGATGAGATGGTTGGGTGGCATCACCGACTTGATGGACTTGAGTTTGAGTAAACTCCGGGAGCTGGTGATGGACAGGGAGGCCTGGCGTCCTACAGTCCATGGGGTCACAAAGAGTCAGACACGGCTGAGCGACCGAACAACTACAATAAAACAGGGTCACCAACAGGTTTGCCTTTTCTTCTCAGTTCTGTGTGTGTTTCACTTTTTTCTTTTTTTTGGAATATACAACGTTTAAATTGCTCTCTCATTAAATAATCCTGTTTTTTTTTTTTCTTTTTAGAGAACCAGATTTCTTTCATTTTGTGTTGCTAACACCCTTGAGGGCAGAGGTTTGTCAATGTGTGCCCTATAGAATTCTGGGGGGCGGGGGCCGGGGTTTCCCTGGTGGCTCAGAGATCAAGAATCCACCTGCCGAAGCAGAGGACCTGGGTTCGATCCCAGGTCCAGGAACCAGTAAATAAAAAGTTATTTGGGACAGTTTATGGGGTCCCAACGAGCTGGACACGACTAAAGAGTTAGCATACGCACACACGCAGGTGTTAACTACCCTTGCTGTGATCATCATTGACAATATATACCTATGTCAAATCGCCATGCGACTGATACAATATTCTATGTCAGTGATATCATAGGAGAGATAGAAGGAGAGAAGTAAGTTCAGAAAGTTTCGAGAGCAAAGATGAGGTACAAGGCATTGCTGTCGGGTGCAGTGCTATTCCATAGAACTTCTTTCCAGACAACACTAGACACTCCCCTCCCACTACCCCAAGAGAGTGGGTTGCTCAAGAAAAAAAAAATCCCTCTCGGACCCCTCCCAAACTGTTGGTGGAAGTACAAACTGGCACAGCCACTATGGAGAACGGTATGGAGTTTCCTTGAAAAACCAAGAGATAAAACTACCGTAAGACCTAGCAATCCCACTCCTGGATATATATACCTGGAGAAAAGCACAGTTTGAAAAGATGCACGCATCCTGTGTTCACTGCACCACTGTGGCCAAGAGCCAGGACGTGGAAGCAAGCTGAGTGTCCGTCAACCGAGGAAGGGTTAAGGAAGACGAGGGGCGTCCTTATATACCGTGGAATATTACTCAGCCATAAAAAGAAGGAGATCATGCCATTTTCAGCAGCATGAAAGGACCTGGAGACGACCGCTCTAAGTGAGAGAAGCCAGGCAAAGACACATATCGTATTCAATCACTTGCATGTGGGATATAAAGAAAAATGATGCCGGGGAATCCTGGCCGTGGTCCAGCGGTTATGACTCTGTGGCTTCTGTAGCAGGGAGCATGTGCTTGATGGCTGGCTGGGGAACTAAGATCCTTCATGACATGCAGTGCAGCCAAATTAAAAATTAATAATAATGAAAAATAAAGAAATTTGAAATGGTACACATGAACTTATTTACAAAACAGAAATAGACTCACAGGCATAGGAAACAAACCTAGGGTTATCAAAGAGGAAAGAGACGGGGGTTAATAGATACAAAGTACTGTAATATAAACTAGATAAGGAACAAGGACCTTCTGTACAGCCCAGGGAACCTATAGTCGACGTATCTTGTAATCACCTGTAATGGAAAAAAATAATCTGTAAAAAAAAGTATGTATATATGAAAAAGCAAAAAAAAAAAATATATGTACGAATAACCAAATCACTTTGCTGTACATCTGAGACTAACACAACATTGTAAATCAGCTCCGATATGAAATAAAAATTAAAAATAAGTACAGAAGAGAAAGACGTCCCTCTGGCAGGAAAGGGAGTCTTTACACACTCAAGCTTTCTCCGGATCAGACCAGCTGCTTCGTGAAATCAGATCCCCTGGTCTCCTGACCCCTCTGTGGCCGGGGGCTGGACCGGATAAAACCTCCAGCGTGTCTTCGCTTCCCGCACCCATCCAGGCCGCAAAACCTCTCCCGGCCCACGTTTATAGCGTCCTCCTGGTTTAGGAGCAATTACATAAAAACGTTTACAAGCCCTCCATAAAGAATTTAAAACTCTTGGAGAAAAGCCTGTGAATTAATCCACGCTCCCCTTGGCGGGAAAGGCAGGGAGAAGAGGAGGGGTTGCGGGGGGGGGGGGCGGCAAATGACTTAACGCGGCCCCTGAAACCACCTAGTGAGTCGGGAACAGCTTTGCTCGGATCACTGACCAGGCAGGCGAACACCTGGACCACATCGCCCAGCTCCCGGGAGGCGATGCTGTTTCTTCCACCCCACCAGGGGAGAGCCCCCCGAGTTTCCAAGACGGTGGCACCCTCAACGTGGGGGAGCCCATTCATGCCACCTCCTCACCAAGCACCAGAATTCTTAATTCATTAAAAAAAAAAAGTTTGCCAAGCTCCTTCCTGTTTCAAATGTTGTCTCGCTGAGATCTTGACCTGCCCATCGGGAGCTACATGTGGAAATATTCCTAGCAGCCCTGCCCTAAAATAGCAACTACTATGCAATTTGAGGGCTTCTCTTCTGTGTATTTATCAGAAAAAAGAAGAAAAAGACAATAATTCAAAAGATACGTGAGCCCTGATATTCACTGCAGCATTATTTAAAGGTAGCCAAGGCGTGGTAGCTTCTCAGGCATGTGTATGTGCTCAGTCGTTTCCGACTCTTTGCGACCCCGTGGACTGTAGCCCCGCCAGACCCCTCTGTCCGTGGGGTTCTCCAGGCAAGAAGACTGGAGTGGGTTGCCGTGAGTTGTCATTTCCTCCTCCAGGGGATCTTCCCCACCCAGGGATCGAACCCACGTCTCCTGCAGTGGCAGGCAGATTTTTTTTACCACTGAGCCACCGGGAAACCCGAAAGCTTCTTAAGTGCCCATCAATAGATGAATAGGTACACAAGATATACAGGTAGATAGACAGATATAGATAATTACCATAAATAGCTACTGTATGTAATTACCTTTTGTAGCAACAAATACATTAGATGTATACAAGTATATATGAGATATTCCTTCCTATATATCATGTGGAAAGAAATATGTTATATATATATAGTGTAGTATATACTTATTCCCCTTCTATTCTACTATATGTACTATATACCCCCTGGACTGCCTTTCCATGGGCTCCTCTGTCCTTGGGATTCTCCAGGCAAGAATCCTGGAGTGGGTTGTCATGCCCTCCTCCAGGGGATCTTCCTGACCCAGGAATTGAAAATTGAACCCCGGTCTCCCTCTTTGCAGGCAGATTCTTTACTATCTGAGCCACTTGAGAAGGCTGAGTTGCTTACATTTTACCCTCAACCCTTTAACCAAATTCTGGAAGCGAGACCAGGATGCGTGAATACCTTCACCAACAGCCCTGCAAACACCCTGCTCATCCCGGAGAGACAAGGGGAGTCCGAAATGTTTGGGAATGTTCCGGCAACCCCAGCCACGCACGAAGGATGTCCCTGGCTTCCCGCTGTCTGTCTTTCTCTCTCTCTTTTCCTTTGGTAAATTGAGATTTCTGTTCAAGCCCTCCAGAAACGAACTTCAGGGCCCCTGAAACCCTCTCAGACTCTTAATTGGGCCAAAATAAAAATCCGCATTCCAGCCGGTGATTACAGCCCTGCAGTTCATTTCGTTCCGTTATTACGTTGTCAGTGCGTCCTTATAGGAAACTGCATGCATGGGGATGTTTTCCCAAAGTGCAGGCATAAATAAGATCTGTTTCAGGTTAGCGAGAATATTGAGTCAGCCTGAACCCGCCCCCCCCCCCCACCACCTCCGGGAACCCTTGCTCAGAATTATAACAAAACGGAGCAGAAAGAACTCAGAGGGCCGGCATTCTTTTTAAGAGTTTGCTTCAGCAGCCACGTAAATCTTGCTGGGTACGAACGCAGGTAAATAAAAATCAAAGTCCAAGTATGTGAAATCGGGCACGTTTTATAAGCGGCAAGGGCAGCCAGTGTTGGCTTCTAGTTTGAATTCCTTAAGGAAAAAAAAAAGAGAGAGAGAAGGATCGTGGGAGGTGAAAGGACATGTGACAGCTTCTTCTGACCTTTCCTGACCTCTTCCTGCAGTTTTGCTGAGCGCTAAGTCGCTCAGTCGTGTCTGACTGTCTGCGGCCCCGTGGACTGCAGCCCGCCAGGCTCCTCTGTCCACGGGATTCTCCAGGCAAGGATGCTGGAGCGGGTGGCCATGCCCTCCTCCAGGGGATCTTCCAGACCCGGGGATGGAACCCAGGTCTCCCGCATGGCAGGCAGATTCTTTACCATATTCGTTGCATCCTTACCAGGACCTCTTGTTGTAAGGTAACACGTGCAACTGGTTACTATGGCGTCTGGCCAGAGAGGGTGGTTTCAGTGAGAGTGCAGGCGTCCCTGCTGGCTCAGATGCTAAAGAACCCGCCTGCCAGTGCAGGAGATGTGGGTTTGATCCCTGAGTGGGGAAGATCCCCTGGAGGAGGGCATGGCAACCTGCTCCAGTGTGCTTGCCTGGAGAATCCCATGGACAGAGGAGCCTGGTGAACGACAGTCCATGGGGTGGCAGAGAGCTGGACACAACTAAGCAACTAAACCTCCTTCCCTCGCTGTTGGGTTTAGGGCCACCCTTACCCAGGAGGACCTCATCTCAAACCCTTCACCGCATGACGTCTTCAAAGACCGTGTTTCCTAGTAAGTCTTGTTCCGATGCCCCAGTTTGGGGGCACACTCCTCACTCACGACACAGTATAACCCAGATCATATGGCCTCGATACAAGGATCTTTCCGCCTGCCTGCTAGCGTCTTCCCAAACTACTAAAGTCCATGTCTCAGATACACCTGATCTGTTTGCGTCCACCATGTCTTTTCTGCAGTGATTTCTCCTCTTATCTAACTGGCAATAATCAGAGCCTCAAATATCTCCTTTTCCCTGGGGAAACTTTTTTTTTTAAATAAACACAGTATGATTTTTTTTTCTCATAGAAAACCCCAAAGAGGATGCATGTGTGTGTACTTGCATTGGTGTGTGTATTTTGGGTGTGGTTGGTAGGGTCTGGGGACTGTGATATAAAATGTGAGTCACGACACTCATTTGACAGGTTATCCTAGGAAAACGGGGTCAATGTCAAACCGTGGGAAGCAGCGTAATCAAAATGAACCACTTTGAGGTCATCTGTTTGATTTGGTGCAGAGGAGAAATCCTGAGCAAACAGCTATCTCGGAACGAACTCACTACCTACAGTGATGGGGCTATTGATATTTGATTGTGACTGATCCCAAAATCACTGATTGCAGATTCCTAAAAGTAGAGGGGGCTTCCCCCGGTGGTTCAAAGGGTAAAGAACGCCCCTGCCTATGCAGGATCTTCAGCAGACCCAGGTTCCATCCCTGGGTCAGGAAGATCCCCTGGAGGAGGGCATGGCAACCCACTCCAGGATTCTTGCCTGGAGAATTCCATGGACAGAGGAGCCTGGTGGGCTATGTTCCATGCGGTCACCGAGTTGGACAGGACTGAAGCAATTTAGCACACATATGTGTTATTAAACGTCTCCTAGTTAAAAAAAAAAAAAAGAGGAAAAAAGGTACTGACAAAGCTAAATCTTTACATGCTCTCCTTTTACTTTTTTTTTGTTGTTCATAAGCAACCTTCATCTTTTATTATTTCTGTCTGACTCTTTCGTACAAAGGAATTCTTGCACACAGGTCTGCGCTTCCAACATGCACGGTGGAACAAAGGGCATCGTGTCCGAGGAAAGAAGAGTGGGGAGGGGGAGAAAAAAGAAAAAGATCATAACGCGGCCAAGCATTCGAGAGGAAAAAATGCAGTCGCAGATCCGGTGTAAATGACACCGGAGAACGTGGAGAACGAGGCTGCAGGTTGGAGGAGCGGGCGGGAGGCTGGAAGCGATCTTGCGTTTTCGGTGATTGTAAACACATGTCCTGGGAGCAGGAGGAAGGGCCTGGAGCGGGGCGGGGGGCGCAGAACGTGGCGGGGATGGGACGGCTGGGCCAGCAGACGCCCAGCGCTCTTGTCCGCAGCTGCTCCGGGACTTGAAAGGATTTCTGAGGTGCTGCTTAAGTGGGTAGCTGACAGATGAGTGATTGAAAAAGGACTCCGTGCCCCCAGAGGCGGGGGAGCAAGGCCGGCACCTACAACAAGGCACGTGTGGATTCGGCGTCGCGGCTGCCTGCGAAAAGGTA
Organism: Hydropotes inermis; assembly: GCA_020226075.1. Classification (NCBI taxonomy): domain Eukaryota; kingdom Metazoa; phylum Chordata; class Mammalia; order Artiodactyla; family Cervidae; genus Hydropotes; species Hydropotes inermis. Next base: position 133,179,409 of record CM035303.1, read on the forward strand.
ATTTATGGGCCCCGTAATAAAACCTAAGACGGGCGTCTCTTCTCGGGCGGAAGAGAAGTCAGTGAGGGTTCTCACAGCACCTCATCGGGGCTTGGGCGGGGAGAAACGAAGGCGCTGGGTGTGCTTTCTTTAGGAGACGTGTCTGGCGGTTTAGGTCTTGGAAAAGGCATCCTGTGAGGGCATGTGTGATCTTCTGCCTAAATCTCACTCCACATACACAAGTCCCCCCTTCTGGATAGAAATGCACAAAGCCAGGTGGGAAGACTGAGAAATGCTGATGGACCAAGTCAGATCCCCCCACCCCGTCTGCCACCTCCGCTGCACTCTGACAAGGAAAAAGTCTCCATGGAGACGTGGGTCCATGTCACAGTGGCAGAAATGGCTGCAAAGAATCAGACACACCCAAGATGTGGTCCTTCTGCCTGCTGCCAGAGCCCCATGAACCATCCATGGCAGTGATGCAGGCAGGGGATAGTCAAGTTATACACACACATAAAAAAAAAAAAAAAAAAAAACCCAGAAGGGTGATCACAGGTGATGCCATCCAGCATGTTAGGGGCAGGGGGAAATGTCTAACCTCATTGTCACAAAGTGGCTGCTGAAGCGCCACACATCACGCCCTCAAGATACAGTTCCTAACAAGAAGGATGGGCATGGGCACCAAGGAGTTTCCTCCTTGTCCTTCTGTTGTTTGTGTTAGAGATTCTCCCAAGTCTCAGATTCACTTTGCTGTACAACACCTCCGGTATTCTTGCTGGGAGAAGCCCATGGATAGAGGAGCCCGGTGGGCTATATATCCATGGGGTTGCAGAGTCAGACTCGACTCGGTGATTAAGCACACATGCGTGCATTGGTCATTATAGCATCATACAGAGTATGTTCTTTGTCCTCAAATCCTAAAATCCTCTATGCTCCTCCCTCTTCCTGCTGACAGCCACTGAGAATTCTTCTGTCTCCATAGTTTTGCATTCCCCAGAACGTCACAGAGTTGGACCCACACAGTCTGTAGCCTTTTCAGACTGGTTTCTTTCACCTTCATTAAATGTATTTAAAGTTCCTCCATGTCTGCTCATAGGTTGACAGATCATTTCTTTTTTAGTGCTGAATAATATTCCCTCAACTGGATGGACCACAGTTTATGCCTCACCTACTGAAGGGCATCTTGGGTTGCTTCTGAGTCTTGGCAATTAGGAACAGAGCTGCTATAAACATCCATGTGCAGGGTTTTGTGTCAACAAAGTTTTCAACTCCTTTAATACCAGGAAACTTGATGGCTGGATTGTTGTCACTCAGTCGTGTCCGACTCTGTGCAACCCCATGGACCGCTGCACGCCAGGTTTCTCTGTCCTTCACCATCTCCCAGAGCTTGCTCAAACCCATGTCCGTTGTCGGTGATGCCATCCAACCCTCTCATCCTCTGTCGCCCCCTTCTCCTCCTGCCCTCAATCTTTCTCAGCATCAGGGTCTTCTCTAATGAGTTAGCTCTTCACATCCAAAGTATTGGAGTTCCAGCTTCAGCATCAGTCCTTCCAATGAATATTCAGGGTTGATTTCCTTTACGATGGACTAGCTGGATCTCCTTTCGGACCAAGGGACTCTCAAGAGTCTTCTCCAACACCACAGTTCAAAAGCATCAATTCCTCTGCATTCAGCTTTCTTTATGGTCCGACTCTCACATGCATGCATGACTATTACAAAAACCATACCTTTGACTAGATGGACCTTTTTCAGCAAAGTGATGTCTCTGCTTTTTAATATGCTGTCTAGGTTGGTCATAGCTTTCCTTCCAAGGAGCAAGAGGCTTTTGCTGGATTACAATTTTTTTTTTTTTGCCTACAAAAGAAAATGAATTTCATGAGACAGACTCCAAATGACTGTATCTTGACGTGCTGAGGGGCAATTTCAAATGACCTGCTGGGGCGTTTTAGTGTTGAAAACTCATTTTCTGTGAAAACTCCCAAATTCTCTCACCATCCGCCTAATATCCTACTACACTTCAAGCCACAAGCATAAGCTTAGAGAGAGAAGCCTGGCCTTCTTAGTGGGGATGTTCACCAAGCTGACAAGGAGAAGGATTAAGTGTATAACCCGTTACCTTAAATACAAATGTTAGAATTTTTAAAGCGGACACTCAAAGTGGAGGGAGAGGAGGAATCACTTCCAAAAGAGGACGAAGACGCAACTAAAGCAGAAGATGGCAAGACACGAGAAAACAAATTTAAAAAGCAGGAACACCTGAGAACAGAATACAACCGCAGAAAAAAAAAAATCAGACACATAGCCTTCAGTTCAGCTCCGTCGCTCAGCCGTGTCCGACTCTGTGACCCCATGGACTGCGGCACGTCAGGCCTCCCTGTCCATCTGTAACTCCTGGAGCTTGCTCAAACTCATGTCCACTGAGTCGGTGATGCCATCCAAGCATCTCATCCTCTGTCGTCCCCTTCTCCTCCCACCCTCAATCTCTCCCAGCATCGGGGTCTTTTCCATTGAGTCAGTTCCTTAAAGTGACTGGAAACATACTGCCTTAAATGGACTTAAAATCTCCATTCGAGACTGTATTAAAACAAAAACAATAAACCAGCTCAATGCTGTTTGCAAACAGCGTCCCTGAAACATAAAGACACCTAAAAGTGGAGAATTAAAAGGCTACATCAAGAGGAGACAAAACAGAATTTTTTAAGGGGGGAAAAATGTGTGAGAAGAGATACAGTCACTGTGTGATTATAAACATTTCAATTAGGGAGAAGACATGACGGTCCTGCATGCATGCGGTCCTTAATGACTCAGCTTTGCTCGCCCTTATAAAGGAAGAAGAAGAAAAAATTCACAAATTGCCTTCCATGGTGGGAGATGCCTGCATACTTAATTTGTCACTGATCGTTTGAGCAGGCAAAGAAGGAATTAGGATGCTGCAAAATACGGGAACAACAGCATTAAAACTGCCACTTCACACACACACAGACACACACACACAGAGAAGAGAGGCTCCCAGCAGGTGGAAAATGCAGGTTCTTCCAGTCCCGCCAGGAACAAGACCCTTTGTCTAAATGAGGGCCCACGAACAGTTTCAGTAACCCCGCACTGGGGGCTGTGGACAGGCTTTAACTTCCTGTTGTCATTCAGTTGTTCAGTCGCGTCTGACTCTTTGCGACCCCATGGACTGCAGCACGCCAGGCCTCCCTGTCCATCACCAGCTCCCGGAGTTTATCCAAACTCATGTCCATTGAGTCAGTGATGCCATCCAACCATCTCATCCTCTGTCATCCCCTTCTCCTCCTGCCCCCAATCCCTCCCAGCGTCAGGGTCTTTTCCAATGAGTCAGCTCTTTGCATCAGGTGGCCAAAGGGTTGGAGTTTCAGCTTCAGCATCGATCCTTCCCATGGACAGTCAGGGCTGATTTCCTTTAGGACGGGCTGGTTGGATCTGCTTGCTGTCCAAGTGCCTTGGAAGAGAGATTATGAAGTGCAGGAAATGTTGTGCGTACAACTGTCTGCTCTGGTCTTGGTTTTTTCAGCGCGTTTTTATGAGATGTTTCCCACTCTCAAGCCTGCCAGGGCAATGCCGCATGAGAGGGTGCCAACATCAGAGTTCTTCAGGGAAGCCTAGCAGCAGGGTTTCGAGTTTCAATTCTCCCTCGGAAAGGGGCTCATCCGTGCGGGTCTTGCCCACCTCCAGCCCGGTTTCCATGTTTGGGTGTTGTCTGCAGAGCCCGCAGCCCCCCGACAGCTCCCTGGGAGGTGGGGGTCGCTGTCCCCCCAAGGGCTTCCTGCGGCTCCCACCTGGTGTTTACTTTTCAGCTCCAGGACAAGAAAGCTGATGAAGCAAGATCTCAAGTCCCCACCCACAGCAATGCCTTGGAAGCTGGGGCCGCGTCCGCAGCAGGGCCGCCAGGTCTGGGTTCCAGCGGAGGTGTGATATCTTTGCGCAGGGCCAAGCGGTCGTGGGGTTCGCCGTTCCGATCGCCACATGAAACATGAGACAGCTGTATCCCCCTGCTAGACCTCCCACATCCAGCCTCTGGACAGCTCCCAGGGCAGCCCCCCACCCCCCGCTCCCTGGGGAGAGCCTTGGCTGGCTGGGCCGAGCGGCCCGAAACCCTCAGCATCTTGGCTCCAGGGATAGATCTCTCAGGGGGCAGTTGCCCTCTTGCCTTGGGAGCTCTGTGCTCAGCTCGTCTCATCCTTACCGTCTTGGTTTCCGTTTCTTCCACGGGAAGAGTCTGTGGGGCTGATGGAGACAGAACCCTGATGGAAAAGTGTCTGTGTGTGCTAGTCACTCAGGCGTGTCCGACTCTCTGAGGCCCCGGGGACTGTAACCCCGCCAGGTTCCTCTGTCCACGGGATTCTCCAGGCAAGGATACTGGAGTGGGCTGCCATGCCCTCCTCCAGGGCATCTTCCCCACCCAGGGATTGAACCCAGGTCTCCTGCATTAGCAAGTAGATTCTTTACTGTCTGAGCTACCAGGGAAGCTCAGCTGATAGAGGATCTGCCTGGCTTGGCCCAGCTGCCGGGAACCATCGGCATCTTGGCTTCCGCAGGAGACCTCACAGTTTTCAAAGACGGAGCCCGCCCTCCTGTCTCCTGAACACTGCCCTCAGCCCGTTTCATCTTTAATGTCTTGGTTTCTATTTCTTTCATGGGAAGAGGATTTTGGGCTGATGGAAACAGAACCTGGTGGAAAAGGAACCAATGTAAAAAGAAAAAACAAAAACCCACGGAGGACCTTAAAAGGTACTGAAGCTTGTCTGAGAAAACCACAAGACGGTGGCAAACAAAACCGATTCGGTTGAATTGGGGCTGAATTAATTATGAGAATTTGAAGACCCGGCTGGGGCCATGTGTATTGGATGTTGGCTGCCTGCCTGCGCGCTCAGTTGTGTCCGACTCTCTGTGATCCCATGGACTGCAGCCTGCCAGGCTCCTCTGTCCATGGAATTCTCCAGGCAAGAATGCTAGCGTGAGTTGCCATTCCCTTCTCCAGGGCATCTTCCCCGCCCAGGGATTGAACCTGGGTCTCCTGCACTGGCAGGCGGGTTCTTTACCAACTGAGCCTCCTGGGAAGCCCCGCTGGAAGTTGAGATTAAAGGAAAAGCAGAAGAAACTCTTTGGAAGCGCTTTTTCTGCTACCCAGGTAAATTTCCTGCACACACGGGTATCAGGGTCCAGCTGAATTGGCACGGGTCTACTCTTTGGAAAACTGTGCTAGCATAGTTATTGGATCAGTGGGAAAATATAAATAAAGCAAACCATGCCTGGAGAAAAGCAACACAGAATAATTAGAAAGATCTCCAAAGGCAAGGACCCAGTAAGTTACTGATGCCTCCAGCAGACACTGGAGAGGAATGGATAGATGGGGGGGGTAACTTTGGGTTTCCTGGTAGCTCAAATGGTAATGAATCTGCCTGCAATGCAGGAGACCCACAGTTCTTGGAAGAAAGATTCCCCTGGAGGAGGGCATGGCCACCCACTCCAGTGTTCTTGCCTGGAGAATCCCATGGACAGAGGGGCCTGGCGGGCTACAGTCCATGGGGGTCGCAAAAGAGTCTGACATGACTGAGCGTCTAACACTTAGAACATAACAAGAACTTCGGGGTAGGATGAGGTCACAGGCTGAAAGCCGTCCCAGGATGTGGGGGCCGAGAGGGTGACAGGGACTCCAGTGCTGGTGTGATCCGTCCGCATGCTGGAGACAGTTTGCAGGCAGGACCAACGTCCATACCTGCTGGCATCCGGTGGCATTAGCAACCACATCTGAGATGACCAGAGAGGCAGGCCGCCGGAAGAAAGCCCAGCATCACGAAATGCTTAAGGAGGGAGGCTCCTGGCTGAAAAGCAAGCTGCCCCATCCTTGTAGATAGGCAGGGAGGACCTTGGCGACTTCAGTGACAAGCCCTGGAATAAGGCAGCGGCTTGGAAATACTTTAGATCACGGACTACCGAGAACAGGGCGGGAGAAATGGAGAAAGAGGTTGTCTTATGGGAGAAAAGCTTTTTTTTTTTTTTTTTTTTTTTTAAGCACAGTCATCGCCAAGTTTCAGCTCACGGATAACTCAAATGTAGAATCTACCTTGGTCTTCAAAGCCATCCAACTATTTATTCCCAGGACCCTGAAGACTCAGAGCAAACGCTAGCACAGTGCTCGGAGTCTCAATTCCACCAGCCCTTGTAGTGGTTGTTTGGCCACTCAGTTATCTCCGACTCTTTGCAGCTCTATGGACTGCACTACGCCGGCTTTCCCTGCCCTTCACTATCTCTAGGAGTTTCTGCAGACTCATATCCACTGGGTCAATGATGCCATCCAACCAATCCTCTGTCGTCCCCTTCTCCTCCTGCCTTCAGTCTTTCCCAGCATCAGGGTCTTTTCCAGTGATCTGGCTCTTTGCATCAGGTGGCCAAAGGACTGGAGTTTCAGCTTCAGCATCAGTCCTTCCAAGGAATATTCAGGCCTGATTTCCTTTAGGATGGACTGGTTGGATCTCCTTGCAGTCCAAGGGACTCTCAAGAGTCTTTTCCAACACCACAGTTCAAAAGTATCAATTCTTTGGCACTCAGCTTTCTTTATGGTCCAACTCCCACATCCATACATGACTCCTGGAACAACTATAGCTTTACTAGATGGACCTTTGTGGTTAAAGCGATGTCTCTGCTTTCTAATACGCCATCTGCATTTGTTGTAGCTTTTCTTCCAAGGAGCAAGTGTCCCCCAGCTCTGAAGCTCACCATCTCTTGGGATTGTGAGTTACAGTTCTTCTTTCGCTCCCTGTGACCCTCCAATGGACAGAGGAGCCTGGAGGGCTAGAGTCCGCAGGTCGTAAGAGTCGGGCATGACTCAGCGACTCAACCACCAAATCACCCTCCAGCGTTTTCACTGAGACGCCTCTCCATCACGTGTGCTCCAGGGGCAGCAGCCAGCCTGAGAGGCGACCCATGTCTACACATCGTGACGTGTGCGTTTGACACTGTTTTCCCCGCAGGTCTTTTCCTGCGACAGAGACTCAGGCATGTGGATTTCTGTCCCCACCCCCCACTGCTGTGTACCCATCATCCAGCAGATGCTCCCAGAAGCCCTCCACGGGAGGTTTACTCCACCATCCATCTCCCCACGCTGCAGTCCTCGTAAGGTATTTCACCGCTCACGTGGTGTGAGCTCGTCCGTGGTGGAAAAGCCTCTCTCTGTGTGGCTGCAAGTAACTCGGGGTGGTGGAGGCGTGAGCTGGGCGCTCTGTGGACCGCAGCAAAGAGCGCGGGCCTCGCCCTCCTCCCGAGGCGTTCCTTCAGTGACCTCCTCCTCGTCGGCTCCTCGGATGCCCGCGGAGGCGGCCCGGGCGGCGCGGCAGACAGCAGAGGAAACCACAAGGCGCTTTGTTGTCCGGGGGTAATTTGAGGTGCTGTGGACACAGGCTCGCGTCCATCGGCACCGGCAGAAGCGGCTGTGATTTCTCCTCCCCGTTGTGCTGGCCAAGTCTCCTCTGCCGCCCGGGGCCTCGCCGATGGGTCTTCTTTGATGAAGAAAGACAACCGCGATGTCTGTCTGTGGGAACTCCGTCTCCTGCCTGTGACTCAGCGGGTGCAGACAGACGTGGACTCTGAGGATGGCAGGGGTGCTGAAATCACCAGAGGAGCTCTTGTTGGCTCGCGGACTGTCCTTTCACAGCAGCAGAGAAACCCTCTATTCCTATCTTTCTTCTTTCCGAACTTTTCATTCTGTGCTGGGGCATAGTCAGTTAACACTGTGGTGATAATTTCAGGTGAACACCGAAGGGACTCAGCCAGACACGTACATGTATCCCTTCTCCCCCAAACTCCCCTCCCATCCCGGCTGCCACGTGACATGGAGCAGACTTCCCTGAGCTGCCCAGCAGGTCCTTGCTGGTTCTCCATGTTAAACACAGCCGTGTGTCCACGTCCATCCCAGACTCCCTGACTGTCCCTTCCCCCATCCTTCCCCCTGGTGACCATCAGGTTATCACACAGTATTGGGCAGACTTCCCTGGGCTGTCCAGCAGGTCCTTGCTGGTTCTCCATGTTAAATCCAGCAGCATGTCCATGTCCATCCCAGACTCCCCGACTATCCCTTCCCCCATCCTTCTTGTCAGCAACCTTAAATTCTTTCTCTAAGTATTTAGGTCTGTTTCTATTTCACGCCTCCCAGTGTTCTGAACAGCAGTGTTTACAGTAGCTGATGCGTGGAAGCAAAAACGGTGCCCAACCTATCAATGGACAGATGAATGTACAAAGAGGAGGTGGTCCACATACACAATGGAATGCTACTCAGCCACAAAAAAGACGGAAACAACGTCCTTTGCAACAACATGGCTGAATCTCGGATCATCATATGAGGTGAAGTAGGTCAGGCAGAGAAGGAGAAGTATTGCATGACATCCCTTATGTGTGGAATCTGAGTAGAAATGATGCAAACAGACCCTGTATATTAGCCGGTCTGGTAGCTAGCATCAGCTCACTCTCCCAGGTGAATTGGGGCAGGTAGACCCATGCTGGCCCACTCTCCATGGATGGGGAGAGAGAGGAGATGCAGGCAGAGCATTCTTGAGAGTCGAAGGGTTAGTCGCTCAGTCTTGTCCGACTCTGTGACCCCGTGGACCATAGCTGGCCAGGCCTGTCTGTCCAGGCAAGAATCCTGGAGTGGGTTGCCACGCCCTCCTCTGGCGGATCTTCCAGACCAGGGACTGAACCCGGGTCTCCTGCGCTGCAGGCAGATTCTTTACCACCTGAGCCCCTAGGACAGCCGCCAGCCAAGACGTGAAAGCCACTCGAGGATCCACTGACAGAGCTCTCTTGCTGCGGGCTTATTCCGCATCCATTCTCCAACGCCACGTGGCCTCGCCCTGAGTGCGGAAGCTGTACGTTAGCTCTGGGTGGGTGAGGGAGTCTTGGACAGACACGCTGCTGCGTCACGGCCACAAACGTCATTGTCTGCACCGTGCTTGCAGCTCTTCTCATTCCGAGCCTTCCTCGGGCGTTGCCTGCTGCTGTTTCAACATAAGCCCCTCGGGTGTTGTGTGTTTGTGTGGGCCTTGGGACAGTCAACACACCTCACCGCAAAATGGGTGGCTCAAAACAGCAAATATTCATCCGTGTTCCCTCCGTCTTGGGAGTCCAGATGTCTGAGGTCAAGGGGTCCCAGGGCTTGGTACCTGCAGATGCTCCAGGGGAGGGTCCTTCCCGCCTCTTCCAGCTTCCGGGGGCTCCAGGCGTCCGTCCCTGGGCTGCTGGCCGCCTCCCTCCCGTCTCTGCCTCCGTCTCCACGGGGCTTCTCCTCTGTGTCCCTGTCTCCCCTCTTCTGTGTCTTATAAGGACCCTGTCCCTGGGTTTAGGGCCATCCCCATCCAGGAGGGCCCTATCTCAGACCCTTCACTCCATCACAGCTGCAGAGAGCCTGTTTTCACGAAGGTCCTACTTATGGACACCAGGGATCAGGACATGGATGTCTGTCTCTGGGGACATAACTCAGCCTACCGCTCCCTGCTCGGGGGCAGTGCTGACATTCTCAAGGTCACCGTGCTCAGCCAGGGACCCGAGCCGCGGCCACAGCAGAGGACACCAGGTCCCGAGGCCACCAAGCGTGCCTCCCCCCCCACCTCGCCCAGCGATCAGCCGTGTGCCCGGCGTGGACACCACGGCCGGGAAGGCTGGAAGGCGGGCTTGCCGCCGCGCCATCGGCCAGAGCCCCCACACGTGTGTCGGGCCGCCCTCGGCCCCGAGGGGGATTAGTGTCAGACGGTGATTTACTGTAGGACCCGGCGATAAATCTAGAGAAAGCCTCCTTTGATATCGCAGATCGAACCACAGTAACCCAGGAGGTGTGTCTTGAAGGCCGATGGAAATGGATCTGGCGGCCAAATGTCTCACCGACGGTGTTCTCTATTGGGGCGGGCGGGGGCTGGCTTGGGGGGGGGG
>CM035303.1:133189726-133248589 GCA_020226075.1 Hydropotes inermis
ACCCGAGCCGCGGCCACAGCAGAGGACACCAGGTCCCGAGGCCACCAGGCGTGCCTCCCCCCCACCTCGCCCAGCGATCAGCCGTGTGCCCGGCGTGGACACCCCGGCCGGGAAGGCTGGAAGGCGGGCTTGCCGCCGCGCCATCGGCCAGAGCCCCCACACGTGTGTCGGGCCGCCCTCGGCCCCGAGGGGGATTAGTGTCAGACGGTGATTTACTGTAGGACCCGGCGATAAATCTAGAGGAAGCCTCCTTTGATATCGCAGATCGAACCACAGTAACCCAGGAGGTGTGTCTTGAAGGCCGATGGAAATGGATCTGGCGGCCAAATGTCTCACCGACGGTGTTCTCTATTGGGGCGGGCGGGGGCTGGCTTGGGGGGGGGGTGGTCAAGGCAGGAAAGGAATTCTTAGAGGACTGAGAAGGGAGCTGGGGGAGGGTCTCTCCATTCCTCCGTCCTCTCCCCTCATGGGGAAGATCCCCTGGAGGAGGGCATGGCAACCCACTCCAGTATTCTCACCCGGAGAATCCCATGGACAGAGGAGCCCGCCGGGCTACAGTCCACAGGGTCGAAGAGTTGGACCCGACTGAGCGACTGAACGGCTGTCGATCCACAGTGTCGGGCTCATTTGCTCCGCACATAAAATTGTCTCAGCTATACACACATGTAACTCTTTTTTTTTTTTTAATGTATTTTCAATTGGAGGATAATAGCTTTACAAGTCGCGTTGGTTTCTGCTGTACCCCAACGTGAATCAGCCTCAACTATACACAGATCCCCTCCTTTTTGAGCCTCCCTCCCCATCTGACCCCTCTGGGTCCTCAGCAGAGCCTGGCACTGAACTGCGTTCCATAGTAACTTCCCATCGGCTGTCTCTTTCACACACAGGTCATTTACAGGTTCCCGTGTTACTGTGTATGCACTCTTTTTAATATTCTTTTCCCTTGTGGTTTATGCCAGGAGAACTGGCTCTATTTGTGTGTGTATGTGTGTATGTGTGTGTGCACGTTTAGCTTCATTGTAACAAAAGCAACTTGACTACTTGGATCATTTTAAACCGAGTGCCCCTGATTCTGCATCCTCCGGAAACCCTGCAGTGTCCACGTTCATCTGCCTCTTTCGCGGCCACAGAAGCATCTCCCCGGCCGACAACTTCTTCACGCCCCACCAGGGGATCTCGTCCCAACACTGAAGGGTGATTATCAGCTCACCTTTCCTTTCAAGAGAAAAAGAGAAAAAAAAAATTTAAAAAGGCTGTGGGGACTGTTTTCTCTGACAGCGCTTTCAAGGGACCAATGAGTGCCTCTGTGCTGTCTGAAGCCGACAGGATCACCAGCCCGGGGGTCTGACAGCCCCATGCATCTCCGCGATGGAGGAGGGCCATCACAGGGCCGACGAAGGCGTCGATTCAGCAGAAGAAATCGCAGGTGCGCGTGGCGTTTCTTTACTGAGTTAATCGCGGATGCCGATGCCAACGGGGGAGGCGGGCGGATGAAGGAGGGGCGCCTGGAGCCCTGCCTCCCCAGGATGAGAGCTGTGTTCAGCTGCTCAGGCGTGTCCGGCTTTCTGCGGCCCCACCAGGCTCCTCTGTTCCTGGGATGCTCCAGGCGAGGATACTGCAATGGGTTGCCATGCCCTCCTCCAGGGGACCCTCCCCATCCAGAGACTGAAGCAGCCTCTTGTGTGTTTCCAGCATTGACAGGAGAGTTCTTTACCCCTAGTGGTACCTGGGAGACTCTAGCATCCCAGTGACTACATATGAAAAGATGTCAAGCTTCTATGTTTCAATTCCCTCCCCCTGCCCCCCATGTCAGACAGGACGGGGACCGGAAACTGTCCGCCACGGCTGCAAGCACAGTTTCCAACATGGTGTTATTTTTTAAATCATGCTCAAAAGCATTCCGTGTCATTAACTAACATGCATCCAGTTCAAGTCATCATTAGGAGAGAATTTTAAAGGGTCATCTTAAAGAGACTCACAGACTTAGAGAATCAACTCAGGGTTCCTGGGGGCAGGGGGGAACGGACAGTCAGGGAGTTTGGGATGGACATGAACACACGGCTGGATTTCACATGGAGAACCAACAAGGACCTGTTGTCCAGCCCAGGGAACTCTGCTCAATACTCTGCGATAACCTGATGGTCACCAGGGGGAAGGATGGGGGAAGGGACAGTCAGGGAGTCTGGGATGGACATGGACATGCTACTATTATTTTACATGGAGAACCAGCAAGGACCTGCTGCACCCCTCAGGGAACTCTGCTCAATGTCACACAGCAGCCTGGATGGGAGGGGAGATTGGGGGAGAAGGGATACATGTAAACATATGGCTGAGGCCCTTTGCTGCCCCCTGAAAGTATCACAACATTGTTAATTGGTTATAGCCCAACACAAAGCTTTTAAAAGAATAAAAGTGTCATCTTAAACTCTAATGATGAGCCCTGCCGCTTGATTGAAGAATCAGTAGAACCTGTAGGATCTTGCTTGCATTTGACATTCCCTGTTGTCATTTTGTTCCTGTTTATTTTGCAGTTTTCCTTTTTATTGGAAAAGAAAGGTGGTGCTCAGTTTTAATTGTTAAAAGTATTGAAGTCGCTTTGTTATAACAAAAGTAAATGTGCATACACACAGAGACATCTAGTTCTTGTAGGAAATACCTGAAACGGAAAAAAGAATATAAAAATGAATGTATCCAATAGTATTGAAACACATGTTAACATATGTGTTTAAGAGATAGCTAACTGGAGGTTGTTGTATAACACGGGGAGTTCCCTGCAATGGTCTGTGAGGACCTACAGGCATGGGATGGAGTGGAGGTCGGGAGGCTCAAGATGCAGGAGATCTCTGTACATTTATGCCTGATTCCTGTTATTGTACAGAAGAAACCCACACAGCATGTAAAGCAATTATCCTCCAATTAAAAATACATTTGGAAAAAGAATTATATGTGTGTGTCGCCGAGTTGCTTTGCTCCATGGCACAAATGATCACAGCACTGTAAGCCAACTGGTGTTGCTTAGCTGCTCAGTTCTGTCTGATTCTGTGACCCCGTGGACTGGAGCCCACCGGGCCCCTCTGTCCACGGGCTTCTCCAGGCCAGAAGGCTGGGGTGGGCTGCCATGCCCTCCTCCACGGGACCTTCCCCGCCCAGGCAGGGGACCCGAGTCTCCTGGGTTGGCCGCTGGATTCTTTACTACTGAATCACCAGGAAAGCCCCCATTAGCTCATCGACTCCACACTGGAGTTTTGTTGTTAACCTCATTTTTCTTTTTTCGGGCTTCCCAGGCGGTGCTAGTGGTAAAGACTCTGCCTGCCGCTAGAGGAGACGTAAGAGATGCAGGTTCGATTCCTGGGTTGGGAAGATCCCCTGGAGGAGGACATGGCCACCTGCTCCAGTGTTCTTGCCCAGAGAATCCCATGGACAGAGGGGCCTGGTGGGCTACGGTCCGTGGGGTCCCAGAGAGTCAGATACGACTGAAGCCACTTAGCACAGCTGCAACATTTTAAAATTTTTATTTAATTAATTTTTTTTTTTTTTTTTTGCAGAATGAGAAAACTGCGGAACATGCAGCCCGAGGAACTGGCTTCGGTCCCCACAGTTCTAACCACGGGGTAGCACCGCTCTTCTGGACGTACTTCAGGTCATCAGTGAGGGCTTGCCCTGAGCACCCTGATGACGTGTCTCCATGCCCATCCATCACTCTGCACCCCATCACCCTCACCTGACTGTGTTTTACTCGGCAGCACTCACACCCCCAAACCACAGGATACCTGTTTCTCTCTCATCTCTCTACGTGCTGAAAATGTCACCTCCTTGAGGACAGGGCTGGTCATGGCTGCACACAGTAAGCGCTCAACGAATGCGTTCTGGTTGGGAAGAATTAGTTTCCTATCGGCTTCCTCTCTGGCCCCCACAAACGTTTAAAAAAAAAATCACTAGGATGGTGGGTGGTTCAATAGCCACCGGCCACATGTGGCTTTTAAATGTAAATGAAGTGCAATTAATTAAAGTAAACATTCAATTCCTCCAGCACCCCAGCCACTTTCCCAGTCCTCAGTAGCCATATGGGGTGTGTTCAATGGAAATTAATTGCGATTAATTAAATTAGGCCATCGATTCCTCAGTGGTCCTGTCACAAGTGAGTCTGGGTGGCTCCCATGCTGGACGACGAGGCCTGGGACGTGTCAGTGTTTACAGAAAGCAGTGCTGGGCAGGCTTTTGTGAGCTGAATTCTCGACCATTTACCCCCGCCCCCAAAGGCGTGTAGAAGCCCTTAGCCCTACACCTGGTACCTGCCATTGTGATCTTATTTGTCACAGAGTATTCACAGATACAATCAGGTTAAGATGGCTCCTAACCCAGCCCTGAGTAGTCTTTGGAAAGAATATTCCATCTGTCACCCCCTTCTCCTCCTGCCCTCAATCTTTCCCAGCATCAGGGTCTTTTCCAATGCATTGGCTCCTTGAATCAGGTGACCAAAGTATTGGGTGCTTCAGCATCAGCATCATCAGTCCTTCCAATGAATATTCAAGGTTGATTTCCTTTAGGATGGACTGCTTGGATCTCCTTGCAGTCCAATGGAATTGCAAGAGTCTTCTCCAGCACCACAGTTCGAAAGCATCAGTTCTTCGGCGCTCAGCCTTCTTTATGGTCCAACTCTCTCATCCATACGTGACTACTGGAAAAACCATAGTTTTGACTATATGGACCCTTGTCGGCAAAGTGATGTCTCTGCTTTTTAATACGGTCGAGGTCTTGATCATAGGATAAGGAAACGGCAACCCACTCCAGTATTCTTGCCTGGAGAATTCCATGGACAGAGGAATCTTGCAGGCTACAGTCCACAAAGAGTCAGACACGACTGCGTGACTCTCACACACACATTCAGGTTGATAGAAGCTTTTCTTCCAAAGAGGAAGCATCTTTTAACGTCATGGCTTCACTCACCATCTGCCGTGAGTTTGGAGGCCAAGATCATAAAGTCTGTCACTGCTTCCATTTATTTTTTTTCCCCCCATCTATTTGCCATGAAGTGATGGGGTCGGATGCCATTGGTCATAGCTCAGCCTTGAAAGAAAGAATTCCACCAACGGGGTTGAGCTGAGCGGGTCAAACACAGTCCCTTGTGAACTCTGGAAGGGCCAGTTTCCTGCAGAAAAAGGAACTTCTCTTTCTGCAATGGCTCCTGGTTTATCTCCATCACCGGGTTCACAGTCCCCGTGGACGGTGATGCTCAGGGCCGGGAGAACCCGTGTTGGCACTATGGAGAGGACCTCAGAAGAGCTTCTGAACACCGAGGTATAAGGAAGACTTGAACCCTCAATCCTTCACATTTTCCTTCTTTATTTCCTTCATAGTCAAATCCGAAGAAGCCTGGATGATTCATTAAACACACACTCTGAATTTTTAACTTAGGTGGATTTTTTTTTTTTTCAATTGAGTGGATTTTTTTTCTTTTTTTTCAATCGAGTGTGAAACCTTAGGACTCATTGGTCAAAAAATATTGGTGACTGCTTTGAGCACGTCGTGGAAAAAGGATGAAAAATGTGCTTCAGATGATTGGGTACTTAGAAAGAGGAGAGAGATGTAAACATAAAACTTAACCAAAGCGAAACGACTTCATCTAAGGAAGTTTCAGGGATGCCATGAGACCCATTTAGAAGTTTCAAGATAGAATGGAACGTTGAGGTTATTAAAGGAAATCAGTTAACAGATTTTTTTTTTTTTTTACAAGATATCAGGGGAAATCGGTGAAAGTGATTTGTCTGGACCTGAAAGTGATTTGCTGTCTTTGGACGGCAGGGAAATGATCATCTTCAAAGCTCTAGGGAGAACATTCTAGCTGCCATCACACAGTGTTGGGTGTTATTGTTCAGTCACTAAGGTGTGTCCAATTCTGTGACCCCACGGACTGCAGCACGCCAGGCCTCCTTGTCCTTCACCAGCTCCCTGAGCTTGCTCAAACTCAGGTCCATCGAGTTGGTGATGCCATCCAACCATCTCATCCTCTGTCGTCCCCTTCTCCTCCCGCCCTCAATCTCTCCCAGCATCAGGGTCTTTTCCAGTGAGTCAGCTCTTCGAATGAGGTGGCCAAAGGATTGGAGTTTCACCTTCAACATCAGTCCTTCCAATGAACACCCAGGACTGATTTCCTTTAGGATGAACTGGTTGGATCTCCTTGCAGTCCAAGGGACTCTCAAGAGTCTTCTCCAACACCACAGTTCAAAAGCAGCAATTCTTTAGAACTCAGCCTTGCCTACGGCCCAACTCTCACTTTCAAACATAACTACTGGGAAAACCATAGCTTTGACTAGACAGACCTTCAGAATTATCACTCATTTATCTTGGGGCATGCTGGGTCTTTGTTCCTGCATGCGGGCTTTCTCTAACTGTGGTCAGCGGGGCGCTCTTTGTTGTGGTGCGTGAGTTTCTCGTGGTGGCGGTTTCTCTCGTTGTGTGTTGAGCAGAGACTCTAGGAGGTGCTGGCTTCAGTAGCTGCAGCACGTGGGCTCAGGAGTTGTGGCTTACGGGCTAAGTCCCTCCCCGACATGCGGAATCTTCTGGGACCAGGAATCTTAACCCATGTCCCCTGCATTGCTGGGCGAATTCTTTACCACGGAGCCCCCAGGGCAGCCCTCTAATGCCTTCTGATGGTTTCCTTGTTATTCTTCTGAGAATTCCCCACCCAGTGATACATTCCTATGACAACGTGTTCCATATTTTTTTTGATAACAAGGGTGTTGAGCCTGGTTGAGCGTACAGGGCGTCAATACCCCGACCTCATCAAAAAACCATTTATGGCATCTTCGATTTAAAATGTGTCTTGTTTCCCAGGGAATGAAAACATATAGTTTCACAAGACAGCAGCAAAAATTCTGTAGTTTCTGTGGAGCTGGACACACATGGACAGCTGATGGGGTCGACAGTGTTGGCATCCACGAGTGAGTGAATCTAAGAAGGACTTGACCTTCCTTTGCCAAGAGATGAGTGCATCTGGAAAGTCAAGAGGTGAGAAGAAGAGACAAGCAGAGATGGAAAAAGCTCAGAGAGAAGCTGGGAGAATAGGAATCTCCTTCGAAAGAGCTTTAAGGAAAAAAAATGATATTTCAAGCACCTTAGTTTTTTGTTTAATGACTTCCATTGTAAGGTTTTTTTTTTTTTTTTTAAATTGATGTGTAGTCGATTTACAATATTGTGATAGTTTTAGGTGTACAGCAAAGTTACTCAGATGTTCAGTGAAGAGATAACTCATTTGCGAAAGACCCTGATGCCGGGAAAGATTGAGGGCAGGAGGAGAAGGGGACGACAGAGGATGAGATGATTGGATGACATCACGGACTCAATGGACACGAGTTTGAGTAAACTCTGGGAGTTGGTGATGGACAGGGAGGCCTGGCGTGCTGCAGTCCATGGGGTCTCAAAGAGTCGGAGACGACTGAGGGAGTGAACGACCCCAACGGAAGGGTTGATGCCGAGGGAGATGCCACCCCACAACACCCCGGCTCCAGCTCCTCCCAACCCTCCGCTCTTTAAACGGACCCGAGTTTTATTTCCTATAAACTGTTTATTTTCTGGTGAGATTGATGCTGTTAATATTAGCTTTCAAAATGACAGATTAGCATCACCAGTTAATCAGGCCTATTAGCAGATAAATATCTGTAATTCGATCACCAGAGTAATTTCTTTTCCAATAACTCGATTTACAAATGCAAGTGATTAAGTCATTAGCTTACATCTCCATAGATTACCAGTCCTTGGAGCCGTCCCCGGTCGCTCTGCCTGTAGATTAGAGGTAATTAGAGGCGCCCCGTTTGTAACCAGCACCCCTGATGCTTCGAAGCACCCGAAACCCCCTTCCCACCATACCCTCCTCTCTCCCCCGTGTAGAAGCGTACGTGGGTTCTGAGCACAGCTTGGATGATGAAAAGTCCTGGAAAAGTGGTGCTCTTCTCACCAGAGGTGGGTGCCCGGGCCCCCCCAGCCTTCCTCCTCATTATTCTGTGCCCTGGAACTTGGTCTCTGAATGCTTCCTGGCGGGAAGCACGTGGAGAAGCCTGAGGAATACGGGAGAGTGACTCAGAAAGCAGCTCCATGAGAAAGAGAGCTGTCGAGAGACACGGCATCTCTGGGACAAACGGAGAGAGTAGCCATACGTGCCCAGTGCCACGTGCCACCTAGACGGCTAGCGGCAAGCTGCTGGGTAACACGCCGGGCTCAGCTTGGTGGTCTCTGCTGCCCTAGAGGGGTGGGCGTGGGAGTGGGAGGGAGGCTCTGGCGGGAGGGGATGTGTGTGTACACTTAGCTGATGCTTTGGCCACCTGACCCAGAGAGCCGACTCACTGGGAAAGACCCTGATGCTGGGAAAGACTGAGGGCGGGAGGAGAAGGGGACGACAGAGGATGAGATGGCTGGATGGCATCACCGACTCGATGGACATGAATGTGGGTGGACTCCGGGAGTTGGTGAAGGACAGGGAGGCCTGGCGTGCTGCAGTCCAGGGGGTCACAAAGAGTTGGACACGGCTGAGCGACCGAACTGACTGAATTTGCTACAGTATTCCTTCTGTTTTATATTTTGGCCTCTTGATCCCTGAGGCATGTGGGGTCTTAGCTCTGTGACCAGGGCCTGCACCCTCTGTATTGGGAGGTAAACTCCTAACCAGCGGACTGCCGGGGAACTCCCCACCCCATAGCATCTTTAAAAAAAATTTTTATTACTATAGGAACAGAAGTGGAGAGACATCTCCTACTAAGCAAGATGCGGCATTTGGGGGTGGGGGGAGCTTGCGTTTCTAAGCTCAAAAGGGTCTCCATCCAAATTCTCTTTAAGGCACTTCTTTCTCGCTGTTTCGTGCATTTCCACTTCGGAGGAGTTCTTGATATCTGGTTGCGTGGGGGCTCTATACTGGTGAACTCTAGCCATCCCCTGACCCGGCTGAGAGGTGTCAAGAGAGCTGCTTAAACGTGACTCTGGGCATGTCTGCAGCATGTTTCTAGATGAGGCGAGTGTTTGAATCTGTGGACTGAGTGAAGCAGATGGTCCTTGCTGGGGTGGGTGGCGACGAGGGTGGGCCTCATCTAATCAGTTGATGGTCTGAGGCGAACAGGACATAGAGAAAGGGAGAAATCTCTCCTCTCTGCCTGACTGCTTGAACAAGCTCCCTGGTGATGAGCAGATGGCACTGCCAGCTCCAACTGTCCTCACGCCCCTTCATCTGGCCGGGACAGAAAGGACCCAGGACGCGAAAGCTCCTAAAACATATGTATGTGCCGTAAGGACCTCTGGGGGAACCCTATACTGCAAAAGGCATATGTTCTGCAGGGAAGCTGTAAGCCAAGCCAGCCACACCTCCTCCTCCTGGGAGTCAGCCCGGGGCATTCCGGACAACAAGAGTCTGTGTCACCTGCATACATGGTAAGTGGCTTCAGTTGTGTCTGACGCTTTCTGAGCCCAGGCTCCTCTGTCCATGGGATTCTCCAGGCAAGAACACTGGAGTGGGTAGCCTATCCCTTCCCCAGGGGATCTCCCCAACCCAGGGATCGAACCCAGATCTCCCACATTGCAGTGGGGTTCTTTATCAGCTGAACCACAAGCTGCTGCTGCCGCCAAGTCGTTTCAGTCGTGTCCGACTCTGTGAGACCTCATAGACGGCAGCCCCCCAGGCGCCTCCATCCCTGGGATTCTCCAGGCAAGAACACTGGAGTGGGTTGCCATTTCCTTCTCCAATGCATGAAAGGGAAAAGTGAAAGTGAGGTCGCTCAGTCATGTCCCACTCTTTGCGACCCCACAGACTGCAGCCCAGCAGGCTGCTCCGTCCATGGGATTCTCCAGGGAAGAGGACTGGAGTGGGTTGCCATTGCCTTCTCCAATACATGAAAAGGAAAAGTGAAAGTGAATTCGCTCAGTCGTGTCCCACTCTGCGACCCCATGGACTGCAGCCCACCAGGCTCCTCTGTCCATGGGATTCTCCAGGGAAGAGGACTGGAGTGGGGTGCCATTGCTTTCTCCCTGAGCCACAAGTGAAGCCCAAGAATAGTGGCGTGGCTAGCTTATCCCTTCCCCAGGGGATCTCCCCAGTTCAGGAATCAAACCCAGGTCTGCCACATTGCAGAAGGATTCTTTACCTCCAGCACCACCTGGGAAGCCCAACAAGACGCTCCGAGGTGCCAGCTCTGTGGGACCCCCGAGGCACCAACACTCCTGTTGCCCCGCCTGGAACCGTGCAACGGGGAGTTACCTGGGTCCCCCCTCCTCCACCCCTGCAAGGTAAGAGAGTGCTTTAAACTGGAGGGCAGCCGGACGGAAATGAGTTCCCTCGCAGGGGAGGCGAGGACCCGCTTCACAACGGCCACGAGGAGCACGGGTCAGCTTCCCCCCGACGTCCCCGGGGTCCCGCGAGCATCCTTCCGGGACAGGCGGGCCCCCCACCCCCAGGCCCCCTGATTAACATGGGCCTCCACGTGCTTGCGAGGGCTCCGCCCCCTCCCGAGTCTGCGCGGCTCCCCGGGTTGCCCCGGCAACCACCTCTGAGCACAAGGGGCTCGTCTCCGCCCCTCCTGCTGCCGCAGCGAGGGGGCCGGGGGGCCACCTCCCGCGCCTCCGCTGTCAACTCGGCGGAGGCTCCGTTTGATCACGCCAGCCGCCCCCGCCGTCCCACCACGACCGCGCGCTTGCTGATGACAGCGCCGTGCTAATTTAGTCAGCTAGCAAGACCCTGGGGGAGCCGTACTCCGAGATCCGCCGGCTCTTGTCTGATTTTCATCTCCGAAGACAAGAGGCTGCAGCTGGGCAAGCGTGGACGGAAACACAGGATGCCTCTCTTTCCGGCAGGAACGGAGCCTCGCGCGGTCAGCTGGACGCGTTCCTACCATCAGCGCCCGTTCCATCAGCCCGCGTGACGGCGCGCTCTCTGCGGCCACGCTTCTGCGCTCCCCAGCAGAGCCGTGGTGTAGAACTTACCCCTGTTCTGGGCTGAAGCTGCTTGCTAAGTCACTCAGTCGTGTCCGACTCTCTGCAACACCATCGACTGCAGCCCGCCAGGGTCCCGTGTCCATGGGTCTCTCCAGGCAAGAATACTGGAGTGGGTTGCCATTCCCCTCTACGGGGGATCTTCCCGACCCAAGGATCAAACTCCAGTCTCTCAAGTCTTCTGCATTGGCAGGCAGCCTCTCTACAACTAGCGCCTCTGAATGGTGTCCACCCCCCGCCGCCCCAATTCCTATGGTGAGTCTCTAACTCCCAGGACCTCAGAATGCAAGTATATTTGGAGACAGAGGTCTTTACAGAGGGGATGAAGGTAAAATGAGGTCATTAGCGTGGGTTCTGTCCTTCCATCCCTTGGGATCACCCATGGGTCTTCCCTGGTGCCTCAGACGGTGAAGAGTCTGCCTTCAATGCAGGAGACCTGGGTTCCATCTTCCTGGATCAGGAAGATCCCCTGGAGGAGGGCATAGCAACCCACGCCAGTATTCCCGCCTGGAGAATCCCATGGACAGAAGAACCTGGTGGATTACAGTCCATGGGGTCGAAAAGAGTTGGATACGAGTGAGCGATTAACAGTTTCACGTTCAAGGAATTTAGAAAGTGCAGTATCCTGAAACAGGACAGGGCTTGGGAATGGCGGTTGACAAAATAAAAATCACCCCGTTGTCAGTGTGATCTCAGGAAGCCAAACCATCCCTCTCTACTTCAGCTCCTGCGTCTGTGAAACGTGGAGGGTGGGACTCCATCATTTCTTGGGGGTCTTTCCATGTCCGCCATGTTTCGGGCCCAAGACGAGATGGTTGGATGGCATCACCGACTCGATGGACACGAGTTTGAGCAAGCTCCGAGAGGTGGTGAATGACGGGGAAGCCTGGCGTGCTGCAGTCCATGGGGTTGCAGAGTCGGACATGGCTGAGTGACTGCACAACGGATTGGTCAATGGAATAAGTTGCTGGGGCAAACGAGGCTTGCAGAAGCTGGCCGGACTTCCAGTCTCTGGCCCTACCTTTTGGTTTCTGGGCTCTTTGTGGGTGAGAAGTCTGTGATAACAGTGAACGCTTCCTGTGTAGGAAAAACTGTCTTTTATGACCACATCCCTCTAAGTTCAGCCAACTAGCCCAGACTCAGAGTTGCCCTCAGGGCACTCTGATTTTTAGTATTAAATATTCCTTCTTATAAGATATGCATCAGACAGGCATCAATACCTCACATTCCGTGGTGACCTGGGAGTCGCTTGGTCATGTCCGACTCTGTGACCCCGCGGACTGGAGCCCACCGGGCCCCTCTGTCCACGGGATTCTCCAGGCAAGAACACCGGAGTGGGTTGCCATGCCCTCCTCCAGGGGATCTTCCCGATTCAGGGATTGAAACCAGGTCTCCTGCGTTTCAGGGGGATTCTTTACCATCTGAGCCACCAGGGGAGCTCAGAAGGTTAGAAAAACATGCCCCAGACAGAGGTAGAGCCTTCCCGGTGCTCCACAGGGGTAAACTCTGGTCAGGTAGCCTCTCTGGCTGTTAGCAGGTGGTGTTTGCCCCTTTGCAGAAACCCTGGCCTGCACGGGACCCATCGGGGAGAGGGCCCACCTTCATTTTGACCACAGAGGGTACCTGCCGAGCTCTGTAAATGAGCCTCTGCCAGGAAACACCAGGCTGTGTGTGTGTGTCAGGGGGAACTAACTGGCTGGGTTCTTTATTCACCATCCTTCCAACCTCCTCTGTCCACTGCGTTGGTTCTCTGGGGTTCTCGGGCTGCAGGAGGAGAAAGCTCCACAGACTGGACGTCAGGCGAGACATCCACTTTAATCATGTCCTTGGCTCACCTCTCAGGGGATCCCCGAAACCCAGGATTCCCCCCATCTCAGCTCCTCTTCCACCATAGACTCTGCCATCGTGTCTCCTTCAGATCCACCTCCGTCATTAATCGGCCGATTGTCTTTGCAGACCCGGGCATGCGAGAAGGCCAAGAAGAAACCCCCCACCCACCCACCGCCTGCCGGCTTAGCGTGAGCGCCGTGGAAATAAATCCCCAGGTTGCATAATTAAAGCATTAACTCAAAAGACCCAGAGTGTTCCTGTTTTTTTTTTTTTTTCAACACAGTTTCCCATGCTCACGGCCTCCACCTCCCTGGGCGCTTAGTCATGTTAATAAAAGCCCGATGCCAAATATGCGACGCGGATGGGCGGGTTGCTGAGTTTTATGGCCCTTCCAGCCGGCGCTCTGTGTGGCCTCGAAGAGCGACGGCTCTGCCCGTGGTCCAGATGAACCTCGGCGAGGACCGCCCGCCGCGCCGCCCAGCCCGAAGGGCGCCTCGGTGCCTTCCAAGCCCTCAATCCAGCCCGCCCTGGGGCATCGCCCCCTCCTGCGTCTCCTCTCTCCCGATGGGCAAAGCCGCCACAACCGCAAACCCTTCCGAGATGGGCTGGACCGCACCCACTCAGGGACCCAGCCTGGCCCCGCGGTGTGACCAGCTCCATCCTGAAGGCAGGCCCAAATCTCCACGTCCTGCTCAGCCCCAGAGCCCCGCGTCTCCACCTCCCTGACCGAGAGCGCCCCGGAATCAACCTGCGGAAAACGTGTCTAAGGCCGTTTCCTGCCCCCTGTACCCCCACCCTTCCCGTCTCACCCCCTTCCCAAGCTTCAGGTCTTTGTCCTGTTCGCCTGGCAGAGTGTTTTGTCTTTTTTGATTTTTGATATACACATACATTGTGAAATGATTACCACACTCAAGTTAGTTAACACTGCTTCCCACCCCGTCCCATCCACGCCTCTAGGTCATCGCAGAGCCCAGAGCCGGGCTCCCTGGGCGCTACACCAGCTTCCCACCAGCGGTCCGTTTCACGCATGGTGGTGTGTACGTGTCAGTGATTCTGTCTCAATTCATGGCCTCCTCTCCTTCCCCTGCTGCGCCCACAAGTCCACTCTCTATGTCTGTGTCTCTGTTCCTGCCCTGCAGATAGCTTCACCTCTACCTTCTTTTTTTTTTTAGATTCCAAATGTATGTGCTAATATACCATATTTCTTTTTCTCTTTCTGACGTACTGCACTGTGTACAACGGGCTCTAGCCACATCCACCTCAGTACAAATGATCCAGTTTTGTTCCTTTTTCATGGCTGAGTAGTATTCCACTGGGTATATTTACTGAATCTTCTTGATCCGTCCCTCTGTCGATGGACACCTAGGTTGCTTCCACATCTTGGCCATTGTGACTAGTGCCTCTGTGGACATCAGGGTGGCCTTTTGAATTATGGTTTTGTCAAGGTAGACAGCCAGGGGTGGGATTGCTGGGTCACATGGTACTCCTTCTGGGGGCGGGGTGGGGGGCACACCTCGGTGGGTGATGCTTCAACCAGCAAGACTCAGAAGAAATATGCTGTCACTCTTTCAAACATCTCTGTCCCTGAATCGCACATTCCTGAAATACTTTTAAAGTTTTTTTTTTTTCAAATATCTTGGCCCTATTTATTATGTTTTAAACTTTCAATTTTATACTGGAGTATAGCTGGTTAAGTATGTAGTGAAGATTCCAGGTAGACAGCAAAGGGACTCAGCCATCCACATACATGTATCTATCCTCCCCTCCCATCCCGCATTGAGCAGAGTTCCCTGAGCTGCCCAGCGGGTCCTTGCTGGTTCTCCTTGTTAAACACAGCCGTGTGTCCATGTCCATCCCAGACTCCCTGACTGTCCCTTCCCCCATCCTTCCCCCTGGTGACCATCAGGTTATCACAGAGTGTTGAGCAGAGTTCCCCGTGCTGGACAGCGGGTCCTTATGGGTTCTCCAAAAGTTGATACTTGTCCATCACAGATTTTTCTTGGACATTCACTTTGTTTCGAACAATTGCATTAGAAGGGTTTCTCAGTTGGCTCAGTGGTAAGGAATCCACCTGCAATGCAGGAGACGTGAGTTTGATCCCTGGGCGGGGAAGATCCCCTGGAGAATGGCATGGCAACCCACTCCAGTAGTCCTGCCTGGAGAATCCCATGGACAGAGGGGCCTGGCGGGCTACAGTGCTTGGAGTCACGAAAGGGCTGGACGTGCCTTAGCGACAGAACAGGAACAACATGGCATTAAAATACCTGTGTTGAGTGAGTTTTTGGAGCCCCCTGGTAAATTTCGTTCCCGAGGCAAAGTCTCACTTGCCTCGCCTTAGGTCCTGTCCTGAGTGACCACGAGAGCTACTGGCCAGAAGGAACACCGACCCTGGGTGACCCTCTGTGTTTAAGAGGGAACATTCACACCTGTGGGTGCCCTGGTGTGGGAGCACCCATTAGTCCGGCTGCCGTGAGGGTCCATCGGAACTCATCCGACATTGAGGGGTCGATCCTAATCAGATATCTTGATGGCTAAATAATGGACAGAGTCCAGCCTCAGTATTGACGCGTCAGATAACTTATGAACCTATTAATTGCTCGTTAGGTCATCTATCACGTTGTCTCCGGGACGACAAGAGTAACATTGCCTATTTTGCTAATTAACCAACCAAGACTCTAAAGATTTCAATTTGCACCTAGTAAGTGAGTCACTTATGAGACCCTCCCGGTCATTAACCTCCATGCGTCATTACGGCCGAGCCGTTTTTAGACGCGTCCTCCACGCATCGACTCGATTGTGAAGAAGGCAGAGGTTCATGAAAGGCTGGGTCTCAAAATCCACTGCGTTTCCTCAAATGGACCCGACTGGCAGGGGCTTCCCAGGTGGGTCAGATGATAAAGAAACCACCTGCAATGCAAGAGAGCTGGGTTCAATCCCTGGGTGGGGAAGATCCCCTGGAGGAGGGCGTGGCAACCCACTCCAGTACTCTTGCCTGGAGAATCCCATGGACGGAGAAGCCTGGTGGGCTACAGTCCATGGGGTCGCAGAGAGTCGGATGTGATTCAGAGACTACACCACCACCACTGTGTTAACTCAGCCCTGGAGATAACGACACATGGTACATGTAACTGGAAGATCCCCAAATTAAACTTTAGGAGCTTGTCCTTGGCATCCATTGGAGAAGTATCCCTTAGGGGTGATAGAGTTTCCTGGAATGATGGCATGTTCATTCAACCCGGGGAGAAGCTTGAGAAATGTGATTTTGGATAGCAGTGTCCGGCTTTCTGCAAGATGTGGGATCTTCTTGGACCAGGGATGGAACCCGCCTCCCCTGCAGCAGCAGCTGGATTCTTAACCAGTGGACCAGCGGGGACGTCCCCAAGGCCAGGTTTCACGCGTCGGATCCGGCCGGGCTGCCAGGAGGCGAGAGAGGAGAAGTCCTTCTGAACTGCTGAGAAGCGAGCCGTGTTTACAGACGGCTGCTCCTTCTGCAAGGTTTCAGGCTGAGGTCCTACAGGTGAGAGCCGGAGTTTTCCACCCCCCACCACGAGCCTTGGAGATGGCTCCTCCCCGCCCCGGTCAAAGACACTCAGTCCTGCAACTGAGAGTCTCAGGCCTCCTTCCTTCACATCCGCCGGCCACAGGCTACACCGGACGCATCACACATTCCCCCCCCACCCCCCGGACCACAGCCACCAGCCCCCTTCTCTCTGCAAATTGCTCCCTGCAAATAAAGACCAGATGTCACACGGTCTTTATCTTAACAAGCACAGATTCCGATTAACCCGGAATTTGTACTTCTCCAGAATTAGTTTGATTTAGCTCCGTTTCAGCAGCTAAGCCAAGGAAGGGGGGCGGGGGGAGGCGGGAGCGAGAGGGGTAAAAAAAAAAAAGAGTTTAAAAATTACATGCAGAGGAAAAGAGAGGGGGGAAGAATTTGTAACACATGGCCCAGCCTTATTTGTAGAGCAGGCAGAAACATCCATTAGAATTATATTGATTTGCCAGACGATCGGCGAGCCTTTGAAAAGCGTTAGTGACGGCTGGTTTGGGCAGCCCGTTCCTTTCTTCAAGCCCCCCGCCGCCCCTGGGTCTCCCGCTCTCCACGGCGACGCACAAGATGGATCTGTCATTCTGTGAGCCGTACCTGGAGTACTTGTCAGTAGACAAGACAACACAGTCTCCGGAAACACGAGCAGAAATTTGAGAAGAGACGCACGTCCACACGGAGGAAATGATAGATACAATGCAAAAACAATAAGCTTCCCGCCTTCTGTGATTAAAGGCTTCCTGGAAGACTTTAGAACAGAAGGAGGCCAAAAAAAAAAAGAAAATCAAGGAACTGTCTACGCCCCGTAGAACTTTCACATCCGAGGTGGGATGACGTGCTTGTCAGTGACGTACTGATGATGACCGGGGAACTGCAAACATGCAACCCAGTTCCTCGGCTCGCAAAAAGCCAAGTTCCGGCATTTTGCAGGGCAAGACCTGTTTGCACCCATCACACATGGTTCATGAGCAGAAGGGCTTCCCAGGTGGTGCTAGTGGCAAGGAACCCGCCTGCCAATGCAGGAGACGTAAGAGACTGCGGGTTCGATCACTGGGTCGGGAAGATCCCCGGGTCGGGAAGATCCCCCAGAGGAGGGCATGGCGACCCACTCCAGGATTCCTGCCTGGAGCGTCCCATGGACAGAGGAGCCTGGCGGGCTACAGTCCACGGGGTCGCAAAGAGTCAGACGTGACTGAGTGACCATCACTTCTTCAGGTGGCTCAGTGGTAAAGCATGTGCCCATTCATTCAGGAGATGCAGGTTCAGTCCCTGGGTTGGGAAGGTCCCCCAGAGGAGGAAATGGCAAGGCACTCCAGTGTTCTTGCCTGGAGACTCCCAAGGACAGGGGAGCCTGGTGGGTCATAGCTCACGGGGTTGCAAAGAGTCGGACATGACTGAAGTGACTCAGCACGCATGAGCAGAAAGGAAATGTTCCACGAGGAACATTAGTAAAATAAACTAACATCTTGCGATAGGACTACAACGCTCAACGTGCCTGGGGCCCACATGCCATCGTATGTCTTCGAAATGTGAAAACAGGGCTTCCTCCTGTGTGTGTTGGGGTGAGGCGGGCCTCCAAGGGGCTTGGAGAGGGAACGCCAGCCAGAGGCTTACGATGAGGCCGTTTCTCCTTCATAAAGAACTTCTTTTAAACGCCTGAACCTTTTGATAGGTAATTATGGGCAGGAAGCCAGGCACATATGAATTCTATATTTATGGTCCAATCCGAGGTCACCACCGAAATTCCAAGAACCGCCTTCAGAAATACGTCCGTGAGTCCTTCTCATTTTAATTGCATTTCCTCCTCTCTGGTGAGACATGGGCTGCTGAAGGGAGGAAAAAAGCCCTACAGAACAGATGTTTCAGTGGATGCATCAAGGATCTGACAGTGTCTTGACCTACCCCTGGCGTTTCAAAACATGCAGCCTGGGGGCCAGCCAGTCCAGGTGAGGAAGGGCAGTGGTTTAACGTGTCACCCACTTCCCTCCAACACTGTTTCTCATTGTTCAACCTCTCAGTCGTGTCCGACCCCAGGGACCGCAGCTCACCAGGCCTCCCTGTCCTTCACCAACTCTCAGAGCTCGCTCAGACTCATGTCCATCGAGTTGGTCATGCCATCCAACCACCTCATCCTCTGTCGTCCCCTTCTCCTCCCACCTTCAATCTTTCTCAGCATCGGGGTCTTTTCCAAGGAGTCAGTTCTTCGAACAGGTGGTCAAAGTATCGGAGTTTCCATTTCAGCATCAGTCCTTCCAGTGCATGTTTAGGGTTGATTTCCCTTAAAATGGACTGGTTTGATCTCCTTGCAGTCCAAGGGACTCTCAAGAGTCTAATGTTTACTGGACTCAAATATTTTCTTTTGATTACTGGCCAATTGTCTCACGTACTTTGGCTCTCGGATTGGGGAACATTAGCTTTGATTCGAAACAGCCGTTTATGAATTAATGATGTTTTCTGGTCCATGATGTATTTTCCAAATGTTCCCCCCCCCCATGTACCCTTTAATTGTGCATATATTTTGTGACGCACAGAAGTCTTGGATATTTTTATGGAATGAATTAGAGAAACCACCTTCGTCACGTCATAAACCCTCGATATAATTCTCAACTGTCATGGATCTGTCTGCTTCTATGCCAGGACGCTCCTGGTTTCATTTATTAGGTCTTTATAAAAGATTTTATTGTCTGCTAATGCATGTTCCTTCTCTCCGCTCTTCTTCAGAAATGACTTGGAGTTTCTTTTTTTTTTTTTTGTTACCAAATTTATGCTTATGGCCACATTTTTTGACTCACTCTACTCTTTTCAAACCTTGAAAAAAAAATTCCTAGGGGATGAAGTCCATATTTTAATCTGGGAAATGGTGACATATTTACAATCGTAAACCTCTACATCCAGAAAGGCAATACGCGTCTCAACTTAATTCTTCTTTTATGTGCCTCTCAGTGAAGCTTTGCGTTTTTTGTCTTCAATAGCCCACGTCCATTTCTCGTGAAGCTGATTTTGTTGTAATAGTAACATGCTCTTTATATGATCTACATGCTGTCTTTTCGTCATGCGTACACTTTTCCTAACCGAATTATTATTATTATTTTTTGGCCAGTTACTGGTTGGTGATGATCCATCTTCATTACATTTTCAGTGTCATCAACGTGAATTCTGGCAGCATTTCAACTTTAGAGAAGTCCATTTCCTGTAACCATTTTACAAACTCGTTGCCTGATGCCACCCCATTTGTAGTCCCATAATGTCACGGCTTTGCCTGTCTCTGGGCCAAAGCTCCTTCCTTCTTGTCTGGATGTGAGAGTTGGACCACAAAGAAGGCTGAGTGCTGAAGAACGGATGCTTTTGGACTGTGGTGTTGAGAAGACTCTTGAGAGTCCCTTGGACTGCAAGGAGATCCAACCAGTCCATCCTAAAGGAGGTCAGTCTTGGACTATTTATTGGAAGGACTGATGTTGAAGCTGAAACTCCAAAATTTTGGCCACCTAATGGGAAGAGCTGATTCATCAGTAAAGACCCTGATGCTGGGCAAGATTGAAGGCGGGAGGAGAAGGGGATGACAGAGGATGAGAGGGTTGGATGGCATCACCGACTCGATGGATATGAGTTTGAGCAAGCTCTGGGAGATGGTGATGGACAGGGAGGCCTGGTGTGCTGCAGTCCAGGGGGGTTGCAAAGAGTCAGACACGACGGAGCGACTGAACAACACAACAATGCCCTCTCCCCAATATGCGGTTTGTCTCCTGTCTCTCACATTCCCCTCCTCCCCTCATCCCAGTCACTAACCCTCCAAGCCAGCTTTCCTGATATATCACATTGATGTGGTCAGACTGAACTTCCCTGTTCTGTTTTCTAGAACCCTTTCAGCCTAAAATATTCCATCTGGCAAGGTGCCACATTTGGGGTCTCATGTCCTGAGCCCCACCAGCGCTATGTGGCCAGAACTCCATCCGAAGCCCCCGTTCAGGTCAGTTTAGTTCAGTCGCTCAGTCGTGTCTGACGCTTTGCGACCCGGTGGAATGCAGCACGCCAGGCCTCCCTGTCCATCACCGTCTCCCGGAGTCCACCCAAACCCATGTCCATCGAGTCGGTGATGCCATCCAACCATCTCATATGTGAAATACAGTAGTTCAGTTCAGTCGCTCAGTCGTGTCCAACTCTTTGTGACCCCGTGGACTACAGCACACCAGGCTTCACTGTCTGTCAGCAGCTCCCGGAGTTTGCTCAGACTCATGTCCATCGAGTCGGTGATGCCATCCCAGCATCTCATCCTCTGTCATCTCCTTCTCCTCCTGCCTGCATCTCTTACTAGCCCAACAGTATTTCCGTCTTCACTGAAACTCTTCCCCCAAGCAGGCAGCACAAACAGTGTCAGTTACACAATGCACATGCCCTGGCGTGTGCCATCCCACACCCTGCATGTAGGATGAAGGCCCTTTGCACACTTAGAATGTCTATGAAATGTCTATATATCAGAACAATAAGCTGGTGTTTTGATTTGCGAAGATGACAAACACTGTTCACAATTGCAGAGCATTTAAGGTTTTTTTTTCCTTTTTTTTTTTTTCTGTTTTTTCCTCCCAGGAATGTGTAGATTTTCAAAAGGCCAAAGAATGAAATCTGGGCTTTGTGCATTTTACGGGAATGGCATCCTTTCGACCGTGGTTGGAGGTAGGGAGATGAATACACCAAGGTGAGCGGAACTCTCTGAGGTCTCCTGGAAAGGTCTTGACCAGCAGTTTTATGGGGAAGTGGGAGAAGACAACATTTAGAGCAGGCAACGAACCCAAGTCTTCTGAGTCAGGCTTGTTCCTTTGGGAGTCAGGGATTTGCCCGATGGCATTGAGAAGACCTTCAAAGCAGACAGTCCCCAGAGAGGGGGCCCTTTCTCCTGCATCTCTGGCATCACCCCTGGACTGCCGAATTCCTGCCTCTCCAAGAACACGGGGTTGTACCGCAGGAGGGTTCAGCCAGTCTGCACCCCTGGGTCCCTGCCCTCTGAGGCATCTTTTGCCCAAAACATCAATTACGTTGCTTAGGAAGCGATGCACTCACATGGTACCCTCAACCTAAAAAATTCCTCACGCCCTAGACATCGAGAGCTGTGTTCTCTTTGCTGGGAAGTTACAGGACTTCTAGTCCAGGAGATAGCACTGTTGCAGTGAACAGGAGAAAAAAAGAGGAGTGAGTTTTTCTCTTTCCCTTTCCTGAGAACAAAGAAGATAACAGTGAGGCCTGAACATCCCTAGTTTTGTTTTGTTTTTAGTTTTAGCTGCTCCTAACTCTGAATGTGTGGAAAACCAAGTTTGCTTTCCTGCCACTTAACTGCAGGAGTTACCCTTCGCACCTATTTCTCTTGGACTCTATGCTAAACGCATCCCCTGTCTGCTGTTCACCCTAATGACACCCTTCCCCTTGTAGTCACATATTCAGAAACAGGACTGAAGAACCACCGGACTGCCAGACTCCATTACTGGGTTACTGACGCCCGTTCATGACTGTCTCCGAAACAACGCAAGAGGAAGAAGTCAAGATGCTCTCACCTTTGTTCCCTGTCACCAACTCCTGACGGTGAGCCCTTGCCTTCTATAAGTCCCTAGACTTCTCATGGAGCCTAGTGGGGGGTCAGGGGACGAGGGAGGGAGGGGGCACTAGACCCTTCGTAGGGGGCGGGACACAGGCCTTCAGGCAGGAACCTGCTCTGTTCCCCTCTCTGCTGGCTGAGAATTAAAGCCAGCTTTCTATTTGCTCCAAACTCTGCCTCTGTTGGAGATGACCCTCGAGAGTCCCTTGGACTGCAAGGAGATCCAACCAGTCCATCCTAGAGGAAATCAGTCCTGAATATTCATTGGAAGGACTGATGCTGAAGCTCCAATACTCTGAGCACCTGATGCAAAGAGGTGACTCCTTGGAAAAGACCCTGATGCTGGGAAAGATTGAAGGCGGGAGGAGAAGGGGGCGACAGAGGATGAGATGGCTGGATGGCACTCGATGGACGTGAGTTTCAGTAAACTCCGGGAGTTAGTGATGGGCAGGGAGGCCTGGCGGGCTGCGGTCCACGGGGTCACAAAGAGTCTGACATGAGTGAGCAACTAACGCTTTCACTTTCACGGACAAGCTTAAGTTAAATGTAGTTGTAACTACTTTGTACTTTCACTGGTATTTGCAAACATTTTATTTTTAAGCAGTGTTATTTTTTTAGCTTCTTTTCAAGAAATATAAACAAGGGCTTTATTCAGTCATCCTGGCCTCTGAAAGTTTCATCTGTTAAGTTTGTGGACACAAGAATACCTATCTTTCCATGAAATGCAATTCCTGTAGCAGGCGCCCTTTCTGCTTGCTTTGTCTTTCATTGCCGACTCCCTGGCTTTATTTCTCTGTAAAGAAAAAGATGTGACCTTACTGTTTTCTTATTCCAGGGAAATTCATTCTTTCAGTTTTCACGGTTGTTAACCATTGTGCATGCGTGCTAGGTGACTTCAGTCGTGTCTGACTCTTTGTGACCCCACGGACTGCAGCACACCAGGCCTCCCTGTCCATCACCAACTCCCGGAGTTTGCTCAAACTCATGTCCGTGGAGTCGGTGATGCCATCCAGCCATCCCATCCTCTGTTGTTCCCTTCTCCTCCTGCCCTCAATCTTTCCCAGCATCAGGGCCTTTTCCGGTGAGTCAGCTCTCTGCAGCAGTCATCAGGTGGCCCAACCGTTGGAGAAAGGAATGGCAGGCCCCCACAGCATTCTTGCCTTGAGAACCGCATGAATGGTAAGAACGTGAGAGGGTCTCATTCAACACAGTGAAAGGCGGAAAGGCTGCTGGCTGTGGGGTGGGAGGCCCTGCTGGGCAACAGGGGCTCCTTGGAAGACATTCTTGGAGGTTCTGCTCAGCAGACAGACTGGCCTGGACTGGCACTTGCCCGGCCCTGGGTCTGAGCTGAGATCCTCCAGGCTGGGGGAGTGCGGGGTGGGGTGGGCGTGTAGGTTTCCAAATTGTACGTCGGAGAAGGAAAGAGTTTGGTGAGGTTACAGCCCCCCACCCCCAACACCGGGGTTGGGGCGGGGGTGCATTTGAATACGAAAGGCCCTCAGAAAGGCTGGCCGTCGGCACAGCTGGTCTCCGCAGGGGCCCATTCTTTGCTTTGTCTTCCTACAATGGCCCGGGCCCCAGGGAGAAGCCACTGCGACGGGCCCAGAAAACCCCCAGAGTCTGACTCGCCGCCAGGCCCCCCAGCAGACGAGCAGTGTGCATTTCTGGCTTCACGATTTCCTTCAAGGTGGGCCATGGGCTCTCATTCCGAGTGCGCTTTGCTGGCTTTGGGACCGAATTCTGTATTTCAGGGGAAGCGTGGCAGGCAAAAAATTATGAGAAAAGGGGTAGGGGTGAAGATTCTTGCGGAGCTGCCAAATGGACAGGCAGCAGGCATGGCCTTTGTCTGGGTCAGCGCTGCTCAGCCTCGTCTTGCTGACACTGGGGCGAGGTGACTCCGTGATGTGGGGCGCCCCGGGGCACCACGTGGGGTGTGGAAGGCGTATCTCTGCTCGTCCCAGCCCACAGGCCAGGCGCACCCCCTCCCCCATTGCGGTCACAACCAAAATGTGCCCAGACTTTTGCCAAGTGTCCCCTGGGGGCAAACATCCTCCCAGACTGTGAACCACAGCCATCGTCAGATAAAGGGATGGATGGATGAAGTGATGGATAGATAGCCTGGTGGATGAATGGATAGTTAGATAGAAAGATAGGATAGGTAGATAGATGGATTAATAGAATAAGTAGATAGATAGATAGATGAATGGATGGATAGAATAAGCAGATAGATAAATAGAATAAGTAGACAGATGGGTGGATGGATGCATAGACAGATGATGAATGGATGGATAGAATAACTAGGCAGATAGATAAATAGAGTAACTAGATAGAAAGATGGGTGAATGGATGGCTGGATAAATAGGTAGGATAGTAGACAGATAAATAGAATAAGTAGATCAATGAATGGGTGGACAGATAGATTGGTGAAATGGATGGATAGATATAGATAGAATAAGTAGACAGATGAATGGATGGACAGATAGAATAAGTAGATAGATGGGTGAATGGATGGACAGATAGATGGATGGATGGATAGAATAAGTGGATAGATGAGTGAATGGATGCATAGATAGATGGATGAATGGATGGATAGATAGAATAAGTAGACTGATAGAATAAGTAGACAGATAAATAGAATAACTAGATAGAAAGATGGGTGAATGGATGGCTGGATATATAGATATAATAAGTAGATAGATGGGTGAATGGGTGGATAGATAGATGACTAATGGATGGATTGACAGATGGATGGATTGATAGATGGATGAATGGATGGATAGATAGAATAAGTAGACCATTAGATAGAATAAGTAGGCAGATAGATAAGTAGAATAACTAGAAAGAAAAATGGGTGAATGGATGGATGGATAGATATGTTGAATAAGTAGATAGATAAATAGAACAGGTAGATAGCTGGATGAATGATTGGACAGAATAAGTAGATGGATAAGTAGAATAAGTCGATAGATGGGTGAATGGATGGACAGATAGATGGATGAAAGGGTAGACAGAATAAATAGATGAATAAATAGAATAAGTAGACAGATGAATGTGTGGACAGACAAAATAAGTACATAGATAGTTGGGTGAATGGAAGGATAGATAGAATAAGTGGATAGATAAATAGAATAAGTAGATAGATGGGTGAATGGGTGGAGAGATAGAATAAGCAGCTAGACAGATGAATGAAAGAATACACAGATAGATGATGAATGGATAGATGGAATAAGTGGATACACAGACTTAGCAGATAGACTAAGAAGGCTGACAGATAGAATGAGTAGATAGAGAGGTAATCAGACAGTCATGCCCGGGCAGGCTTTCTCAGCCTCAGCACCACTGCCATCCGGGGCTGGATGGCCCTCTGATGCAGGGCATCCTGTGCCCTGTGGGGTGTATGAGCAGCGGCCCTGGTCTCCACCCATTACCTGTCGGTGGAACCATTCCTGCGCATTGTGACAACCGGAAATGTCTCCGCAAATCAATGGATGTTCTCAGGAAGGCAAAGTCATTTGCATGTGAGAACTACTGTGAGGTGGAGAGAAAATAGACAGGATGTATGGATAGATACAATGAAGGGATGGCTGGATGGAGGGAAGAAGGAAGAGTGGATGGATGGATAGATAGATACATGAGGTAGATGGGCAGATATGCTGGATGGATACTTGGTTACATGGAGAGTTACACAGAAGATAAGTGAAAAAATTGATGAGTGGATGGACAGGTAGCCGGATGGTAGATATAATGCCTGCATGGCTAGGTAGATCATACATGGTTAGATATGATGGATGGATAGCCAGTTACATGGGTGTACAGTTACATAGATGGTAGATCAATAGATAGATGAATGGATGGATAGACAGATACATGAGATGGGTAGGTACATAGATAATGAACGGATACCTAGTTACATTGATAGACAATTGTATAGATGACAAGTGAATAACTAGAAGAATGCATGGATAGTTAGCTAGATGGTAGGTGTAATGCATGCAGATAGGTAGATGATAGATACACGGATGTATAGATAGATATGATGGGTGGGTAGCTAGTTGAATTGATATATAGTCATTGAGATGAGAGATGGATAGATGGATGAATGGGTGGACAGGTAGCTGAATGGTAGCCATGATGCTTGCACAGATTAGGTAGATGACAGAGATGATATATACAAAGATAGAGGGACAGATACAACAGACAGACAGATGGTCCCGCTACCGATAGTAAGGTCTAGGCCGTATAGAGTCCTGTGCATATATGCTCGATGACTGGAATCCCTGGTTCAGTGGATTTCGCTGTTCCATGGATAATGTTTAGACCCCCTTGCAGTTAGAAAGTCATCCTAAAGAATGCAGTTATCTCTACGGGGGTGCGAGCTCCTTCTCCTTAACCTTCAGGGTGCTGAGACCGCAGTAGTTTCATTCAGGATGCAGAGTAGTCTGGAGTTCCTCCTGCGTACACACGGGGAGGCCGAACATGACTGGACTCAAGCACGGGAAAGGGCTTCCCAGGTGGCACTAGTGGCAGAGAACCCACTTGCCAAAGCAGGAGACATCAAGAGACACGGGTTCCCTCCCTGGGTCGGGACGATCCCCTGGAGGAGGGCATGGCAACCCACTTCAGCGCTCTTGCCTGGAGAATCCCACGGACAGAGGAGCCTGGCGGGCTGCAGTCCACGGGGTCGTGCAGAGTCGGACACGGCTTAGCGAGTGAGCAACAGCGAAGAACAAGTCCCCACGGTACACACAGCTCTCACTGTTTCTATGTGGCTATCTGGGGGTGCTGTCGATGTTCAAGACAACAGTGCATTGCATGAATGAACAGACAGAGAGGTATTGTAAAAGTCTCTGTTTCAAAGCTTGGAATACATAGGAAAAGTGAAAGTGAAAGTCGCTCAGTCCTGTCCGACTCTTTTGCAACCACACGGACCATACAGTCCATGGAATTCTCCAGGCCAGAATACTGGAGTGGGTCGCCGTTCCCTTCTCCAGGGGATCGTCCCAACCCAGGGATCGAACCCAGGTCTCCCACATTGCAGGAGGATTCTTCACCAGCTGAGCCACCGGAGAAACCCCCAAATACTGGAGTGGGTAGCCTGTCCCTTCTCCAGGGGATCTTCCTGACCCAAGAATTGAACCGGGGTCTCCTGCACTGCAGGCAGATTCTTTACCAACTGAGCTGCGACGGAAGCCCTTGGAAAAGTGGCAAGTGGCATAAAATTAAGAAATTGAGGTCAAATTCATTACACAGTAAAGAATCTAACCGCCAATGCAGGAGACCAGGGTTCAATCCCTGGAGAAGGGAATGGCAGCCCACTCCAGTGTTCTTGCTTGGAGGATTCCATGGACAGAGGAGCCTGGTGGGCTGCAGTCCATGGGGTCGCAGAGAGTCACACAACTGAAGAGAATTAGCACGCATGCACACAAACACTTGAAGACGTGAATATGCAAGGAGTTTGGGTCACACTGCATGGCAGCCCACTCCAGTACTCTTGCCTGGAAAATCCCATGGACGGAGGAGCCTGGTAGGCTGTAGTCCATGGGGTCGCTAAGAGTCGGACACGACTGAGTGACTTCCCTTTTACTTTTCACTTTCATGCATTGGAGAAGGAAATGGCAACCCGCTCCAGTGTTCTTGCCTGGAGAATCCCAGGGACGGGGTAGCCTGGTGGGCCGCCGTCTATGGGGTCGCACAGAGTCGGTCACGAAGGAAGTGACTTAGCAGCACTCGCAGCTGGCCTTACAGCTCTGAGACAGTTGCCGTATTTGAAAACCGCAACCCTTTTTCAAAGACACAAGGAAAAGTCTGAAGGTCTAACACTGCAAAATTTGCTCTCCAAAATCTGAGAGATTCTTTTCCTTCTCGTGTTTTCTTTACAATATCCCATTACAGATAAGGTTCTCATGATGAAAATCGCAAGTAAACATTGAATTAGCGTCCATGTGTTTGGCAGTTTGCCCTTCGCTCATCTGATAAGCTTAAACGATGCTAAATAAGCATCACATATTTTGTGTGTATATTGTTGGGGATTTTTTTTTCTTTTTTTTGACATTTGGTTCTATGTGCCTACAAGGAGTCATTCTGGATGTATGTATGTATTTTTAGGTATCCTAAGCTTTGATGGATAGGGCCTACCTCTATTGGGTCTCTGTTGATGAGAGTATGGTTAATCTCATTTTCACCCATGCCTTTCCAATTTTGAGTTGATGCTGAAGACGTCTGTAAACTCGGCATGCAGTTGTATTTCTTTCTGCCCGGAGTGCCGCAGACAAATCTGTGAACGGAATCAGTTTACAGGGAAGGAAACGGAAGGAGGGGAGGGGCTGGGGAGGAGTGAATAAGGGAGGGGGTGAATGCAGGATGCAAGAAGGAAGGAAAAGAGGAAGAAAAAATGAGGAAGGGAAAAAGGAAGGAGGGGAGAGAGGTGAGAGATGGTAGATACATAGGTATATATATGGACAAGGGACAGAATCAGTAGCTAGCTACATGCAATGGATGGATAGATAAATACATGGATAGATAGGTAGACAGATAATAGATGGATGGGTATGGACAGACAGATGGATGGACAGAAAGAGAGAGGGATGAATGGATGGATGGATGAGGGCACACCTAGATATAATAGATAGCTGATACATATAAAAGATGAGAGATAAATGATAGAATGGAAAGATAGATAGGGTGGATGAGTAGATAGATGAATTGAGACATGCATGAAAGTGTTACTCAGTTGTGTCTGAGTAACACTTTGCAGCCCCACGGACCCTAGCCCAACAGGCTCCTCTGTCCATGGGATTCTCCAGGCAAGGATATGGGAGTGGGTTGCCACGCTCTCCTCCAGGGCATCTTCCCAATCCAGGGATTGAATCTGCATCTCCCACACTGCAGGCAGAGTCTTTACCGTCTGAAGGCACCAGGGCAGCCCTGTAGATGCTTATATTGATAGGTAGATACAACATATTGATAGATTATAGAATATAGATAGGTAACAGAGACAGGGAGGTGGGTGAGAGAGAGAGAAGGAAGGGATAAAGAAGGGAAGGAAGAAAGAAGGATGGAGGAAGGAAAGACGCTGTATTATAGACTCTAGGCTGAAAATTCTAGCCCCTCCCACCGCCAAATAGCTCAGCCGATGCGGCCTCCTTCTCTCCAGATTTTCTCCAGAAAGAAAACAGAAAGTGCCTTCTCTCCGACTTCTTTCCTGCCTCTCCCTCCCTGGGACACACCACAGGGCCCCTTCTTGAGGGACGGCACAGCTTCCTTCCCTTCAAGCCGAATGGAACCTCAGAACCCTTCTTAACATGTGGCCGACAGCCACCCCTTCCAAGTGGCCGACCTCATGTGAAGACCTAAGAACTCACCGCCGTCCTCTGCCTGGGCAATCAGCAAAGATGTCCTGAAAAGACGCCAGCATGCTTGCAGAGTTTTTAAGAATGCACAGGACTTGGGAGACAGGCAATGCCCCGCGGGGTGGTGGGGAGAGAGAGGTCCTTGGGGATGCAGACTGGAGACTTAGGTAACCGGACGGCCAACACAGGACCTGACTTGGGGCTCATTCCCTCTCCTGGGAACTCCAAGCATAGAGTTTTGGCTTCTGAAATTGCTCCCTTTTCCTGCAAAAACCACAAACCCGACCATTTTCCAGCTGTGTGGGATGCAGGGGTAAATAACATCACATCCCTGGGGACCACAAGCTTTTGGGGGGTAATCGAATGGAAAACAAGCACAGAGGAAGATCTGAATGTGTCAGTGGAGCTTCGGGGATGGGCATCTCCTCCACGGAGAGGGCGTGTGGCGTCCACAAAGACCTCACCAGGAAGCCGCTGTCCCAGAGGGCACAGAGCACATTCTCTTTATCTGTCATCCAGCCTCGGACTACCAGGATTCCTCTGCCTTCTGCCTGCTGTGAGTTATGGTGTTTTGAACACACATGTATAAATATCTCTTGAAGACCGTGCTTTCAATCCTCAGTGATTGCAGCACTCCAGGCCTCCCTGTCCATCACCATCTCCCGGAGTTTACTCAAATTCATGTCCATCAAGTCAGTGATGCCATCCAACCATCTCATCCTCTGTCGTCCCCTTCTCCTCCCGCCTTCAATCTTTCCCAGCATCAGGGTCTTTTCCAAGGAGTCAGTTCTTTGCATCAGATGGCCAAAGGATTCGAGCTTCAGCTTTAGCATCAGTCCTTCCAATGAACATTCAGGACTGATTTTCTTTAGGATGGACTGGTTGGATCTCCTTGCAGTCCAAGGGACTCTCAGGAGTCTTCTTCAGCACCACGGTTGGAAAGCATCAATCCTTGGGCGCTCAGCCTTCTTTACGGTCCAACTCTCATATCCGTCCACGATGATTGGATCATAAAGTACAGCTCTGGTTTTGAGGGTAACGGCATCCACTTGCCAGGAGACCATGAGCCTTAAGCAGAGGTTACGTCAACCCCTCGTCCAGGGTCTGGCTAACGGTAGGTCCCCAGTAAATGTGGTACTGAAGGGCAGAAACGTGAATGTGCATCTACCCTGGAAGTGTCTTTGTACAAGGCTTCAGCCTGTCTGCAGAACAAGTGTTTACATGAATATCCTTCTGAGCTCAACGGCCTGTGTTTTCTGTGCCTTTTCAGACATCATTCTGCAGTGTCTGGATAAAAACAAATGCTTGGAATGTACGTCAAGCACGCTTCCATAAAATTTTTTTTTAATTAAAAAAAAATGAAAGCAAATGCTTGGCAGCTCCGACACAATTATTTATTCCACCTTTCTTTCATTATTTATGTGCTATTCTCAGTATATTAACATGAGGCATCGGTCGTGTTATGAGACGGAAATTTTTACTATTTATATGCAATAAATGTATTCATTAATAATTGACTGGATTACATAGATGGCACACAAATAAATATAGCAAATTATTAATTTATAACACACTGGGGGGATTTATAAAATTCCAGTAAATACAGTCTTTAATCAACTATAGACTTTTAAAAACCACTTTATACTACGGCTCAGATCTTGTTTATCTATGGCCCCTAATTGAATATTTATATATTTGCATGTGAGCAGACAGAAGTTTCCATTTAGGAAAAAAATAGAGGATAAGGTATCCTTTCAGCAGAGAATTGTCAAAATGGAATACAGCATGCTGAGTGAATAAATGGATTCACCATGACTGAATCCGGTAATTAGAATTTGATTTCTATGCCTAGAATAGCAACTAACACCTAATTGATCCGAAATATCCAGTTTCTTGGACTCACAGACTTAGACCAGGACTTACGGTTCCTAGAGAGAAGGATGGGGGAAGGGACAGTCAGGGAGTCTGGGATGGACGTGGACACACGGCTGCATTTAAAATACATAACTATCAGTCAACCCTTGGCCAAGCTCTCTCAGGCTTAGGGTGTGGGCTCATTAGAGGATGCTCCCCCAAGAAAGGTTCCAGAAGTGACCCCTTCTCCTGCACCCAGACTGGAGGACGGGTGAGCTATGTGCATATAACACCAGACATCTGGACTCTTCAACTTTTAGCCTCGAAAACGCCTTTGCTGTTGCCAGAACTCTCCTAGCTCCAGCTCATCTCCTAAAATGCCTGTCAACCTAGAAGGAAAAAAAAAAAAGGCAAAAACCACCAGGACGACCTGCCAGTGAACGGCCATCAAATGG
Organism: Hydropotes inermis; assembly: GCA_020226075.1. Taxonomy (NCBI): domain Eukaryota; kingdom Metazoa; phylum Chordata; class Mammalia; order Artiodactyla; family Cervidae; genus Hydropotes; species Hydropotes inermis. The sequence goes on from CM035303.1 coordinate 133,221,317, forward strand.
GAACCAGATGGATTCACTTTTCGGCAGAGAACCTTCATGAATTGGGAAATGGGAGAGGCTGTCGGAAAAGAGCAGGGCGGGCAGTGGAAAAAAAAAAATCATTTAAAGATGTTTCTTTGACCCAACGGCAGGCTGGGACAGCGCGGTCTACTACAAACAAGCTCTTCTTGGAAGTTGCCCGGCATTTCGCCTGGCCGCCTTGTCGGTTCCAATGAGCAGAGTTTCCCACATCTGCCTCCAGCCCCAGCCCCTCCCAGCCTTTCCCCCCAGGCGGTAGCTCAGGTGCCTTTTCAGTTCACTTCAGTTCAGTCCCTCAGTCGTGTCCGACTCTTCGCGGCCCATGGACTGCAGCACTCCAGGCCTCCCTGTCCATCACCAACTCCTGGAGTTTACTCAAACCCATGTCCATGGAGTCGGTGATGCCATCCAGCCATCTGATCCTCTGTTGTACCCTTCTCCTCCTGCCTTCAATCTTTCCCAGGGTCTTTTCAAATGAGTTGACTCTTTGCATCAGGTGGGCAAAGGACTGGAGTTTCACCTTCAGCATCAGTCCTTCCAATGAATATGCAGGACTGATTTCCTTTAAGATGGACTGGTTGAATCTCCTTGCAGTCCAAGGGTCTCTCAACACTCTTCTCCAACACCACAGTTCAAAAGTATCAATTCTTCGGCACTCAGCTTCCTTTATGATCCATATCTCACATCCATACATGACCACTGAAAAAATCATAGCCTTGACTAGATGGACCTTTGTTGGCAAAGTAATGTCTCTACTTTTTAATAGGCTGTCTAGGTTGCTCATGGCTTTTCTTCCAAGTAGCAAGTGTCTTTTAATTTCTTGGCTGTAGTCGCCATCTGCAGTGATTTTGGAGCCCCCCAAAATAAAGTCAGCCACTGTTTCCACTGTTTCCCCATCTATTTGCCATGAAGTGATGGGACCATATGCCATGATCTTCGTTTTCTGAATGTTGAGCTTTAAGCCAACTTTTTCACTCTCCTCTTTCACTTTCATCAAGAGGCTTTTTAGTTCCTCTTCACCTTCTGCCATAAGAATGGTGTCATCTGCATATCTGAGGTTATTGATATTTCTCCCAGCAATCTTGATTCCAGCTTGTGCTTCTTCCAGCCCAGCATTTCTCATGATGTACTCTGCATATAGGTTAAATAAGCAGGGTGACAACATACAGCCTTGACGTACTCCTTTTCCTATTTGGAACCAGTCTGTTCCATGTCCAGTTCTAACTGTTGCTTCCTAACCTGCATACAGGTTTCTCAAGAGGCAGGTCAGGTGGTCTGGTATTCACATCTCTTTAAGAATCACAGCACTTCCAAGAGCCCAGGTCCTGGTCCTTGACTGACGGTCGGAATAAGTTCTGAGCTTCTCCCATACATGGGGGCTCTCAGCCCACCAGCAGCCCATCCGTCTACCACCAGTGATCCACCGCTTCTACTGGCCAAGCCCCTGACACGCTCTCTGCTTGGAAACTGTGCCTCTTGGCACCTCCACGAGTGATGGGCAGAGACGAACACAGGATAGGAAACATGGCAAGCAGAGACTGAATCTTGGAAGCTGGGAAGCGGTGGACTCAAGACAGGAAAACCTGCGGAGGAGAGACTGGATCTTGGAAACCAGGGTTGGTGGGGAAGGACCTGGGGATGGCGGAGTGGGAGGCGTGTGTGGTAAAGGAGTGGGCTACGGCAGTGCTGGAGCAGGAGGTGGAGATATAAAGGCGTGAAGGGTGGGAGTCAGGTGTGTGGCGGAGGAAGGGACGCGGACCAGCCCTGGCCCATCAGCCAAGTGGGGATGTCCCTATCCCCTCGATCCTGGGTCTGTGGTCTGCCCAGAGGGCATGGACACCCCACCTCCTCTCCTCGCATCGTTGGAGACGGAGCGTGGGTGCAGACCCATCGCATTACAGACAACCCGTCTAGCTAGCTGGTCCATAGCCTTATTTCTTGCTTTTGCAACAATTTAGGGCTGTCCTGTCATTTCACAATTTAGGCCTTCGCTTGTGGCTCAGATGGTAAGGAATCAGCCTGCAATGAGAGAGACCTGGGTTTGATCCCCGGGTTGGAAAGATCCCCGGGAGGAGGAAACGGCAACCCACTCCTGTGGCTATAGTCCATGGGGTCGCAAAGAGTTGGACACGACTGAGTGACTAACCTTTCCTTTCCTTTCTCTCATTTCACCCCAAAGGCTCACACACACCTTAAGCTCGGTCCCAGTCCCTGAAAACGCACTACTTCAGTCAAGACAGGAGCCCAGGGGCTCGCTCTCTGTTCCAGCCAACGCCCTGCCTCTTGGTTGAGCTGGCTTGGGGGGCTCCCCTCCCCTCCCCTTCCCTCCCTGTTCCTCCATCAACCTCGTCCCAACACCCTCCGCTCCATGGCAGCTGCTTGTTTTTTATTATTTTAATTGGTGCCGGGGCCCACCAGGTTTACAAGCCCCGTGTCGACACTAACGGGACTTTAATAAGACGGCTAAGAGGTAACGGGAGCCGGGGGCTCTATAAATGTTTTAATTCACACAAACCCACCCAAGTATTTCCATGTACACCCGCTGTGGTCAGGACATAAAATCCACAACACTCTGCGGTGGATTTCTCCGTGCCTGCCTCTCAACGCACCTTCTCGAAGTTGCCAGCCCCTAGCGTTTTGCTTTTTTCTCTTGACCAAACAAGGCTGAGTTGAAGCTCCACCTGATGCAAAGAGCCGACTCATTGGAAAAAACCCTGATGCTGGGAAGGATTGAAGGTGGGAGGAGAAGGGGACCACAGAGGATGAGATGGTTAGATGGCATCACTGACTCGATGGACGTGAGTTTGAGCAAACTCTGGGAGATGGTGATGGACAGGAAGGCCTGGCGTGCTGCAGTCCATGGGGTGTCAAAGAATTGGTCATGACTTTGTGACTGAACAACAACACAACAGGGCTACTAGATTTTCGCCAGTCTGAGTGCTCAGAAAAAATTTCCTTCACAATGCACCTATTGCCTGCAAGAGCACCCCATGAAGAAACCGGTGTTTGTCACTGTATCTTGTATTCAAATATGAATTTTGAAGTCATGGATGGATGTCCAGATGCACAAAAAATCTGCTGTGGAGAAAGGAATAACATCCCACTCATGGCAGTCTCCTTTATCAAGGCTGAATACTATTTTGTTGTGTATCTACACCATGGACACTTGAATTTTTTCGTATCTTGCTATTGTGAATAACACTGCAATGAACATGGGGGAGCAAATGCCAGTTTCACATCTCTGGGAGCATAAATAAAGCTATTTTATTTTATTTAGAATTTTTTAAATTTTATATTGGAATAGAGTTGATCAACAACATCATGTTAGTTTCAGGTGCAAATTGATTCACTTAGATATAGACAAGTATGTCTTCTTTTCCCATTTAGTTACTACAGAATATTGAGCAGAGTTCCCTGTGCTATACAGTAGGTCCTTGTTGATCATCTGTTTTGTTATTTTTCAAATTATTTATTTATTTTATTTACCACACTGGCACGTGGGTCTCCAAGCAAGGTCAATCCGGACTGCCCCCTTTGACCTCCAGACCACATGTATCCCTTTTGTGACTGTGTTTCTCATCCGAGGAAGCCTGAAACATTAACCAATCACGTGTGTGTGTGTGTGTTAGTTGTTAAGTGTGTGTCAGTCGTAACTGACCTGCCATGACTCTTTGTGACCCCATGGACTATAGCCCACCAGACTCCTCTGTCCATGGGATTCTCCAGGCAAGAACACTGGAGTGAGTTGCTGTGCCCGCCTCCAGGGGATCTTCCCCACCCAAGGATCGAACCCATGTCTCTCAAGTCTTCTATATTGGCTGGCAGATTTTTTACCACTAGCGCCACCTGTGTGTGTAGACAGAGCTGCCAAAAATCAGGTCTCTGGATTCCTGGTCTGTTCATTGACAAGAGGCTTCATTGACAGCAAGAGCGTTGAGGACATGAGGCAGCTGGACTGCACCCCCTGAGAAGAGCACACCTTCCTCTCCAGGAAGAACCTGACTCCACTTCTGTTTCCAGTCGTCGTGCAGTTCTTGGCACACCTTCCGCCTGGGTGGAGCCAAAGAATGGACCCCATTTCCAGCACCAGCCACTCTGTATCCCAGCCATCTCTTCTCCATGGGACAAGATGAACGCTCCCTAAATGATGCTGGAAAGTCCAGGCAGGTATGTCAGGGTATGAGTTTGCTCGGGACTGTGGAGCAAATACCACAAGGGTGGTTCAGACACCACATTTATTCCTCCCAGAGCTGGAGGTTGGAATCTGAGATCCAGGTGTGGGCAGGGCTGGTTCCTCCTGAGGTCTCTCTGGTGGGTGTGTAGTCGGCCATGTCCTCCCTGTGTCCTCACGTTGTCGTCCCTCTGTGTGTGTCTATATCTTCATCTCTTCTTCTTATAAGGACCCCAGTCTTATGGGATCAGGGCCCACACTGATGACTTCATTAACCTTCATCAGAATTCCAATCACTCCCCTACTCAGAATTACCTCTCACTCTCCTCTCAGAATTTCCTCACATCCTCCCAATGTGTCAGAAACCTCACTCACATTGTATCTCGCAGAAATCACTCACACATTTCTACTCAGAAAACATTCTCACCATCCATCTATTAGATGACCTCTATTTTCCTCTTCTTAGAGTAACCTCTCTGCCTAATTTTCACAGAAATCCCTGTCATCATGCATCTCTCAAAATTCCATCATTCCCTCATAACCTCCGTCATGAAAATTCCTTGAAACACTACCACACTCAAGAATCCTTTGACCAGTCTTCTAACCCTCCTTCTGTCAAATGTCACAACAGAACCTGAGATTTAACCTCAGAACTTCCCTATTTCTTTCAGACTTTAACTTAGAACTTTATTTGATGTTCACATTTCACATCAGAACTTCAGATTGTACCTGAAACTGGCTTCCTGTTGTTCCATATTTTACCACAGAGCCTCCTGTATTCTATGAATTTTTACGTGAGAACTTCCTTTTTCAATTGTATTTTACCTCAGAACTTCCTACTTTCTGTCAGATTTACCTGAGAACCTCCTTCTTTTGGCCCGATTTTACTTCAGAAAACCTATTTTCTAGCAGATTTTACTTCAGAATTTCAGGTGATAACAAAGACTTTCTTTCTGTCAAATTTGAATTCAGAACCTCATCTTCTGGTGGGATTTTACCACAGAATCCCATGGTTTTGGTGAATTTTACATTAGAATCACCTCGTTTCTTACAGATTTTACCACAGAACTCTCTAGTTTCTATCAGATTTTATATCAGAACCCCCTATCTTCTGTCTGATTTCACCTCAGAACCGCCTAGTTTCTATCAGATATTATCTTAGAACCCTCTAATTTCTGTAAGATTTTACTTCAGAATCCGCCAGACTTGGTCAGATTATACCTCACAACCTCAAGGTTCATGTCAGATATCACCTCAGAAGTGCCTACTTTCTGTCAGATTTTACCTTAGAACATCCTTCATTCTGTCACATTTTACATCAGAACCCCTAGTTTCTATCAAATTTGGAATCAGAACCCCCTAGTTTCTGTCAGATTTTTACATGAGAAACTCCTACTTTCAGTTAGATTTTACCTCAGAAAATCCTTCTTTCTGTCAGATTTTACCACAGAACCTCCATCTTTTTGTCAGATTTTACCTCAGAACCCCCTCATTTCTGTCAGATTTTACCTCAGAAACCCCTAATTTCTGTCAGATTTTATCTCTTAAGTATCACATCTTATGTCATTACAAAAAAGTTGAGCCATCGCTTTGCCATCAAAGGTTTGTATAGTCAAAGCTATTCTTTTTTCAGTAGACATGGACAAATGTGGGAGCTCTATCACAAAGAAAGTTTAGTGCCAAAGAATGGTGCTTGAATACTCTTGATATTTTCTTGGGCAGGAAGGAGATCAAACCTGGCAATCCTAAAGACAATCAAGCCCAATATTCATTGGAAGGACTGATGCTAAAGCTGCAATACTTTGGCCACCTGATATGAAGAAACGACTCATTCAAAAAGACCCTGTTGCTGGGAAAGATCAAGGGCAGAAAGAGAAGGGGGTGACAGAGGTTGAGAAGGTTGCTTGGCATCACCGACCCAATTGACTTGAGCCTGAGTAAACTCCAGGAGACAGTGAAGGACAGGGAAGTTTGTTGTGCTGAAGTCCATGAGGTTGGAAGGAGTGAATAATGACCTTGTGACTGAAAAACGACATGTTGGCTTCCAGTACTGGAGACAGGAAGTCCAATATCAAGGTGTCTGCTGGGCTTACCTATCTCCTGAATGTGTAGACAGCTATCTCCTCCCTGTGTCATGGGTGTTCATCCCCCTGTGTGTGTGTGTCACCTGATTTCCTGTTCTTCTAAGGATCCCAGTCCTTCGGGTTCAGGACCCACCCTAGTGACCTCATTTTACCTTTATCCCCTGTAGATACCCATCTCTAAATCCAACCACATCCTTTGGTCCTAGGTGTTTAGGTCTTCAATGCAGGAATTTGGGGGAGACAGAAATCAGTCTCCAACATTCACCAAGACCAGAGTCCATTTCTACTTTTAGGATGAGGTTTCCTTGAAAAGCTGACACATTACTCACACACAGCTATTGGATCACAGGGAAATGGATCATAGAAGCTTCAGTCTGGGGTCTCCAGGTGAACGCGTCTCTGGGAGGTCAGCATGGTCCCTGGGCGGCTCAGACACATGTGCTGGCTGTTGCTGGCGAAAACCTTGACCACCGGGAACCTCACAGCGATTACACATTTCCAGACACCAGAATCTTGCTTGACTCAGTTTTAGTGAAGGGGTGCGCACAGCTTCACCCCCCTGAAACTCCACTGAGACCCACAGCAGCCTTCTCCTGTACATTCAAGCAAAGGGCTTTTCAAGTCCCCACATGAGCCACGGTGGCGTAAGAGAAACCTCTCTTTTTATCACACAGCCGCCCGGGGACCCCTAAATTAGATTCGTGTTCCATTCGGCACTTCCCTCTGTTCCGAAACAACTACCTGATGTGTTTCTCAGTGACCGTCTCGCTTCATGGGCACATCCCGCTAGAAAGGGTGGGTGACAAGACATTAGCAGAACCTCACTGTAAACTTTATAATCTGCTGGCCGGTGGAGCAGGTGGGCCGTGCCTTCTGCTGTTTCAGTTCTCTCCTGACAACTGAGAGATGTTGGAGGAAAAAAACCCAGAGTCAAAAGGCGCGGAGCCACATTTTTTAACATCAGGCCCCCGCTATTGGCATTTGTGTTCCGATGAACGAGACCTCACTAATGGATTCAGCATTGTGGGCTCCTAAGCAGCCTGTTCCCTCCTCCTTTCAGCCTAGCTAAACACGTCGGAAATTAACCAAGTCTGTGACCCAACAACCAACAATTCATAAATTCATTAGATTAAAAAAAAAAAGACTAGCAACACAGCAATTCTCTTTAATAGGTTTCGTTCCTATGTCTAATTTACATTTCTGCCTGCCCTGGCAAAGATATTACTTCATTAAGATTTTTTTTTCCTAAATGAGAGAAATTTTAATGACTTCTCTTATTTATTGCTTCCATATGTAAGTAGTTATCTTCCTTACAAATGGAAATGAGACCCCAAAATTACCGCAAATGGGGCCAGGCCGCGGAGCGTATGTGTTCCCTCTCAGAAAGGGTCCACCTGCCTCCTCGAATTACCGTTAACCGGCCCGTCCACTGAGCAGACGCTCTAATAAGCGGGCTTTGAAAGTTACTCTCGTTAAATTTATTTGGGACCGCGGAGAACACGCCATCAGACTCTCGGCAAATGAGGGCTGATAATATTAAACACCTGGTAAGCCTCGGCCCCCCGGGGGAATCCGCGCGGCTGCATTTGACCCCTGACCCTGCAGTCCTGTGATTCCTGGGCTGAATTCAGACGAGAGCTGATTCTGAGGGAAAACACCTGTTGGCCGAGGTGACCTGGGAGACCGAGCAGGAGGGGATGGAGGCACCTGGGCAGAGCTCAGCCCCCAGGGTTCAGAAAAAACAGGTGTTTCCTCCAGGAGAGGCCGGGGGTGCTCGGGTTGTCACCACAGAAAGTGGAGGGGCCCTGGCGATAGGAAGCCGGGGAGGGTGACATGCATTCTACCACTTCAGGGAAACATTTCATTTTCGGTGACTTTCTCCCTTCGTGGGCGCATCCCTCTAGGAGTGGGTAACGTTTCAAGAGCGTCACCATGAACATTATACTCAAGTGGCTGATGGGGGCAGGCGAATCTTGGAAACTTGGGATCGTTGGCAAACGCTGGGAACTGAAGGAATTCTTTGTGGAATCTTTCTAGGGAGAAACAAGAGAGTGGTCTTCATGGGCATGAGACTCTATAAACTCTGTTTCCAGAGAACTCACCAAAATAACAGCAGGGAAATTGCGAAAAGATGAGGTTAAGAGGACTGGATCGCGAGTGGTAACTAAGTCACTTCTCTCCACTGACAAAGTCATGATGGTGAGAGAGGGAATTAATACTATCAGGTGAAGGAGCCTCAGGTGGAGGACAGAGGTGTTTCTCTGTAGATACAGGTCATCAGCTGGAGGACAGGGGTGTTTCTACGTAGATGCATGTCCTCAGAAGGAGGACAGGGGTGTTTCTCTGTAGACAGAGGTCCTCAGATGGACTACAGAAGTGTTTCTCTGTAGATACAGGCCCCCCAGATGATGGACAGAGGTTTATACCCTATAAAATGTACATACTCATGGTTGGGCTTCCCTGGTGGTTCAACTGGTAAAGAGTCTGCCTGCCACACAGGAGACCTGGGTTTGATCCCTGGGTCAGGAAGATCCCCTGGGGAAGAGAAAGGCCACCCACTCCAGTATTCTGGCCTGGAGAATCCCATGGACTGTATTGTCCACGAGGTCTTAAGGAGCTGGACACGACTGAGCGACTTTCACTATTCACGGTAAGTTCCAGGTGAGGACGTGGGTGTATATCTTATGAAATGCAGGTATTTGTAAGGACCTTAACAGGGTTTTCAGGCCGGCAAGCCCCTTTTCAGGTCCTCACTGTTCTCCTCTCAGGTTCCTTTTCTTGATGCTGACGTGCATGTGATGGTGGAGTTGGAAGCGCTCGCATTCTCTGGAAGGGACTTCTCTCCCGAGGCCCACTGTGGAGTCAGGGCGCAGGGCTTGCTGGCTCTTGTGTGAGGACTGCTCCCCCGGACACCCCGAGGAGGCCTTCTCCTGCCGGCGCTCCATCCCGGCCCCTGTCCCCACGTCTCCTGCTTCATTTTTGTCAACGGGTTCTGGCCCTGAAAGGCCCGTATTTCATCTCTCTGTTAATTTATTGACTGCCTCTGTTGCAGCAGGATGACAGGGAAGGAAGGTAAGCCCCCCAAATCCTTCCGTTAATTCTTTCCCCACGCGGTGTTTGAAGGTCACCCCCGGCTGGGGTGGCAGCGGCGGCGGGGGAAGGGTGGCATGTGTCTGGGGGCCCCGGGCTCCCCCGGAACTGTCATCAGAGCCGTCTTACCGGTGGCCCCTCGCCCTCGCCTTCCGTTTCCACATCCTTGGGGACTCTGTAAGCGCTCAGATATTAAACAGCCAATTTGGGACCATTAAAAAAAAAATGGCAGAGGAAGGAGGGGAAGGCGGCCGTGCCCGCGCTGGGGGAATTCAGCTCAGACTTGTCAGAAATCATTTCTGCCCGGGCCACGGGCAGCCTTCAGATCGGGCCGGTAGCCCGTCACTCGGGTGGAGGCGGCGTGTCTCCGCCGGTCCTGGACGTGAAAGGTCACAGGTACGCGCGGCCTGCCAAGACTCTCATTAACCCGGCTAGATCCTGGGCGGGGAGGCAGAAAGGAGAGAGAGAGTCACGGGGAGAGAGAAAGACCAGAAGAGACTGAGGGATGGAGTGTGAGACAGAGAGATGGAGAGAGAGGGAGAGATGAGACAGACATGGAGCCAGAGAGAGACACATGGAGAGAGACAGACAGACGTGGAGATAGACATGGAGACAGAGTGAGACACGGAGAAAGATGGAGGGACACAGAGATGAGGACAGACAGAGAGACGTGGAGACAGAGACAGACAGAGAAACAGTACTGGCAAGGCCCGTGACAGCAGCCTTCTGATTTTGCATGTGTGTGTGTGTGATTTCATCGTGCGCCTGGCGCTTTTGGCCTTGGCCGACACCCACATCTGAAATCCATCAGTGGAGCCGATTCGTTTTTTTAAATGCCCCCCCCACCAGATGTATCAAAACTCGTTGTCATAATGAGGTATTCATTCCGCCGTATTTTGGGGCGGCAGCGGTGGTGGTGGGTGGGTGGGTGGAGGTTCAGTTTAAACAATTTGCAACCTCTTTCCAAGACGATGGAGGTGGAAATGGGGCGAACACAGGTTTTCTCTGAACGACTTCCTCTCTGGGCCCCGTCAGACCAGCGGCAACCACTGAAGCGCAATTGCGTGCGCGGGGCCGGGAGTCATCAGTTCCCATCACGCTGCTGGCCTGATCCCTGCCAGCCTCCATCAGCGTGCCGTGCTCTTGACGGGCCAACGTCGCTTCCACTTAGCGGCGAGAATGTCAGGCTGTCAAGGGTTTTTAAGGCCGCGAGTTTGGAGAACCCTCACCGATTTCTCTCCCAGCCAGAGGGTGGAATCTCAACACCCCACCCTCCCCATCACCTCCTCCCTGCCTCCGCGGCCTTCACTCTGCAGAGTAACTGAACCTGATGGCAGGCTCTCACGGTGCTGGGGAAAAAAAAATAAACAGGGAGGGAAATTTTTCAAGATGATTCCCCCCCCCTCTCCCGGGGGGACCCCCGAAAGGATCATCGTGTTCCTGTCTTCTTACGAGCAAACTCCAGGCTTTTCTCTCGGCAAAATAACAGTTAGATGGCAGCGGGATAACGAGTGTTCACATGTCAATAAGCTTCCAGGTGCCAGCTCTGCACAGGCTGAGGACGTCTGGCCGGGGGGCCCGTGGCTCTGCACAGTGCCGGCCCAGGAAACCCCTCCTCGGAATCTCTGCTGACCCCGGGTCTCCTAAAGACACGCAGTGCGGCAGAAAGCGCGGTGTAGAGGGGACCCATGCGATTGCCCACGGACACGAGGCACACTTGCAGAATGCAGCCCGAGTCGGTGTTTTTGCATTCGTGAGAAGCGCTGCCTTTGAGGAATGGACACGGATGAGCAGGCTAGCTCGTGCCAGACCCTGTGGGGAAGCTGGGAATCGTACCAAGCGTCTGTGGAATTGTTTCATGCCCGTCTTCCTTGGGCCATGGGGACTTCCGTGGGGGCTCAGGCCGTAAAGGATCTGCCTGCTCTGCGGGAGACGGGGTTCATCCCTCAGTCTGGAAGATCCCCTGGAGAAGGGCATGGCAGCCCACTCCACTATTCTTGCCTGGAGAACCCCCATGGGCAGAGGAGCCTGGTGGGCTGCAATCCATGGGGCTGCAGAGAGTCGGACACGACCTAGCCCGCACACACGTGTTATTGGGCAGAGGGCAGACACAAGCGTGTGTTCTGCTTCCCTTGTTTGTTGCACACAGACGCGGCTGTTCCCCACCAGCCGCCCCCGCCGACCTGCCCCACGCCCCCCATCTCCCTGAGGCTCTCTGCTCCGTCCGCTGGCCTGAAACCACGTCCAGGGTGTCTCCGTTTGGCTCCCTCGCCTTCTTCCGTGGCGTTGGTGCTGGGTGGCGGCTTCCACCGCACGCGGGCTGCCACTCACAGGCTAGGCCCCCTGGCTGTAAAGTTTTATTCGCCATTTAGCAAATTGAAAATACACTCGCCTGCAATTGGGGGGTGTTAATGAGGATCACGTCCAGGAGGGCGAGCCTGCAGTTTCCTTATGAATCGGGTCTTTCTTTGCAGGGTCAGAGGCGGCCACAGTAAAATAAAGCGAAATAAAATAAAAGTAGGAGTTTCTGCGATCCTTGAACCTCCCCCTGGCTGGCGCCTCTGGCCTCACCGAGCAGAAGTGCCCAAGAACGGCCTCCCTGAGTCTGCGATAAATTTGTTCGCCTGGGTGCAGTCTCATTCCAGTTGAAATATGCTCAGGGTTTAAGTGATCGTATTTACATGTTGCCCCCTTAATTCCTTGACGTCTATATTTCTTATGATCTGGAGACATGAAACAACTCCCTTACACACACACACACACACCCTTACAACACACAGCCAAATTCACAAAGGATCTAAACCTTGGGTTTATTCCTTAAAAGCATGTGTTAGAGCTGGTCTATTTCCCTTTCACCTTTTCAGGTTTAATCAGTAGTGAAATGATGGAAATTGGAACAAAATTCCCATTGTTTAGAATTCAAGCAATGCTGTTCTTTTCTTTTCCCTCCATACAAAATCAGGCCATAGGATAAATCCTACATTTTTCTGCTGAGTGCTTCACATCTAATTAATTAGAATGGTATAAACATGTTTAAAGCTTTTCTTTGTCTGTTTGTATATTTATGCCTTTTGACATAGAACTGCAGCTCAGTGGCATTCTTGATGTGAAATTAGACATGGTTCTTTTTCCATAAAAGAGGTTTTTGCGTCCACAAATGCAGTTTTGACAATATCATCTGAGGTTGCGGCTTTGTAGGAAAAGCGATAATCACTCAGTCGTGTCCAGCTGTTTGTGACCCCATGGACTGTAGCCCACCATGAAATTCTCCAGGCAAGAATACTGGAGTGGGAAATTCTCCAGGCAAGAATACTGGAGTGGGTAGCCATCCCCTTCTCTAGGGGATCTTCCCGACCCAGGGATTGAACCCGGGTCTCCCATAATGAGGCAAGTTTTTGGTTTTTTTTTTTTTTACCATCTGCACCACCAGGGAAGCCCACGGCTCTGTAACGTGCCCTCAAATACAGGGCTGATCCAGCCCTCAAGGGGAATCTCACCCGCAAAACAAGAAACACCTAGCTCTGCAGTCTGTCCTAGAAACGAGAGGCTCTTTTGAGGCACACTGGTGGTTTTTCATCTGTGGCATCAGAAGTGGGAACCCTATTCTCAAAGCTGGGCTTTAAGGAAGAAGGAAAGATGGTGGGATGTGTGGATGTTAGGGCACCACTCAGAGACACCCTAACCTTAATGGGTTAAAGTGACACAGAAAGTATTTGCTTAATGTAATGCAAACATCTGTGATGTGGATTTCAGGAATGGCTCGATCAAGGCGCTTTGCTCAGCTGCACGTGTTTGTATCCTCTCCTCCCCATCTCTCCCCGCTAAACTCCTTGGGGATGGCCCACCTTCAATGGCCCTCATGGGAGCAAGAAGGCTGCGGCAGTTCTCCCTGCAAAGCTGGCTACATAGCACCTATCTCCGCCTTTTGGACTGTGTCAATAATGCTGCTATGAATGTCCATGAACCAGCTTTTGCTTGAAGACTTATTTTCAAATATCTTTGGGTGACTAGATGCAGTCAGGTCTTAGAATCCCCACCTGAAAAATGAGAAGATCGAATGAACTCTCTTCTAGTTATTCCAGCTCGCCGACTCACTGATTCTGGCTTTAGAGAAAGTCCAAGTGGGGTGATGGGTTTGACTTTGACTGTTGGTATATCTCCTGTTCTATACCCCTCTCCTTCCCTCCCTCTCCATCCATCCATTTATCCATTCATTCATCCACCCATCCATCCATTATCTATCCATTCACCCACCCATCCATCATCCATTCACCCATCCACCATCCATCCATCCATCATCCATACATCCATTTATTCATACACCAACCCCCCATCCACCATCCATTTATCTATCCTTTCATCCATCCACCCATCCATCATCCATCCACCCACCCATCCATCAATCATCCATCCAGCCATCCATTTGTCCATCCATTTATCCACTCACCATCATCCACCCATCCATTTATTCATCCACCCACCCACCCATCCACCATCCGTTTATCCACCCATCCATCTTCCATTTGCCCATCCACCCATCCATTTGTCCATCCCTCCCTCCACCCATCCGTATATCCATCCATCCATCCTTCCATCCATCCATCCATCCATCCATCCACTCATCCATTTATCCACCCATCCATCCAAGGACACTTGGGTTGCCTCTGCCTTTTGGCTGTTGTGAGTTGTTCTGACTTGTGCTGCATTGAACACATGTATATGATTTTCCATTTCAACGTCCACTTTCCAGATGTCCTTAGGTTGCCCAAGGGACTCAACACCAGGATCTCCTTCTGGGCACCCCCCTTTCTCCCCAGCATCCTAGGTTGGCAGGCAAATTTTCCTGTGTGGGTAAACAGTTTAGCCTTCTTTCTAGAGCCCAGACTCAGTTCTCCTAGCTTGTGTTTGATCGCATCCCCACGACTTTTCTTGGCAAACAAGCCTCTGTGCTGTTCAGACTGGCTTTCAGGGGCACTGCCTTCCACGAACAAAAGAGCTGGCCACCCTCTCCAGATGGTGGCCCATCCCTGTCCCCACCTTTGCGAGGAACTCTGTGGAAACGATGGTCTGATAAGCTCGCTCAGGTGGCCCCAGCTGGGAGAGAGAAGGGGAGATGCAGCGATTTTACAGCAGCCCAGGGGAGATTTACGGGCCACGGCCTCGGCAGGTCCATAAATCAAGGTTACAGGTGCGCTGGGGCTCCTGCTTAGCCCGGAGCAGGGGCTCGTGGCAGCTGGGCCTCATCCAAAGCCACTGAGGTTCAGCAGCTCTTGCTTCCACCCACCCGTGAGTCTTCCCCAGGCTCACCGATCCTGGTGCACTCCAGAGCCAGAGGTCTCGGAAGGGACCTGTTTCGCCACACAGGTGAGCCCCCCAGGAAGCCGAGCATGCCGCCTCTGTTTCTGCACCTACAGACAAGAAGCCTCTGCCCCCACACTGGCCGAATATTCAGCACTTTTGTCACCATCATCTTGGGAGCTGAGGTACCTTGCATTGCGACTGTTGCCGGTGAATCTGAGGTCCCTCCTTCTTCTTGGCTAGGAAGCGGTTTTGTTTAGAGAAGAACACACTCCACAGACAGAGCGTGGGCCGTCTCAGAAGGTGAAACAAACAGGGAGCAAGACAGAGCCCCGAAATACGGCACGGTTATGTTTTCACGGGCTGTGTGCTAGTCGCTCAGCTGTGTCCGGCTCTTTGCGACCCCAAGGACTGTAGCTGGTCTCCAAGCTCCTCTGTCTATGGAATTCTCCAGGCAAGAATCCTAGAGTGGGTAGCCATTCCCCTCTCCGGGGTATCTTCCCAACCCGGGGATCAAACCCAGGTCTCCTGCATGGCAGACAGATTTTTTTTTTTAACCATCTGAGCCACCACGGAAGGCCTGCTTCTCACTGGGGACCTTATTTTATCAACCATAAAGAGGAGCCCCAGATAATGCAAAAGCATCTTTATGTACCAGATGTGTGTAATTAGTGTTTATCCAAAACGAACCAGGGTACCTGCTTCATGCTAAAGAGTCCAACACAGGACTAACCTGACCTTCCTGCTGTAAGAGAAAACACGTTTTTTGTTGTTGTTGTTGTTTGTTTGTGTTTTACACTTTCTTTTTCCCTCGCCCGGAAGCCAGACTTTACAAAAAGCGTGCTTTTGCTTGTTTCAAGAGCTGCTCACAGTCCTGACAGCTGCCAGTGAAAGAGGTCCCTTTTCCCAGTGTCTGCTCGCTGACTTTTTTTCTTCCCTACCAAATCTGTTGTGATCACAGGAGGCGTGCACACACAGGACATGATCACAGATTCCAGCGATCAAATATGGTACCTGCCGAGAGTGTGGGTTTCCTGGAAGCCTCAGAGTCACCCTCCGACTTGATGAAAAAGAGATGTCACTTCTCGGGGACAAGGAGAGACCGTTTGGGAGGTTAAGGTGACGTCTCCAACTGACATGCAAACGAGATAAAGACGGAGCAGGGGTGAAGTGCATTTTTTTTTTTTTTTCTGCTGGGAAGTCCTTAGCTCCCCCAGTTTGGTGGGTGTTGGGTGAGTGTTCTCAGAATCTTTTTCTGGCAAAGATGAGTCTCTAGTTCTGGGAACTTTTGTTGGAGGAAGGAAGTCGCAGGCCAGTGATGGCATGACCCGACTGGGTCTTCTCTGCCAGCTGCGCAGTGACGTGGTCCGCTGAGAGGGGCGTGTGTCTGGCCGTACCATCGGTTCTTACAGATATCCCTGGGGCTCTCAGCTTCTCCTGAATCTGTTTTTCACCTGCCTGGGGCTGAATCAGTGCCTTCCAAGTTCCGATTCTTGGAATGGGACCTTATTAGGAAACAGGGTCTTTGCAGAGCTAATGAAGTGAAAGGTCTGAAATGAGGTCCTCTTGGATGAGGCTGGCCCTAAACCCAGTGACAGGACCCTTATAAGACACAGAAGAGGAGAGACACGGACACAGAGGAGAAGCTACGTGGAGACGGAGGTGGAGACGGGAGGGAGGCGGCCACCAGCCCAGGGACGGATGCCTGGAGCCCCCAGAAGCTGCAGGAGGCGGGAAGGACCCTCCCCTGGAGCCTCTGTGGGGAGCTCAGCCCTGGGACCCCTTGACCTCAGATGTCTGGTCCCCAGGGGAGGATGTGTGTCTCTTGTTTAAGCCCCCAGTTTGGAGTATTTCATTACAAGTGCCCTGGGACACTGATACACTGCAAATGGTGAAGTGGAGCCTTCAAACACCAGTGAAATGAAGATGTCTTTGAATCCCCATCTCCCTGTCAAGCACGTTGGCCAAGGTCTTTACCTGTCAAAATAAGAACAAAACCCCGTTGTTTTCCGTGAGTGTCCTAATGCCCTCATTCTGATAGACTGGGATTGAGGGTGTCCAAGAGACTCAAGACCATTAGGGGGAAAAAAAAAGTCTAGTGCAGATTTTTTAACACCTGTGAATATCAGTTCAGTTCAGTCGCTCAGTCGTGTCTGCAACCCCATGGACCACAGCATGCCAGGCCTCCCTGTCCATCACCAAATCCCAGAGTTTACTCAAACTCATGTCCATTGAGCCGGTGATGCCATCCAACCATCTCATCCTCTGTCGTCCCCTTCTCCTGCCCTCGGTCTTTGCCAGCATCAGGGTCTTTTCAAATGAGTCAGCTCTTCACATCAGGTGGCCAAAGTAGTGGAGCTTCAGCTTCAGCATCAGTCCTTCCAGTGAGTATTCAGGACTGATTTCCTTTAGGATTGAACATTAGTTACATCTCATTAATGATATGTGCCCTGACACAATTGGGTGATCACGTACCACGTTAAAAAGTTATCTCTTTCAATCAAGCAAAGGAATTCAGGGAAAAGAGAGTAGGTCAGACTTTGAAAAAAAAATTGGCATATTTGGACAAAAAAAAGGAAAAAAAAAAAGAGCTAGGGCAGTACATTTGGCAATTACCCGAATTTTGAGAAATTGTTTTCAAGGAGCCATTAAAAGTAACCTATTATGTAAAAAAGGTACACGAGGCAAGTGAGTGACCCACTTTCCTCTTCAATTAAGGCGCGGGGAATGTGTCCTCAGCAGGAGAAAAGCCTGCTCTCTCCCGCTCCCCGCTGGCTCTGTTCATTGAGCCACAGGGATACGAAAAATAAACCCGTGTGAGAGTCCGCAGAAACCCACGCAGAAAGCAGAGGTGGCCTGGAACGCCAGGCTTCTCTGGTCCTGAAACAGCCTTAAGCGGGGCTGAAGGCCACCTCTGAGGACACTGCCGCGGTGGGGAGGGCGGGGACGAGACCCAGGAGTCCCCACCGCGGAGGCACCGTCCTGGCGGCTTCCGCTCTGACCACACGGTGCATTTGTTAAGGACCCTGGGGATTGTTTATCCGGATCTTCACACATCACAGACGTGTACACCGTCCTCAGTTCAGAGTGCGGTTGTTCAGCTACCAAGCCGTGTCTCTGCGACTTGGACTGTCTCATGGACTCTCTGCGACCCCACGCACTGCAGGACACCAGGCTTCCCCGTCCTTCACCATCTCCTGCAGTTTGCTAAAACTCATGTCCATTGAGTCGGTCATGCCATCCAACCCTGTCATCCTCTGTCATCCCCTTCTCCTCCCGCCGTCAATCTTTCCCAGCATCAGGGTCTTTTCCAATGAGTCAGTTCTTCTCATCAGGTGGCCAAAGTACTGGAGTTTCAGCTTCAACATCAGTCCTTCCAATGAATACTCAGGATTAATTTCCTTTAGGATGGACTGGTTGGATCTCCTTGCAGTCCAGGGGACTCTCAACAGTCTTCTTCAACACCAGAGTTCAAAAGCATCAGTTCTTCAGCGCTGAGCCTTCTTTATGGTCCAACTCTCACTCTGTACATGACCACTGGAAAAGTCATAGCTTTGACTAGACGGACCTTTGCTGGTTAAATGATGTCTCTGCTTTTTAATGTGCTTTTTAGTACCTTGATTCAGAACTGGTTCCTTAGACGTTCATGTGTGATGCTGAGGTCTATGAGGATACTGAAACACGGATACATAATGTATTTCAAAGGGGGCAGTGTGAGAATTCCGCAGGTGGATGGTTGATGAACCGTACACGGGGCGCCCTGTGACGGTGAAGTCTTCCCTGCAGATGGGTGTCTTATATAGTTGGGATAACTTGGGTAGATGGGGTACCTTTTGTAGTTGGGCTGTCTTCTGTCCTTGGGGTACCCTGGGTTATTAACATAACGCATGTAGTTATGCCGCCTTACGCGGGCGGGGGTACCCTATAGCTAGGTACCCTATACACACATACCAGAGCTGTGTGTGAGCTCAGGCACTCAGTCGTGTCTGACTCTTTGCGACCCTGTGGACCGTAGCCCTCTAGGCTCCTCTGTCTGTGGGATTCTCCAGGCGAGAATACTGGAGTGGGTTGCCATTTCCTCCACCAGGGGGTCTTCCCAACTCAGGGATTGAAACTGCATCTCCTGCCTGGGCAGGCGGCCTCTTGACTGGGCCACCGGGGATGCCCCCTATATAGTCGGGGTGTCCTATATGTGTTGGGGTACCTTAGATAGTTGGAGTATCCTGAATATTTGGGGCGCCCATGTGATTGAGGTAACCTGTGTAGTTGGAGTAACATATGCAGGTGGGGTACCCCATGCAGTTGCAATATCATATCTATTTGGGGTGCCCCGTGTTATTGAGGTGACCTATATGGTTCGGGTCACCTATACATAGCCATGGGCTTCCCTGGCAGCTCAGCTTGTGCAGAATCTGCCTGCAACGCAGAAGACCCCGGTTTGATTCCTGGGTCAGGAAGATCCCCTGGAGAAGGGAAAGGCTGCCCACTCCAGTATTGTTGGGCTTCCCTAGCAGCTCAGAGTGTAAAGAATCCACCTGCAACGTGGGAGACCTAGATTCGATACCTGAGTTGGGAAGATCCCCTGGAGCAGGGCCTGGCAACCCACTCCAGTATTCTTGCCTGGGAAATCCTGCAGAGGAGCCTGGCGGAATACAGTCCGTGGGGTCGCACAGAGTCAGACACAACATAGCGACTGAGCCCACGCGGAATAACGTGCAATCTCGTCTTCCTCTTTCGCAGACACAGAAGATAGAAATTATTCAAACTGAGAGAAAACTGAAATGTAAAGGAGATACGGAAGTCGGTTTTGCTCCAGTGGATATATGCGTGTTGGAAAATCAATGCGCTGTGCAAAATCACTGCCTAACCACGGAGGTGATGAGGGGAAACGGGATCAGGGGCACTCCTAGGCATTACCACCTAAAAATTAGATAGCCAGTGGGAATTTGCTCTGTGACCCAGAGAGCTGAAGTCCAGTGCTCTGACAACCAGTGTTCTTGCCTGGAGGAGCCCATGGACAGCGGGCTACAATCCACGCGGGTCGCAGAGAGTCAGACACGACTGAAGCGACACCGCAGTCATTCATGTGACGACCTGGAGGGGTGGGGTGGGCAGCGGGAGGGAGGCTCACTTGGTAGGGGAGACCACGTACCTACGGCTGATTCATGCTGATGGACAGCAGAAACCAGCACAATACTGTGAAGCCATTATCCCGCAATTAAAGGTAAATAAACAAAAAAGGTAGGACTCTAAGAAAAATGCTGGTGTGATTTTATACTTGCTAAACAGGTAAGACACGCTTCCCTGTTTCACTGCCTGTGGCATTAGACCTGAAAAAGGATCCGATTTGTGGCTTGCTGGTGGAATTGGGCACCAGCAGTGTTGCAGCCTTAGGTGAGGAAATGGAAAAAAGCTCTGTATGTTTTCAGACAGAAAGATGTAACCCCAGACGTGGACAGGTGGGGCGCTTCCTGATATCCCCATGAACAAAGGGCCCTGGTTGATTCCGGAGGTGTGCCCGCCTGAGTGTACGTTGTCCGTGTATTTCTCCTCTAAGGCCTCGTTTTTACTCATGTGCAGTTTTCTGCACTCACCTCGCCTTTTTCTTTCCAGCATGCGATTTTTGCATAAACAAATGCAGAACTCCCGTTGGGTCCAACTTGTTTCTCTAATGGAGATCAGTTGCTCTGGAACAGATTCGCATTTTCAAAACAAATTTTTACAGCAGAGCTGTGGAGCGCGGTTGCGTGTCGAGACTGCTTTCGAAAATATTCACTGAGCTCCAAAATCAGTCCAGGCCCAGTGTCTCGGCGAGTAAAGACACGTGGCCTGAAACAGCAGCGTGGAGGGGTTCCTTCGGGTCCGGTGACCGTCTGGCTGGAATGTGGGTCCCCGGGCAAGCCCGCTTCCCCCAGGGTGGTAAAGTCCTGCCTGGAACATGTGTCCCTTCTCAGAACACCCCCGTGCCGCCCACATCACACACAAGCATGCGTGTTTGCACACACCTGCTCACACAGGTGACAAGGTACTAACGCCCACCGCAGCCAGTTGTCTGCCCCCCTCCTCTGCCTTGATTTTCTAAAATTAAACCGAAACCAGTAAATCATTTGCATACAGGAATTCATCTCTTGATACCACTTTTATGGACAACGCCGACGATTCTTCCAATTTGCGGGAGGGTGGCGAGGGACAAAAACATATGCAAACACTGGGCAATCCTGAACTTGACAAGAAAAGGAGGTGACAGTTGCTATTTTAATTTAATTCAAAATATTTCCAGGCTATTTTTAACTATTCGAGTCCAAATTGTAGCAGCACCAGCAGCCTGCCTTGTTTAAGGAACAAAAGTGAAAACAAAATCTCCTATGGTCGTCAGCAGTCCTAATATTTATACTGTGTGTTAAAAGTTGATTAAGATTGCCTTGGAATTAGTATCGTTTCAATTCTGTGCAAACAACATCTGAACAAACTCCCCTTCTACAAAAAAAATTACAGAAAAAGAAAAACTTGCATGTGGAGATTGCTTATTTCTGGTAGACTAAGAAAAAAAATGTAGTCACTGGAATCTTTTTTTTATTAGATAGTTCTCATCCATACCCCCACATCTTCAAAGAATGATAAAAATGTTCTTCTACTCAACCATGCCTGCATTTTATTTTGAACGGAAGCGCTGGCATTTTGTAGGGAAATGAATGTTCAGCCACTCTTTTATGGGTCCGTGGAGGGGAAAAAAAAATCAGTAAGCTTATAAGGAAAGGTTTAATTCAAATTGTTGGGATATGAAGTCCATGCATTTGGTGCATGAGAAAATCATGCAAGAATTGATGGGTCCCCATAGAAGGCTGATTATGCAGTCTGCCGGCCAGGCCCTGTACAGCAGAAACTGTGGACAGGATCCCAGCTCCGCAGTGGAAATACTTCATAGACAGGAGTTCGTTTTCATATGGCTTCATTTCCAGTCACCGTGTTTTTGAGGCATGGGGGGAGGGAGGGGTGGCGCAGAAAAAATATACATGCGTCTGAATAAAATATATTTTCGGCCGGACTAGTAAATGGACTGAACAATCTCATGGCTGGTTTTGTCTCAATTAAAAGGGCATGTTTGAAAATGACTATGCCTGTGTGCGTGCCAAGTCGCTTCAGTCGTGTCTAGCTCTTTGCAACCCCGTGGATGGTAGCCCACCTGGCTCCTCTATCCATGGGATTCTCCAGGCAAGAATACTGGAGTGGGTTTCCATGCCTGCCTCTAAAATAACTATATTCTGCCTCATTAGAAGCCAAACAAACAAACAAAAAGAAACAGGGAGGGGAAGAGACAGGTTTGCTGCAAAATGTATGGCATCATATGGAGGGAGATTTTTCTTAAAAACTAAATAGTAGTGAAAGGCCCAATTTACTCACATTGGAAAAATACAGGGGCTTGCAACATAGCTGACTGGGGTGCTCCGTAAAGCTTGCAGATAGCACATGAAAACAAATACAGTCGTTCCTTGGAAGTCCGTGGTGTGTAAATAGGCCAGCATCTCTCTGGATACAGAAATGGGGACTGGGTCAGGAAACACGTCTGCTCTTTAAGGACCGAACTTCCCAAGGCTGTTGGGAAGGGGCCTGAATGCACCGTCTATAGACGTAATTTTATCCATATATCGTCGGGGCCATTCAACGCTGTGAGATGCACCCCGAGATATTAACAGGGACGTGTGAGCTTATTTGGGAGGAATGCCTATTCCTTTAAGTTCCAGAGACATATACAGTATCAGTGAGTGTTCTCCAGAGAAATAAAACCCACAGGCTGAATTTAGATACGTATGAGATGTCTAGTATGTATCACGTATACCTAGATAGTATGTATCTAGGGCTTCTCAGGTGGCACTAGTGGTAAAGAAGCCAACTGCCAATGCAGTAGACACAAGAGACACGGGTTCCATCCCCACATCAGGAAGCTCCCCTGGAGGAGGGTATGGCAACCCACCACACTATTATTGCCTGGAGAATCCCCTGGAGAGAGGAGCCTGGTGGGCTACAGTCCACAGGGTCACCGGGAGCTGGACACGACTGAAGCAACTTAGCACGCACAGACACAATGGATCTTAGGAATAGGCTGAGAACACATCTCCACTTGCCATCTGCAAGAAGGAGATGCAGGTAAACTGGTGGTATATTCTGTCCAAGGACAAAGCCTGGAGGGTGGGAGAAGACAGTGTCCTAGTTCAAGAAGAGAGAGACAGACCCAGAGAGATAGAGAGACAGACACAGAGAGACAGACAGAGACAGAGAGACCAAGGATTATCCACCCCCCCCCCCTTTTCTCACTATGCGGCCCATCGCCTGATTAGACGAGGCCCACCCACCTCAGGGAGCATGAGGCTCTTTACTGAGATGCCTCATCCCTGCAGGAAACAGACAGGAAGACCACTCCCCACTAGATGACCTCTTTCTTTTCTTTAAAGACTTTCACTCCACAGCTTTCCTTCTCCTCTGCCTGCCTTGGGGCTTCTGCCAAGTGTGAGCCACAGGGGCCAAGCCCCTTGTCAGGGTGAGTTCTAAACCAACAGCCCCGTGAGGTCTTTTCTTGGTAGGTTTATTATCTCTATGCCTGGAGGAATAAAGAACAGGCCCCAGATGGTACCTAGATGTTCATTTCTGTTTGCGTGGCTCCATGGAGAATTCAGTCAGGTCTGCGTCTGTTTTTTTCTTTTTTTTCAATTTTATTTATTTATTTTTTGAAGTATAGTTGATTTACATGTTTGTGTGGTTTCAAGTACACAGCAAAGTGATTCAGTTATACAAACATGCACATGTGCCTCTTTTTTTCTTTTCATATCCTTTTCCATTATGGGTTAGTATAAGATACTGAGCAGGGTTCCCTGGGCTGGACAGCAGGTCCTTGCTGGCTCTCCATGTTAAATCCAGCAGTGTGTCCATGTCGATCTCACACTCCCTGACTATCCCTTCTCCCATCCTTCCCCCTGGTGACCGTAAGGTTATCACAGAGTATTGAGCAGACTTCCCCATGCTGTCCAGCAGGTCCTTGTCGGTTACTTATTTTATATGTCGTACTGTTTGTATCTGCTACTCCCAAACTCATCATTTATTCCTCCTCTCACCCCTTTTCTCCTTGACTAAGTTTGTTTTCTTTTTTAAAATTTACTTTTGTTTTATCTTAGAGGGTAATTCATGTATCATGTTGTGTTAGCTTCAGGTACACATTAAAGTCATTCAGTTATAAATACATATTACACACACACATACATATGTATGTATGTATGCAGAGATAGATAGATAGATATGACTTCCCTGGTAGCTCAGAGGGTAAAGAATCTGACTGCTAATGCACAGGACCTGGGTGCGATCCCTGGGTCAGGAAGATGCCCTGAAGTAGGAAACAGCAACCTAGGATTGTCCAGGATTCTTGCCTGGAAAATGCGGTGGACAGAGGAGTCTGTCGGGCTACAGTCCATGGATTCACAAAGAGTCGGACACGACTGAAGCAACTTAGCACGCACAATATAGCCCAGGGAACTACACTCACTCTATTCAATACTTTGGAATCACCTACAAAGGGAAAATAAAAAGGAAAAAAATGCGTGTGTGCATAAGTTTAAGTGCATCACTTTGCTATACGCCTGAAAGGAACACAGCTTTGTAAATCAGCTATTTTGTTGTTCAGTTGCTCAATCGTGTTGGACTCTTTGTGACCCTATGGACTGCAGACTGCCAGGCTCCTCTGTCGGTGGGATTCTCCAGGCAAGAACACTGGAGCGGGTTGTCATTTCCTCCTCCAGGGAATCTTCCTGACCCAGGAACTGAACCCGTGCATTTGCAGGCAAATTCTCTATCACTGAGCTACCAGGGAAGCCACTGCTGTTAAGTTAGTTTATTTTTTTTTTGGATGTGAACCATTTTCTGAGTCTTTACTCCATTTGTTACAATATTGATTCTGTTTTCTGTTTTGGCTTTTTGCCTGTAAGGCGCGTGGGATCTTGGCTTCCTGACTAGGGATCAAACCCTCAACCCCTGCATTGGAAGGCAACGTCTTAACTAATGGACTGCCAGGAATGTCCCCAGCCATTTAGTTTTTTTCCCAGAGAAGAATTAAGTATCAGTTTCACTAGGCAAGAATACTGGAGTGGGTTGCAGTTCCCTCCTCCAGGGGCTCTTCCCAACCCAGGGATCGAACCCGGGTCTCCCGCATTGCAGGCAGATTCTCTACCATCTGAGGCACCAGGGAAGCCCTTCAAGGCAACGACATTCAGGTTATCAAAGGGGGCCTTTGAGTTCCGTGAGTGATTAAATGATAAGACACCGCACTTGGAATTTCTCACCTGAATCCTGTCAAAGAGATGAATTCGTTTCAGGGCGAGAAAAATCCAGAGAGGGAGGAAGGGGGGAATGTTGAACCGGCCACAGTTGAATACTATTAAAGCCTAACAGAGCCCGGCCCCAGCACCTCAGCCAGAAACTAGGGGGACGTTGGAAGGCAGCATTGTTACACCGCCGCTGTCTGAAAAGTCAAGCCCGGTGGAGTCATCGTTAATGACGCCCCGTCAGATTGGGAGGATGCGGGGAAGACAGCTGGGCGACCTCTGAGAAGGACCCACGGTTCTGCTGTAGTTTCATTAACGGCGGGAAGAGACGCCGGATTTGATACTCTGGACAGAGGACGTGAGGTCAGGAGGGGTCATAAACGCCTCGAAGAGAGACGTGAAGGTACAGCGCAGCTTGGAAATGACAACGCTGGGCAGGGAAGTGAGATTCCGGGAAGGACCAGGGTGAGCTGCTGAGCAGCCAGCGGTCATCAGGGGACTTGAGACGGTCCCCTTGGGGGCGGGAGACGGGGGTGCCTTTGTGAGCTGAGAATAAACCATGCCAGCTACACGGAATTGGGGGCTTCCCTGGAGGCTCAGACGGTAAAGAACCCGCCTGCCAGTGCAGGAGATGCAGGTTTCATCCGTGGGTCAGGAAGATCCCCTGGAGGAGGAAATGGCAACCCACTCCAGTATTCTTGCCTGGAGAATCCCATGGACAGAGGAGCCTGGGGGGCTACAGTCCATGGGGTTGCAAAGAGTCAGAAATGACTGAGCGACTAAACAGTGACAGGTAACTGGTCATCTCCAAGGGGAAACCATGCCAGCCACCCAGGTTTGGCATCTCTGAGGGCAAATCCACAGGCACCCCAGGTAATGGGCAGTATTCAAGTCCATTGTTCAGCCCTCAGTCGTGTCTGACTCTTTGCAACCCCATGGACTGCATCACACCAGGCCTCCCTGTTCATCACCAACTCCTGGAGCTTGCTCAAACTCATGTCCACTGAGTCGGTGATGACATCCAACCATCTCATCCTCTGTCGTCTCCTTCTCCTCCTGCCTTCAATCTTTCCCAGCATCAGGGTCTTCTCCACTGAGTTGCTCTTTGCATCAGGTAGCCAAAGGATTGGAGCTTCAGCTTCAGCACCAGTTCTTCCAATGAATATTCAGGGTTGATTTTCCTGTAGGACGGACTGGTTGGATCTCCTTACAGTCCAAGGCACTCTCGAGAGTCCTCTCCAGCACCACAGTTCAAAAGCATTGGCTCTTTAGTGCTCAGCCTTCTTTACGGTCCAACTCTCACCCAAGCCTATAACCACTTTTATAAATGAGAACCTTTACCTGCAAAATTCCGGAGGAGAAAGGAGACACACAGTCAAGGGGAAGCATTTCTTTGGAGACGTGAAGGCACCTGGAGATGCTGACTCTTCACTCCTGGGGATGTCCCTCTTCCTACCCACTCACCATTCACGGAAAGTGAATGGTCCCTGCACCCCAGACGCACCTCTTGAAAAAGCCAAGAGGGAGAAGATGGTACCTGTTGAGCCTGTCAGTCAAGCTGGAAAAAGCCCACGGCAGCTACCACCTTCCTGTAAGGCCTCCCGCCCTGCCCCAAGCTTTGGAAAGTTTTGCTGATGGGGGATGCAAGCCGGCTACCTTTTACAGGATACACGTGAGAGATTTCCCTAGGGTCACTTTGGATGATTTTTTTTTTTTTTGTGATTCCAAATAATGTCTTACTGATAGGGATTCCATAAAGCACACCCCCAGGAATTTGCCCGCTGAGAAGTGGTGAAGAGGCAGGAGTCCTCTGAGAAGCCATGTTTATGCAAGTTGGGAAGATTTTTATTAGAAAATATAGCAGGGTCGGGACTTCCCTGGTGGTCCAGTGGCTAAGACTCTGTGCTCCCGATGCAGGCAGTCTGGGTTTGATCCCTGGTTGGGGAACTGCATTCCACATGCTGCAACTAAAGGACCCACATGCCATAAGATCCAGAGCAGTCAAATAAATTAATTAATTTAAAATTATTAAAAATAAACAATACAGTGGGGTCCAGATGGCACGTCTGTCACACGCACGATTGTACGCTAGTTGATTCCATGTTCCTCTTTTAACTGCTGAGTGAGGAGATCAGGCGTGGTTCTGCCTTTCCCACGGGACCTCTGTGGATGCATCTCTGGGCCCCATGTTACATCATCCGTCTTGCTAGTATGGCTCGGTATGATAATGCTGGTTGTGACTGAGGGGATACTGGACTGTTTATGAGGAAGGGGAAGATGTCTCTTTTGTTTCTCAGTGAGCAAA
>CM035303.1:133258589-133277633 GCA_020226075.1 Hydropotes inermis
AGTGTGCTGCAATGAACATCCGGGGTGCACGTGTCTCTTTCAGTTTTGGTTTTCTCACGGTATGTGCCCAGTGGTGGGATTGCTGGGTCATACGGTGGTTCTTTGGTAGCTCATGTGGTTCATACAGGAGTCCCCTGTCCAATAGACAGACAAAAGCCAGAGAGGAATAACGTGAAACAGGGGCAAGAAGAAAGCCAGGAGCATCATGACAAACCCCAAGCAGGGCTGTCCCTGGTGGGGGTGGGGGCGGGGGTTGGAGAGGCTCCGTCGCTATAACTGTCTTGCAAGGATGAACGTAGTGAATGCATTTCATAAATTCCTTATTTGCAATTACATCCATCTTTTTCACACAGCCTTGTTGAGGGAAATATCCTCTCTGCTGTCTTCAATTCTTCCTGTAATCTCTTATGTGAGGGGGGACTGTCTCATAAATATCTCTCCCCACTAGTTTGATAGAAGGATGGGGGGTATCATTTACACATCGTCTTGAGAGTCCAAGCCTATGAATCTATACTTTAAAATGTGTATCCAGCATGTCATCCAACGACGGAGACGCTGAAAGCTCGGTTTTCAGACAAAACCTTCTAGAGCATAGAACACTGTTGGCCGTACCATATTTTAAGGGTGCTGCATTGCTCTAACTATTAAGAATTCTCTCCTCATGGTGTCCCCTGTTGGAGGTCCTCTCTGCCCTCCCAATTCTTTGCATGGAGACCTGGACGTTCCACGTTTGTGTAGAGTGATGGTCTTTGAATTCATTGTCATGCTGTCCTAATTTCGGTCACTTCTGCCCAAATAAAAACCTTGCTTTCAAAACATTTGGGCTTCCATAGTCCCTCAGATGGTAAAGAATCTGCACCATGCTGGCGACCCCGGTTCAATCCCTGGGTTGGGAAGATCCCCTGGAGAAGGAAATGGCAACCCACTCCAGTATTTTTGCCTGGAGAATCCCATGGACAGAGGAGCCTCACGGACTACGGTCCATGGGGTGGCAGAGAGTCAGGCACAACTGCGTGACCAACACTTCACCTCAAACAACATCACTGTTTGACTTTTCCACCCGGGATGACTTTCCTGTCAGCCCCCAGGAGTCCAGAGTTCTCTCCTATGGACACCCTGGTTGTGAGTGTGGGTCTCACGTCCCCGTGAACCTCCTCGTCCATCCTTAACTGTGCATCTGTGAATGTTGAACACAACTTTGAACACAGCCCATCAAGGGCTGCCCGGAGCCGTCTGCCGCTGCATCCTTCATCCATCCCAGCCCCCGTGGTACCTGTCTGCAGGTCAACACCTCCCCTTGGGCGAAGCGTGAAAGCAACACGTGACTCTCTGCCCCAACGAGGAGTTTACTTGCTTCCTGCTCTGCGAAGGGGGTGCCCATCTCTAGGTGGGCATCTGAGACACAGCTGCTGAGGTCCTTCTAGAACCCTTCTCCCTAATCAGAGGTCCCCAACCTCCAGGATCTCAAGCCTGATGATCTGAGATGGAAACGGATGTCCTAATCATAGAAACAGAAGGCACAGTAAATGAAGTATGCCTGGATCATCCCGAAACCAGCCCGCAGTCCCTGGAAAAATTGTCTTCCACGAAACCAGTCCCTGGCACCAAAAAGGTTGGGGACGGTTGCGATGGATAATGAGCAGGTGTTGAGTCTGTCTGTCTCCTCGTCTGGGGACTCACCCCCTCACGAAACATCCTGGCCAAAGCCTCTCACTTGGGGTCCCCCCTCCCCAAGCCATCTGACTCTTCTGTCTGTGTCCAATGATGATGAGAAGAGTCTCTGTGGAGGGGCCGCTCTCCACTCCAGAGAAGAGCCTGCAAAGACAGAAGCTGAGACGCCAGGTTTCGCCCCATGCTCCGAGCAAGCAGACCTTCTGACAATAGCCAGTGGGATGCAGAGCCCCCTCAAACCGGAGACCTGCTCCCCTCCCCCACACCTCTCCGGCTCAGGAGGAAGGCCTCTGTTTTGTTCTTAAATTGCCCCGTAGCATAAAGAATGCCTCACAGTTCCTCAGCCCGCAGAGGCAACTCGTCAGGCCAACAGGAACTGAGGAGTTACACAGGAAGTTCTAATTGTACTCAGATGTTTTCGTAATTATTAAAATCTTGCGACGGAGCGTGTGTAATCATTTTGCGATGTTTGGGGCACGCCGACATCACTGTCATAAAAATAGCTCTGTTTGTAGGGGAAAAGGCCTAAAAAACTAAAAAAAAAAAAAAAAAAAATTTGCTCAAGTATGTTCTTCGTTAAAGCCACGAGGGGCTAGTTCATAACACACAGCACTAAAAAGTCTCCTTTGAGACTTTCTCTACATTGAGTGGAAATGCATTTCAAGATCACAACTGTTGCCCTTGAAATTTGTTCCATTGTTCAGTTGCTCAGTTGTGTCTGAGTCTCTGCGACCCCATGGACTGCAGGACACCAGGCTTCCCTCTCCTTGACTATCTTCCAGAGTTTGCTTAAACTCATACCCATTGAGTCAGTGATGCCATCCAACCATCTCATCCTCTGTTGTCCCCTTCTCCTCCTGCCCTCAATCTTTCCGAGCATCAGATCTTTTCCAATGAGTCAGCTCTTTGCATCAGGTGGCCAGAGTATTGGAGCTTCAGCTTCAGCATCCACCCTTGCAATGAATATTCAGGGTTGATTTCCTTTCAGATGGAGTGATCGGATCTCCTTGCAGTCCAAGGGACTCTTAAGAGTCTTCTCCAACACCACAGTTGGAAAGTATCAATTCTTTGGTGCTCAGCCTTCTTTATGGTCCAACTCTCACATCCATACATGACTTTATGTATAAAAACCACAGCTTTGACTATATGGACCTTTGTCAGCCAGGTGATGTCTCTGCTTTTTAATACGCTATTTGTCATGATTGTCAGATGCTGCCACAAGAACACTCTGTAACAAATCAACCTGGAACGAGGTGGCCAAAACACAACATTTTTTCAGACGAGATTTGTGGGTCCGCTGTAGTCCAGTTGGGCTCGGCTAGACCATGGACCCTGGGCTTCAGGTCTGAGCTGCAGGGGACAGACTGTCCCAGGTCTGCACCATGCATCTGTTAAACTCCTGCTACCAGCGTGCACCCAGGGTGTGCCCAGGGCTCCTCGCATCTCCTTCCGGGACCCCTGAGGAAGGGGCAATAGCTACCCCCAAGGCAAGTTCTTCTCACGGTGATGTAGACTCACAATGGGGGCAAACCCAAGCATGCAGGTGCATTTCAAGCTTCTGTTTGTGCTACCTCCACCGACATGCATGGGATACAGGAGTCACATGACCAAGTGCCTGACCCCATGAAAGGGGGTGTACGTGCGTGTCCCCCTGTAAGGGGTTGATTGGTCCCTGCCCGCACCCCCCAAAATGTTTGTGTCTGACACCCTGGGACCAGCAGTGGGAGCTCATTTGCAAACAGAGTCTCTGCAGCTGTGATGGAGTCAAGGGTCTGAGATGAGGTCCTCCTGGACGGGGGTGGCCCTAAACCCAGGGACAGGGTCCTTATAAGACACAGAAGAGGAGAGACACGGACACAGAGGAGAAGCCGCATTGAGACGGAGGCGGAGATGGGAGTGAGGCGGCCACCAGCCCAGGGACGGACGCCTGGAGCCCCCAGAAGCTGGAAGAGGCAGGAAGGACTCTCCCCTGGAGACTGCTCAGCCCTGGGACCCCTGGACCTCAGACGTGTGGCCCCCAGGGCTGGGGGAGGGTGGATTTTCTCTTAAAAATGCTCTGGTTCGTGGTCACTGGTTACAGCCACCCTAGGAAACGCATACAGTCAGTAACACAGGTCGTTAAGCAATTTACACCAACAAGGCAAACCACGCCACCAGCAACAGTATTATTTCTTCCAAAGGACTCACTTAAGGCTGCTGTTTTCAACACACGCGGTGGAAATGGCCGTGAAGACAGGGTTAGGGATCACGTCCACAGCGAGGACCTTGGCCTGTAGTCACCTCAGGGGGAGGGTCTCCAGAATTATCTAGTGGGTCCGATCTTAGTTTGACAGAAGTTCCCGTCCTCCGAAGTCAGCCCGAAAAATGCTCCCTTGGTTGCAGTGACCCCCTGCTTGCCGAAGCGAGGTACTGTGTGTCCCCGTCTGGAATCATTCTCCGTGCATTTGTCTCCGGTGTAAAGTAGATACATTTTGATTACAATGTTATTACTTTCCATCCAGTATATTTTCTATTTTTCGCTTTATGGCTTGTCACATCACTTGCCATCACCGTTCTGGCTCCGTGCGGCCGGCTCCCCCGGTAAACGGCGGGGAGATAGATTAAATGCCTCAGCAGAGTTTCACTATTTAATCAACTCCTACAGTCATTTATTACATTGTATCTTTCAAGCCATAAGAGCTGATCTTTAAACACGTTGATTCACGGCCCCGCGATGCGCGCTCATCAATGTTTCAAATGCACGCTTTTACATATTTCAGAAAATGGATCGGCTGGGGGAGCGGTGAAAAATCCCGGTCGCGGGAAGAGGACAGCAAGGAGGTCGGCATGAAATTAAGCCAGAATGCCTTCTCTCCGGCAAAGCGCATATTGCTTTCTATGGAGCCATAAATATTAAGAATCTGGAGGTGAATTAGAAAAATAAGTGCTGAGCTGAGGAGCAGATTGATGACAGCAGCAGACACAGAAGTCTGATAACCGCCACCCCAAGTTGGACCTGGGTTTCAGACACCCCTGGCTGCTTCGTGGTTTAGTCGCTGGGCCGTGTCCGACTCTTGGCAACCCCAGGGACTGCACCCCGCCAGGCCCCTCTGTCCGTGGGTTTCTCCAGGCATGAATACTGGAGGGGGTGGCCGTTTCCTTCATCAGGGGATCTTCCCAACACAGGGGTCGAACCTCGGTCCCTTCCATTGCAGGCAGATTCTATACCAACTGAGCTGCCGGGGAAGCCCTGGAGATGGGAATTCTTTCGAGTCAAGGGAACGCAGGTGGACAAGTCCATGGGATTTGTGGCTGCCATTGCATCCATGAGGTTGTGGGCTTGAGAGGAAGTGCTCTTAACCGAGTCATCTTCAGGATAATTCCAAACAAGTCTGTCATATCTATGGAGCAGTGCCTGTGTATTTCATGGAAAGACAGTAAGAGGGATTTGTCATTCTCCTCTGGCTGTCCGAGACACTCAGTACCACTCAACACTGTGATGTTGAAACTTAGACGTGAAAGTCTCATCTAAGGCTTTGAAAGATGTCCGCTCTTTAAAAAAAAAAAAATCAGATCTCCATCAGAATTGCATACCTCCCCTCTTACTGTGTCTCCTAAGATGTCGGGCTTCCCCGGAGGCTCAGATGGCAAAGAATCCACCTGCAATACAGGAGACTTGGGTTCAATCCCTGGGTGGGGAAGGTGTCTGTGGAGGAGGAAATGGCAGCCTGCTCCAGTGTTCTTGCCTGGAGAATCCCATGGACAGAGCAGCCTGGTGGGCTAACAGTCCATGAGGTCACAAAGGGTCAGACATGACTGAAGTGACTTAGCACCCAGACAGATAGATGATAGGTGGATAGATGCATGGGTAGACAGACATGACATGCAGGAAAGGACATAGATGAATGACAAATTTAAAAATAGATGAATATAGAGGTAGATACAAAGATAAAATGTAGATAGGTTGAAAAATTGTAGATAAATAAGTAGATGGGTGATAATGGATGGACACATAGATTGGCAGACTTTAAATAGGTACGAAGACAGGTAGATACATTGATAGATGTGTCTGTGCTGTGATCAGCCATGTCCAACTCTCTGCAACCCCATGGATTGTCTCCCACCAGGGTCCTCTGTCCACGCAATTTCCCAGGCAAGAATACCAGAGGGGGTGGCCACCTTCTCCTCCAGGGGATCTTCCTGATCCAGGGATTGAACCTAGGTCCCTTGTGTCTCCTGCCTCAGCAGGCGGGTTTTTTAACACTGGGCCACCTGGGAAGCAGATTGACAGATGGAATAACAGACAGAAGAGAGATGAATATGGAGGTAGATAAGTACAAAGGCAGACAGAAAGATAGATAGGGTGGAACAGATGGTACATAGGCAATAGGTGGATGAATAGATAGGGTTATAGACAATATTGATAGACAGATATGTAGTTAGTAGGTAGATTAATAGAATGACAGATAAAGGAAAGAGATGAATAGAGAGGTAGATAGATATAAAGGTAGACAAGATAGATAGGTTGATAGATGGTAGATAGGCAATAGCTGGATGAATAGAGTTATAGTTACAGATGATATTGATAGACAGATACATAGGTAGATTAATAGAAAAACGGATGAATGACATCAAAAACAGATGCATGTAGACATAGGTAGATATAAAGGTGGATAAAAAGGCATAGATAGGTTGACTGATGATAGATAAGTATATAGGCGATAGGTAGATGATTGATCGATGTCAGATAAATAGGTAGAAATACAGATAGGAAGATCAATGATAGTCAGATAAAGACAGAGGAAGATCCCGCAAGGTAAGCCACTTGGAGAAACAGAGGTGGTGGCTGAGAGTGAGCGGAATTTTTGGAACCGCCTGGGGAAGAGGTAGACAATGACTCCTAGACCAGCCCAACACCAAAGAGAATCCTTCAGAACTTTACCCAGAGGGGAGCTAGATAGAGGGTGAGAGGGAGAGAGACAAAGACCCCAGGTCAGACGAGCCTCCCCAGATGCTCACATTAATGTTCCACGTGGGTACCTGGTCCGTGGCTAACCACTGGTCGGGCACCGACGCTCCCTTCTTGAAAGGGAAACAGAGTCAGGGAATCTCATTCATTTCCAGGGCAGACTTTTCCCTCAGCCATGAGAGGCACAAACGTTTTCTTTGAAGAGACCTCCCCCACCCCCCGCCCCGCTGCCTAATTTCTACCACCAATCCCACTCTCAGGGTCAATCTGTGCTGGAACTGTGCAGAGCAGAAAGTCAATTGCAGCCAGATTTCCAAGGTTGCTTATGCAAAACTTAATTATTGCAGAGCTCACCCCGGCAACGCTCGCCTTGACACTGGGACACGGTTCAGAAATAAAATTCAAATGCGAACTCACAGAATGCTAATCGGTTCTGCACCCTTCCACCCCCCCAAAAAAAAATGTTCACACGAGTCCTCCGAGACCCTGAAATGTCTGCATTTCTTACAGCTCTAAATTCACTCCGCTGTCATCTTTTATTCAAACCATGTTGCAACGATTCTGTGTTCGCATCCCCCTCACCACCACCCGCTCGCCCGCCCTTCTGCACCGTGTGAGCAGTTCAGCCGTTCACTCGGGGTCAAATGCTTGCACAGAGCTTGGTGAACACATGCTCCCAAAGCAAGAAGGCCCTGTGGGCGATATCCCAGAAAGAGACAAAGAGGAGCGGAATGTCGTGAAGACACACACTTTCCTTCCCACATAAACCTTGGACCAAGCCGGCTGAAGACGGTTGACGTGAAGGCTGTCTTCACAACACATTTGAAGGAAGGTTACTAAGACTTGGGTGCAGCGACAAAATAACCGGATTGTTTGTGAGACCTTATCAACAAGCCGGTAAAATGACCAAGGGTGTAAAGGATAGACAACCAACACGGTGGTGGTTTAGTCGCTAAGTCGTGTCCAACTCACAATCCCATGAATTATAGCCCACCAGGCTCCTCTATCTGCTGTCTGCAGGATCTCTCAGGCAAGAGTACTGGAGTGGGTTGCCACTTCCTTCTCCAGGGAATCTTTCCAATCCAGGGATTGAACACGAGTCCCCTGCACAGCAGGCTGATTCTTCACTAGCTGAGGCACCAGGGAAGACCCAGAAAACCAGCCCAGCACGGTGTAAACCCAAGGTAAGTGTCAGCTAGGTCAACCCACTCTCAGTCTGGCCTTAGTTGAGTTCAATGACTTGAGAGACGCAGGCGTGTCCTGGGGAAGGCACTCAGGCCTGAAGGGATCCAGCTGATTTGCCAAAATGACCAGTCTCTTTAGCTGTCCAGCAAGGAGACTCGAAGGCATCTGGCTTCACTCTTTCCGAGATGACAGTTCTCATCATCTTGCATAGACATGGAGCGCCACATTGGAAATCTCTGCTGGAGGAGAGGGGTCAGCAAATGGTAAATAGTGACCTCAAAGAAACATAGGTTCATGAAGCAGAAACCAGACAGTCTCATGGCAGTGTCTGAAGTCACATCATATTGGGTCAGAGCACAGACTGATACTGATGTCCATAGAGTAGTCCTTGGGCGATTTTGACTCCAGAGTGACCTAATGAATGGCTTGACACAGCTGGAGAAAGGGTGTCAGAATCCGAAATGTAGTTAGAAGGACTGTGGGAGGCAGAAAACCTCAGGGGCAAAGCTTACAGAGCCTGTTCAGTGTTTGCCCCAGCAGTGTACTTTGGCCATCCAAGGATTGGTCGGGGGTCCACACGAGGATAAACAGTCAACTTGAAGGCTCCTGCTTTTATGCATCGAGTTCCATCACCTGCTCTTCTGGGGTCATGCAACATCCATTTCTCCCGCAGCTAGTCCATGGGGACCGCAGACCTCGGGAGCTGCTGGGAAAGCTCTATTTGTGTGGGACGTAGGACCCTCCTCACACACAAGGCAGCGTGTAGATAGATGCTTCTTCCTTGGACTCGGCGCAAGCTGTCCCCACTCCTGAACTGGAATTCACTGGGGAGACCTGGACTTTAAACCACAGAAAAGCAAGCCCACCTCACCGATTCTCCACACTGTGTCCCAGAAACTTTACTTTTGAGATCACTTCATTTTTAACTGAAGAGCCTCTTGATGAAGGTGAAAGAGGAGAGCGAAAAAGCTGGCTTCAAGCTCTACATTCAAAAAATTAATATCACAGCATCTGGCCCCATCACTTCATGGCAAATAGAAGGGGAAACAGTGAAAACAGTGATGGACTTTATTTTCTTGGGCTCCAAAATCACTGCAGATGATGCCTGCAGCCATGAAATTAAAAGACGCTTGCTCCTTGGGAGAAAAGCTAAGAAAAAACTAGACAGCGTACTAAAAAGCAGAGACATTACCTTACCGACAAAGCTTTGAATATTCAAAGCTATGGCTTTTTCAGTGGTCATGTACGGATGTCAGAGTTGGACCATAAAGAAGGCTGAGCACCAAAGAATTGATACTTTCCAACTGTGGCATTGGAGAAGACTCTTGAGAGTCCCTTGGAGTGCAAGGAGGTCAAACCAGTCCATTCTAAAGCAAAACAACACTTGAATATTCATTGGAAGGACTGATGCTGAAGCTGAAGCTCCAATGCTTTGGCCACCTGATATGAAGTGTTAACTCATTGGAAAAGACACCGATGCTGGGAAAGATTGAAGGTGGGAGAAGAAGGGGACGACAGAAGTTGAGATGGTTGGATGGTATCACCGACTCAATGGACCTGAGTTTGAGCAAATTCTGGGAACTACTGAAGGACAAGGAAGCGTGGCATGCTACAGTCCATGGGGTCGCAGAGAGTCAGACACGACTGAGGCACTGAACAACAACTTCCACACCCAAAACAAGCAGTAGGAAAACGGAGGGAAAACCCACGTGGAGAGTCAGGAGGCGGGGCACCTCCACAGACCAGGCCGGGAAAACCTCCAGAAAGTTCAGGTGCTTTTCTAACGTTATTCGGGCTTTGCAAACTCACACCCTCCATGCTGTTTTAATCTTTGGACTTTCATTTCCTTTCCACGACTTCATTCCAACAGTGCACGCTATGGAAGCCGCTGCACCGGTGAGGGCAGTCACTGGATTTTATGCTTGAGCAGAACCGGCACGCACGTGAAACACAGACCTGTCTGAGGTTGCAGGGGAAGCTGAGGACCCTAACGACACGTTCAAATTTCATTTATCATCTGATGGGGGAGGGGAGAACGTGGTGGGATGGGAGATACAAGGGGTGATTTTATGAGATCGAGGAGCCAACGGATCCTGTTGGAAATGGGTGTAGGAGCGTGATCTTTCAAGTTGCCAACTTGGAAGATTCTGCTCTTGCAGAATCACAATATTAACTGAGAAAACACATTTCATGTGAGTAGGGGAGGTGGGGGAAGGACCCAGAAGTGTTTAATTTTGCATCGTTTGTGGCCGAGAATCAAGAGTGTTCAAAGAATCAGATGAAATGGATCGTAAATGCATCAAGTGAGGGCCCCTCACAGGTAGAATAGTAACATTCACTCTGCATACTAAACCCGGCTTCCCTGGTGCCTCAGCTGGTAAAGAATCTGCCTCCAATGCGGGAGACGTGGGTTTGATTCCTGGGCTGGGCAGATCCCCTGGAGAAGGGAAAGGCTACCCACTCCAGTATTCTAGCCTGCAGAATTCCATGGACGGCATTGTCCATGGGGTTGCAAAGAGTCAGACATGACTGAGCAACTTTCACTTTTACTTAGATACTAAACCAATACTAACACTAAAGTCTTTGTTAATGCTACATGCTAAACTAGCACCCAATTAACACAGAACAAAATAATAGTACCAGAGTAGTGTTCAACTAATTACTCAGTTCAGTTCAGTACAGTTCAGTCGCTCAGTCGTGTCCGACTCTTTGCAACCCCACGGACTGTAGCACACTAGGCCTCCCTCTCCATCACCAGCTCCCAGAGCTTGCTCAAACTCACGTCCATCAAGTTGGTGATGCCATTCAACCATCTCATCCTCGATTGTCCCCTTCTCCTCCCACCTTCAATCTCTCCCAGCATCAGGGTCTTTTCCACTGAGTTACTCTTTGCATCAGGTGGCCAAAGAATTGGAGCTTCAGCATCAGTCCTTCCAATGAACATTCAGGACTGATTTCCTTTAGGGTGGACTGGTTGGATCTCCTTGCAGTCCAAGGGACTCTTAAGAGTCTTCTGTAGCACCACAATTCAGAAGCATTAGTTACTAGGATCAACTAATTACTAGTGCTAAACAAATACCAGATTGATACTATATACTAATACTGGTTGCTAGCTGTAATACTAAATACTTGTACTAAACAAATGCTACACTGACAACAAAGTAAATGCTCCTATGACACTGATTACTAGTGGTATATACTAAACTAAATACTTGTGCTACACCAATACTAAATTAAGCACTGATGTGAAATAAACACGGGAACTAAACTAAAAAACCAATCCTCAACTGATGACTGATACTAAATATTGAGTTAATATGGAACAAAGACAAAAGCAAAAGTAAATGGTAGCTCTACGCAAACACCAGAGTGACACTGAACTAACGCTGACACTAAGCTAGGTAACAGCACCAGTTATTACATGATATTAGTATTGAATGAGTAGAAAGCTAATATAGAACACAACGTTAATGCCAACAAACACCCGAATAATATTACAATGCATGTTAGCAGCCGTACGAGCCACTCAGTCCTGTCCGACTCTTTGGGACCCCACAGACCGTATCCCGCCAGGGTCCTCTGTCCGTGGGATTCTTGTCCAGCCCAGAATGCTGGAGTGGGTTGCCATGCCCTCCTCCAGGGGATCTTCCAGACCCAGGGACCGAACGCAGGTCTCTTGTGTTGCAGGCAGATTCTTTGCCATCTGAGCTACATCAAAGTGCTAGTGTTAAGCTAATTACTAGTACTAAATATACACTAATACTAAATATTAAGCTAATGCAAACCTAACACCGAACTCAACAGTAATACTGAACTAGATACTAATGAATAATTCTAAATAGTAAATTAATGCCAAACTCAGCACTAGGACCAGAATACAGAACTAGTCACTAATACAAACTACCAAACTCATAAAAAGCTAAGTACTCCTACCAAACTAACTAGCAGCGCTAAAGACTAAACTGATACTAATATTAAACGAAAACAAAACCAATATACTAAATACGGAAGCAAAACTAACACTCAGCTAAATAGCAATACTAAAGTAGGTAACAACTCTAAACACTAAACTCTAAACTCTAAACTAATACCCAAGTAACACTAGGTAAATACTAACCATGAGCTAATTACTAACAGGAACCATAACCTAATTCCAAACTGACACTAAGCACTAATACTAGACAAATTACCAACACTATTAAACTAAACCATTATTGCATCAGTGCCCAGGCAACACTAAACTCAGTCCCAGCATCAGACGAATGTCAAATTCACCTCTGCCCACCCTGTGTTACCAAACAGTGAGGCTGTCTCTTTACTGCCAGATTGTAAGCGTTCGTCAGTATCCCCTAGACACCAGATCCTCACCAGATAAATCATTTGGAAATATTTTCTCCCGGTCTGCACACTGCATTTCTGCTTCTCCTCCTTCTGGAATTATCTGTTGTTGCTGTTCATTCACCAAGTCACTTCCGACTTTTGGTTACGCCGTGCACCGCCGCACTCCAGGCTTCCCTGTCTGTCCCTCACCATCTCCCGGAGTTTGCCCAAGTTCATGTCCAGTGAATCGGTGATGCAGAGACACAAAGTGGGCTCTCGCCATGTTGGAGACGTGCAGACAGGGGCAGGCAGGATATCTCGTTGGTTGTCGCAACCCCCTAGCTAGTTATTTGAGCTGCATTTTCTACACCCTATGTCTTTTTAACTTTTCCCCTGGACTCTTTTAGTGGGATTCCTGTGTTGAAAGAAAACCCCCTAAACTCTGATGAAACCTCTTTCAACACAGCATATCCAGAGAGCTGCGTTTCAACACTTCCGTCTTAAGAACCCCAAAGGGCTCGCTGGGAGGGAGGGGTGAGCCCAGGATTGAGTGAAATTCCTAGCCAACTGGTGAGAGGTTGTCTTAGTCTGGTCGATTAATGAGGGACCCGCAAGGTCTCACGTGAGAATCAGAAGTGGTGGTGGTTTCTCTGCCATCAAAATCACACCTTATACCGTCCATTTATTGTAAAACTACACGCCAGGAGTTCAGCAACTGATTCTCCTGGATTGCTTGGGCGTAAACACTAGTACTGATATATACATGTACACACACACGTGTGTATACACACGTGCTACAGACGTGTATGTGTGCACATACATATGCATGTGTGTACTCATGTATGCACACACACGTGTATATATACATATATAACGTGTATATTATACATATAATGTGTATATATATATACAGATATAGATGTATGTATATATAACATTGTGTGTGTGTGTGTGTGTGTGTGTGTGTGTGTATAAAGAATCCATCTGCCAATGCAGGAGACATGGGTTTGATCCCTGGGTCAGGAAGATCCCCTGGAGAAGGGCATGCAACCCACCCCAGTATTCCTGCCTGGGAAAAATCCCATGGACAGAGGAGCCCGATGGGTCACAGTCCACGGGGTCACCAAAGAGTCAGACACGACTTAGCGGCTAAACAACAAGGTGTGTGTATGTATGTGTGCTCAGCCACTCACTCGTGTCTAACTCTTTGTGACGCTGTGGACTGTGGCCCACCAGGCTCCTCTGTCCATGGGATTCTCCAGGCAAGATTGCTGGAGTGGGTTGCCATTTTCTACTCTAAAACAGCAACATATAATGGATAACTAATAAAGACCTGTTCTATAGCACAGGGAACCCTGAAGTGTCCGTAATTACCTTTATGGTAAAAGAATCTAAAAAAAGAGTGGATTTATGTATATGTACAAGGCTGCTATTTACTCACTGCCATTGTATCTGACTCTTTCCAACCCCATGGACTGTAGCCCCACCAGTCTCCTTTGTCCATGGGATTCTCCAGGCAAGAATCCTGGAGTGGGTTGCCTATGTATATGTATATGTATGTTTATGGGCTTCGCAGGTGGTGCTAATGTTAAAGAACCCTCCTGCCAATGCAAGGGATGAACTGGGTTCTATCCCCGGGTCGGGAAGGTCCCCTGGAGGATGGCATGGCAACGCAGTCCAGTGTTTTTACCTGGAGAATCCCACAGACACAGGAGCTTTGCACGTTACAGTCCATAGGGTTGCACAGACCCGGACACAGCTGGGGCAACTTGGCATGAATGCAGGCCTGCATATATACACGCACACATATGTGTGTGTCTATATGTACATATAACTGAGTGACTTTGCTATACCCCTGACAGTAATGCAACATTATAAATCCACTATAGGCCTATAAAAAACAAAAAAAGCCCCAAGATGGTGGATCACTGGTATTTTCAAAACTAGCTCCTGGTGTTCACCACTGGAAGACAAAACCAGAAAAGAAATGCCTGGGATTTCACGGGGTGGGTTTAAGAGACGCAAGAACGCGAGTGTCCTAATACCCAGAAGTGGGATGTGTAGACGCATGCCTGGGTCTGCAGATTGGAGGTGAGAAGATGATCACGTAATTATGGCCGGATCAATCGTCCTTTTCCCTGCAGAGACCTCCTTCCGGGAGGAGGACCTTCTCACGTCTATGGAGAATGACCTGTGAATCAATACCTGACCCCCCCACCCCCTTCCTCCGCCTCCCGTGGGTGGGGAATAGACTCAGCCCCAGATCAAGCTTCCCCTTCATTAAACAAAAATCACATCACTAATTAGCAGCTCCCCGAGGCTCCCCCTCCCGGGAAGGAGGAAGCCCCTGTCTCCGCGCCACCCGCCTCCCGCCCAACGACAAGCCTACAAACACAAGTGGATGCGTGTGGGCCGGCGTAGAGGGTTTAAATTATTCAATACAAACACAAATGAAGTATGGCCGCACTTCCTTAAATCCAACGCATGCCTCGTTACTTTAATTTTTACTTTTAATCCTCGGCACACAGACCACGACGGTCACCCGGTAATTGCCTAGCATAACCGTCTGACTTGT
Organism: Hydropotes inermis; assembly: GCA_020226075.1. Lineage (NCBI taxonomy): Eukaryota > Metazoa > Chordata > Mammalia > Artiodactyla > Cervidae > Hydropotes > Hydropotes inermis. Next base: position 133,273,289 of record CM035303.1, read on the forward strand.
TCGGGCGGGTGGGGGGAGAAAAAAGCTTGTTCTCTTTCACTTGGCAGGAGCTGGGAGGGGGGCTTGATGGGATTTCTCAATTTTATGATAATGGGTCTTTCGAAAAGCATGGGCCATAAAATGGTAATCTCAAGCATAAAAGAGCATTAACCCCTTCAGACTTGGCAGCTCGGGGAATTGGATGGACTCCTTAAGTGGGGTTTGATCTGAGCAAATTATATTACAGAATTTTATTCAATAGCAAGGACGCCAGGAGGGAATTATCACAGAGAGATGACAGTCACCTTGAGCAGAATCTTCCCTTGGAAAGCGTTGGGGCCACTGTTTTTGTTTGTTTGTTTGTTTTTTAGTTCAAAATATGTGCTATCTGGCATTTCCCAGGTGGTCCAGTGGTTAAGTCTTTGCCTTTCAATGCAGGGGACGTGGTCGTGGACCTAAAATTCCACCTGCTTTGAGGCCCCCCCCAAAAATCAAAACACAGAACAGAAGCAACGTAACAACTTCAATAAAGACTAAAAATGGTCCACATCAAAGAAAAATCTTAAAAATATGCCCAATGTGAAAGCTGATAGCATTTTAAAGTACTGTGTGTACGATTACCTGTTATAATTTTAAAGCTTCTGACATGTTTTATATGCTATTCTTCCTTATGTGTTGCAAAGCAGCAATCATCTGTTCCCTACAAACGAATAAGTGAAAGTGATGGTGACTCAGGCGTGTCTGTCTGTGACCCCATGGATTGCAGCGTGCCAGGCTCGTCTGTCTGTGGGGTTGCCCAGGTAAGGATACTGGAGTTTCTCCAGGCAAGAATGCTGGCGTGACTTGCCGTTTCCTTCTCCAGGGGATCTTCCCGACTCAGGGATTGAACCCAGGTCTCTTGCATTGGCAGGTGGATCCCTTACCATCTGGGCCAGTGGAGAAGCCCAGAAATGGACAAAGCGAAACCTGAGTGTTAGCATCTTTGGCGTGTTCTCTGCAAGAAAACCTGATTTCATGTTCTCTGTATGCTTGATAGCTGTCAGGGGCCAGGACCCCCGTGAACAAACGCCTCCAGGTCCGGGTAGGAAATACACAAGGTGAGTCGGGGGCATCTTATATCACCAATCGGCATGAAAGCTGTCAAAGAGCGAAGTTTTCATGTCCAAAGGAGACTGGGGTGATCACAAGGGCTACCCCGATCTGCGCTGATGCAGAGCAAGAACCCACATCCACAGCGACGGGAATCCAATAAAGCTCATCAAATACAGCAAATCTCTGACTTGCTCTACTACAGAGAGACGAGGAGAGAGAGAAAGAGAGACAGAGAGAGACGCTCGTGTATTACCTTTGGAGGGAACCACAGCACCGAGTCATTTTTCCAAAAATCAGTTTTTGAAAACGAGAGGAAAAAAGTTTTCAATTTCTTGTCTTCCCGTGTATTCTGTATTTCCGACTATCTACACATTAAGTGGGTTTCCCTGGTGGTTCAGATGGTAAAGAATCCTGTGATACAGGAGATCCGGGTTTGACCTCTGGGTTGGGAAGATGCCCTGGAGGAGGAAATGGCAACCCACTCCAGTATTCTTGCCTGGAGAATCCCATGGACAGAGGAGCCTGGCGGGCTACAGTCTGTGGGGTTGCAAAGAGTCAGACATAGCTGCCTGACTGAGCACGAGCAGAAGACATTAGAGGGAGGGATTTTTTAAAAGATTTTTTTCATGTGGATCATTTTTTTTTAACAATCCACATTTTTAAATTATTTATTGATTTATTAAAATTTATTTTTTGTTGTTGTTGGTTTTCAGTCGCTTTCCTGTCCTTCACCAACTCCCGGAGCTTACTCAAACTCATGTCCATTGAGTCGGTGATGCCATCCAACCATCTCATCCTCTGTAGGCCCCTTCTCCTCCTGCCCTCAATCTCTCCCAGCATCAGGGTCTTTTCAAATGAGTCAGCTCTTTGCATCAGGTGGCCAAAGGATTGGAGTTTCAGCTTTAGCATCAGTCCTTTCAATGACTATTCAAGGTTGATTTCATTTAAAGTTGACTGGTCTGATCTCCTTGCAGTCCAAGGGACTCTCAAGAGTCTTCTCCAACACCACAGTTCAAAAGCATCAATTCTTTAGTGCTCAGCTTTCTTTATGGTCCAACTCTCACATCCATACATGACCACTGGAAAAACCATAGCCTTACCTAGACGGACTTTTGTTGGCAAAGTAATGTCTCACTTTTTAATATGCCGTCTAGGTTGGTCACAGCTTTTCTTCCAAGGAGCAAGCATCTTCTAATTTCATGGCTGCGGTCACCATCTGCAGTGATTTTGGACTCCAAGAAAATAAAGTCTATCACTGTTTCTGTTGTTTCCCCATCCATTTGCCATGAAGTGATGGGACCAGATGCCATGATCCTAGTTTTCTGAATATTGAGTTTTAAGGCAACTTTTTCACTCTCCTCTTTCTCTTTCCTCAAGAGGCTCTTTAGTTCTTGGCTTTCTGCCATAAAGGTGGTGTCATCTGCATATCTGAGGTTATTGATATTTCTCCCAGCAATCTTGATTCCAGCTTGTGTTTCTTCCAGCCCAGCGTTTCTCATGATGTATTCTGCATGTAAGTTAAATGAGCAGGGTGACAATATACAGCCTTGACTTACTCCTTTTCCTATTTGGAACCAGTCTGTTGTTCCATGTCCAGTTCTAACTGTTGCTTCTTGACCTGCATACAGATTTCTCAAGAGGCAGGTCAGGTGGTCTGGTATTCCCATCTCTTTAAAGAATTTTCCATATTTTGTTGTGACCCACACAATCAATGTTAGCACAGTCAGTGAAGCAGAAGTAGATGTTTTTCTGGAATTCTCTTGCTTTTTCTATGATTCAGCGAATGTTAGCAATCTGATCTCTGGTTCCTCCGCCTTTTATAAATCCAGCTTGAACAACGGGAAGTTCTCGGTTCACATGCTATTGAAGCCGGGCTCAGAGACTTCTGAGCATTACTTTGCTAGCGTGTGGGGTGAGTACAACTGTGTGGTAGTTTGAGCATTCTTTGGCATAGCCCTTCTTTGGGATTGGATTGAAAACCGACCTTTTAAACTGAAGGATAATCGCTTTACAATATTGTGTTGGTTTCTGCCATGCATCGGGGGACTTTTGTATACCTATGGATGTGGGTCATTTTTAAAGTCTTTGTTGGATTTGTTAGAATATTTACTTCTGTTTTATGCTTTGCTTGTCTTGGTCCTCAGAGCCTGTGGGATCTTAGTTCCTCGAGCAGGAATTGGACACGCACCCCCTGCATTGGAAGGTGAAGTCACCACCACTGGACCATTAGGGAAGTCCTGAAAGAATTCAAGCTCAGAAATGCAGAATGAATTATGGAGCTGTACCTCTCCATGACTGAAAGACAAGCAAACAAATCTGCGGTCATTTGTGAGTGCATGCGTTTTAAGTTGCTTCACTCGTGTCCCACTCTTTGGGACCCCACGAACTGTAGCCCACCAGGCTCCTCTGTCCGTGGGATTCTCCAGGCAACAGTACTGGAGTGGGTTGCCATGCCCTTCTCCAGGGCATCTTCTCCACCCAGAGATTGAACCCCTACCTGACTGCACATCCTGCACTGCTAATGGATTCTTTATCCCCTGAGCCACCTGGGATGCCATGATTATCATTTTCAGGTGTTTAAACCATCCATGCACAAAGAAAGATGGGGGACTTTACAGACACTGGAATGGCTGGCTATGCTAGCTACTACCAGTAAGGCTCTAAATAAGGATGATGCACCGAAGAATGGACACTCTGACATCCTGCCCCATGTGGTGATATGCAGGAGAATGCAATTCAATTTGAATTCACCAGGTTTCCATATCCTACTACAAGTTTGCAGGTCATGGGAGGGACATAGAAATGTCCCATGAATTCCATTCACCCCAGCAGCTTGTGAGAGACACCATGGCACAAGGACACCATTTCCAAAATAGCTGGCAAGTCACATAGTGCCCAAAGGGTTTAAAAGATAATCCCTCAATGGATGGGTGCTTAAGCAGCATGAGGTCCATCCACACAGTGGAGTATTACGCACCCATGAAAAGGAGTGAAGCTCTGACACAGGCTACAACGCCAACACACAATGGTCAGTGAGAGAATCAGACACAGAAGCACACACAGTGTGTGATCCTGTTTGTAGGACATGTCCAGAAAAAGACAAGTTCCCAGAGACAGGAGGTGGACTCGTGGTGGCTAGGGGCTGAGGGAGGGGAGTAGATGGATGAGCGGATGGATGGGTGGGTGGATGGATAGATGGGCAGATGCGTGGATGGATGGGTGGGTGGATGGATGGATGGGCAGATGGGTGGATGGATGGATGGGTGGGTTGGTG
>CM035303.1:133277733-133288539 GCA_020226075.1 Hydropotes inermis
TGGGTGGATGGGTGGATGGGTGGATTAATGGGTGGGTGGATGGGTGGATTAATGGGTGGGTGGATGGAAGGGTGGATGGATAGATGGATGGATGGAAAGATGGATGATGGATGGATGAGTTGATAGATGGGTGGATGGATGGATAATGGATAAACAGCACGGACTCCATGTACACAGTGGAATATTATGCAGCTGTGAAAAGGAGTGAAACTCTGACACAGGCTAAAATGTGGATGGACCTTGAATGCATGATTCTCAGTGAGAGAATCAGACACAGAAGAACACACAGGGGGTGATTCCATTTACAGGAGACAACCAGCCTCCCTCCTTTTCATGGCTGTATACTATTCCTTTGCATTCATTCATATATATAGATATATAGATATTTTTTTTTTGGAAGGCACCTCTGATCAGTTCCTCTGCATTTGAGAGGCTCTGCCCCCTTGCAGATAAACACATCTGCCCAGTGTCACATCACAAGTGCCACTCCACACCCCCAGCCCCTCACCTTCTTCCTGTCCCCTCCTTGACGTCCAAGCCGACCATCAAGGCTTCGTTCCACAGATGCCTGTGTGCTCTGGTGACATTTCTGGGCCGGAGTTTGGGGCCGGGCGGCAGGGAGCGCCTCACAAAACCGTGAGCGGGAGGAACTGAGGAATGTGTGGGCCATGTGTGGCTGAGGGCAGCCCCACGACGACCCGCCGCAGCCTCTGGACGCCAGCACACGGCTCGCTCCTGCCCCGTGCTCCCCCCGCCATCTCATTATGGGAATTTATTTCCTCACTTTGTAGTCGGCAGAGCCCCCCGTCCTAATTGTTTCTTCCATGTGTTGTAAATCTGTCTTCCATCCACTCAAACACGCAGCCAAGAGCTAGCAATTTCCTCTCTCCAATGCCCCGGCCTGTGGAGCGGGTGTTGAAATAAAATGAAACATGCACACATACACACACACACCCCCACACACCCCTTGTTCCCTTCTCCCTAATGCCACTTGCCCCAGGAATTTTTAATATTCAGGCAGTATACCCTGTGCATGAGGTCATCCCGGCATCTAATTGGAACCGTGGGTCGGCGGGGCCAGCCGGCTGCCTCGCAGCTGCCGGGGTGCCACGGCCGGCCTGAGCCTCAAAAAGACTTTAATTCCGTCACGCCTCATCTGCTTTTATGCACTCCTTTGTGGCGAGTTCACAAACGCGTTCTGAGGTTTCCACCCCAATGGGCCGGCCCGAACATGGCCCCTGCCAGCCCGCCCCCAGCGGATCGGTCTCCATGGGGGCGTCCTGCTAACACCCGCCCCTCCCCCGTCCGCAACCCCATCCCCACTGTCTGCGTCCCCAACTCCACCAGAGACTTGCCGCTGCTGGGTAACCCAGGGCCCTCCCAACCTCTGCAGGGAATACATAGCATGTACACGATCTTCAGGGGCTTCCCAGGGGCCGCCAATGGTAAAGGACCCACCTGCCAATGCAGGAGACATAAGAGACGTGGGTTCAGTCCGTGGGTCGGGGAGGTCCCCTGGAGGAGGCCATGGCAACGCACTCCAGGATTCTTGCCTGGAGAATCGCAGGGACAGAGGAGCCCAGCGGGCTACAGTCCACGGGGTCACAAAGAGTCTGATACGATTGAAGGGACATAGCATGCATGCAAGAGATTGCTTGGCTTTGGTTTAAACAAATTTGCAACTTTGTCGGGGGTCAGGCAGATTTGAAAACTGTTCGTTTTCTTTGCAGGTGGCTATGGCTGGCCCTTACTCAGGCAGCAAGCTCAGCTGAAGCTAGATGTCAGGCAAACAGCACATGTCAAGGCTGCACGTGTGTGTGTGTGTGTGTGTGTGTGTGTGTGTGCATACGAAGCTCTGTCTGACTCTTTCCAACCCTTCGGACTGTAGCCCACCAGGCTCCTCCATCCATGGGATTCTCCAGGCAAGAAGACTGGAGTGGATTGCCATGCCCTCCTCCAGGGGGTCTTCCCCACCCAGGGATCGAACCCGCGTCTCCTGCAACTCCTGCTTTGGCAGGCGAGTTCTTCACCCCGCTGAGCCATCGGGGAAACCCTTCACTTTGGACATGCTGACCCTGAAACTGTCACTTGTGATTTCCTGAAATTCACGTTCTGCCGACGATGCTGCGTTTCCCTGGTAAGCCCGACGTGCCGGCTCAGCCTTAAGACACCACTTAGGCAAAGGCAGGGGGCCCCTTCCCAGTGGACACGGTGTGGGACTCGGGACGGACAAGGTCTGACCTGCCGCAGCGGGACCTGTGGCCGTGTGAGCATTGGGGCCCGGGGGAGGCGCCCCTGCGTCCCAGCACATCCACTGGCTCGGGGGCCTCACGGGCGCACTTGTGCCCGTTCCAGCACCCTGCGATCCTAGGATGCCTTCTGGTGTCTGTCGGGGGGTATCCACCAACACCCAGCAGATCCACACCACCAGGACACACACACACACACACACACACACACCCCACACATATGTGTCCAGCATGTGATTCTCACATCCCCGACTTCACAGGGACGCCAGAGGCAAATCCTCCAGCCTCCAGACGATACGGACAGAATGACGACAAATTGTATAAATGTGTGCCAACTGTCTGCATGATGTCATGAGCTCCAGCTCTCTCCCCCCGAGCCAGCAGAGCAGGAGGCAGAAGGTCAGACCAGGACTTGCTCGGAATTCCGTTGAGCCAATTACATCCAATTTGCTTGAATGTATCACAGAGAGAAGCCCGCCGGTTGATCCTGGTCGTATTAACAAGTTTATTTTCCACCAGGGCCGGACTGCACAGCACCTCGGGGCCTCTGGGAGAGGCAGGGGGAGGGCCCCGCTTGCCCCGCGGCCCCGCGGGGTAGCTTTGATGCTGTTTCCGGCTTCGAGGTCCTGGGTGGAGGAATTCCAGAAGGGTCCCCCCCAAGAGGGCCTAACGGGTGTCCACAGGGTGAGAGAAGGACACGCAATTCACCAGGAAGGCGAGAGGTTCTGAGTGCTTTGGAAACAAAGTTTAGCAGCCTCCAGTCAACACGTTTGAGAACATTGGCCCTGAATGGGAAAACCTGAGGATTCACCCCGCGCTACTGTTGGGCGTTAGTTGCTGTTATTTTTCCCACATTTGTTCATCAGTTGCAAGATGTGCTGGGCATAGGCATCCTGAGATGGAGAGGTACAAGTGCCTCCTCCCCCTCAACCCTGACCCATGTATGGCCAACTCGACCAGGTAAAAAGTAGAAAGTATTAGCCGCTCAGTCCTGTCCGAGTCTCAGCAGCCCTACAGAATGTAGCCCACCAGGCTCCTCTGTCCATGGGATTCTCCAGGCAACAACACTAGAGACGGTTGCTATGCCCTCCTCCTGTAGGGTTGGGCAGATCCCCTGGAGAAGGGAATGGCTACCCACTCCAGTATTTTTATCTGGAGAATCCCATGGACAGAGGAGCCTGGTGGGCTACGGTCCATGGGGCCATCTAGCTACCTAGCTAGCTTTCTATCTTCCCATCTAGCTATGTATCAAACATCTATCAACTGATGGATCATCAGTCATTTATCTTTCTACCTTATTATTGTCTGTATGTCTTTCATATCTCTCCTGAATCAATCTACCTGTCATCTATCTTCTATCTCACTATTATCTATCATTTATGTTTCATATCATCTATGTATCATGTATCTATTCATGTATCTATCCATGAATCTATACTTGTCTATCACTTATCTACCTATCATGTTCTATCAACTAATCATCTAAATTTATCTATCTCTATCATCTATTTCATCTATCTGTCTATGGATCTACTACATCGTTCCCTCTCTTTCTCTCTACACGCACACACACACATAGAACTTCTGTTTCTAAGGATCTGGGGAATACGTCTAATGATATAACTGCCCATTTCACTTTGGTACTGATTATCTCCATGGTCAACATCAAATTAGCATTTAAACACTTCAAAAATCTTTGAATGTCTGTTTTCCTAAGCTTAGATCTACAACCTTCTGGGATGTCAGTTTCGGGGAGCGTAGTCAAATGTTAGCCGATGAGTTGTGGAAACAGGTGGCTTCCACTTCAGATCAAACGTCTAGAAAGCATCAACCTCTGTGCTGGCTGCCGTTTTCCTTTGAAAAGGTCAGAAAGGGTCCCCAGGAAAATGCGCTTGTATATTTTTCATTGTTTGGACAAGAAATTGGTAACAGATTCAGTCTGTGACAGAGAATGTCTGAGTATAGTTTTGAACAGAGGTTTATTAAAAAAAAAAAAAAAAGGCAATAAAAAAGTAGCAAAGTGGTCAGCCTGCCCCAATGGGGTGCCTGATGGGCGGTGTTGAGGCAACAGTGGACATGTCGAAAATGAATCTCGTCCTTGCCAGCAAATGGAGGCATGCTCCACACACGTCTGCAGCTCAGCAGATGTTAAAACGTCTGTCACTTACTTTTAGGAGCACGTTAAGAAGGGCTTTGAAACACTTCTCCTAAGCAAGCAAGCAACAGGATCTCTGGAAATCCCAGCTGGAGGCCTTCACTCCCACACCTTGCAAATAGACAGCCCCGTGCATGCAATTAACACACTAATTTATGACAGAAACAGCTGTTACTTCGTCCAAGCCCGTCCAGCTTAGGCCAATAAAAGCTGAGAGACAGTTGTTGGGGCAAGGCGTAGAGCCCTTTGTCCAGAAAGTGAGCAGACCAAGAAGACGGTGGACTAGCGTCCCAAAGAATCATCTTCCCCAAGACGGAATTCAGGCTTCTTCGATACAAAAAGGGGAGACGGTGTGGCTACTGTTGCACACACGTCTGGGCTGGAATCCTTGGTTCTTGCAACTGTCCAAGAAGGTCAGGTCACGCACGATCTTCCTGTAAACCTCCAACATGTTATCCTTTGTCCTGCAACCTCTTATCCCTATAAGAATGGAAACTTGTTACACCTTTAATGATCAGAGCCTTGAGAATGGGCTATTCTGTATATTTCAGGCCATAGGCAACATTCTTATCTTGTAGCAGAAAGCAGTAGAATGCAAAGGTTGAAGTAAAAGAAACAGATTCCCATGTGAAGCCAGGCTTGTTCTTCCCTTGCGATACAGGGAGGCAGGTTTCCTGCAAGCACCTACCCACAGACAAAGATGGGAGATGCTCCCATATTGCAGTCCACAGAGGTGCTCTAGAAGACCAAAGGATGGTCCTCACTCCAGAACTTTCCACCGTCTGTTCCGTCTCTGGGAAATGATTAGTGTTTTCTCTTAAACCTCGGTTTGGCAAGGACTTCTCTGGTGGCCCAGTGGCTAAGCCGCTTCGCTCCCAGTGCAGGGAGCCCAGATTTGATACCCGGTCAGAACACTAGATCCCGCATGCATGATAAGTTGACACAGAGTCAGTCAACTGTAGCCCGCCAGGCTCCTCTGTCCATGGGATTCTCCAGGCAAGAATACTGGAGTGGGTTGCCATACCTCTCAGTGGGTTGTGACTGCAGTGGGTCGCAGAGAGCTCCTCCAGGGGCTCTTCCCAACCCAGGCATCAAACCTGCGTCTCTTAGAGGTCCTGCATCGGCAAGCAGTTCTTTACCACTAGCGCCAACTGGGAAGCACCTAGATCCTGCACACCACAGCTTAAGAGCGCTCATACCTCAGCGAAGATTGATGATCCCACATGCTGCAACCAAGACCTGCTGCAGTCAAATAAATAAAAATTAGTAAAATAAAGCAAAAGCAGTTCCTGTAGATACCAGAGTGTCTATTACCTCTTGACCATGCCACCAATTTGTGGAGATTGTAACGCCCACGATGGTTATTTCTGATGTGCATTCATATCACTGCCCATTTGCCTGGAAAGCCCATATTGATGGTATACTGACAGGTAATACTGACCCAGCAGCTGAGAGACAACACTTTCATCTGAAGATTCCTTGGCTGTAGACTCGACCTGCAAATCCAGTCCCGTGAATCCGCCGACTATTCTTGGTCTTTCCATGAGCCAGGCCTCATTGGATCACGGACCTTCACTTCCCCAAAGCGACTCTTCATCAAACAGCCCTAGTTTCCAGTAGTCATGTATGGATGTGAGAATTGGATGGTAAAGAAGGCTGAAAGCCAAGGAATTGCTGCTTTTGAACTGTGGTGTTGGAGAAGACTCTTGGGAGTTACTTGGATTGCAAGGAGATCAAACAAGTCCATCTTAAATGAAATAAACCCTGAATATTCATTGGAAGGACTGATGCTGAAGCTGAAGCTTCAATCCTTTGGTCGCCTGATGTGAAGAACTGACTCATCGGAAAAGACCCTGATGCTGGGAAAGACTGAGGGTGGGAGGAGAAGGGGATGACACAGGAGGAGATGGTTGGATGGCATCACCGACTCGATGGACATGAGTTTGAGCAAACTCAGGGAGATGGTGAAGGACTGAGAAGCCTGGCGTGCTGCAGTCTACAGGGTCGCAAAGAGTCGGACACAACTGAGTGAGTGAATGACAATAGCCCACACAAAGTTCCTAAAGAAGGACTTTGGAGGAAACACGGTCTCTGTCCGGCTTGGTATAATGCTTGCAACACCGTCTCTGTCCGGCTTGGTATAATGCTTGCAACACTGTGAATGCTACAAGACTTGGAAGCATTTTCCAACCACTTCCATTTGGAGCTGAACCTCTGTTTAAGTAAACACACTAATACTTTAAAACGTGGTTTGAAAAGTCCATTTTGCTTCATGGATGATGAGGAATGAGCAAACAGGAATGCTTTGCCATAACTCTCTGGATCCATGAGCCTTGATTAATAGTCATGGCATTTGTGATGCTGAAACTCACTTACTAGGGTGAGGCTCCAACCATCACCCTCTCATCCTTTTGCAGGGCCCAGCAAGGAGCCCGTGAATATGTCAGGTGGCATCTGTCACTTTTGTAAAATTGTAAGGACAATGTGTCATTGTAATCCTGTGTGACCCTTTCGCAACTCCATGAACCGTGACCCTCCAGGTTCCTCTGCCCATGGGATTTCCCAGGCAAAAATAACTGGCGTGGGTGGCCATTCCCTTTTCTAGGGGAATCTTCCCGACCCAGGGACTGAAACTGAGTCTTCTGCATTGGCAGGTGGGTTCTTTTCTACTGAGCCATTGGTTCATGCCTTTTATGGAGGAGGAACAGATAAGACGTTGGGTATAGGGAAGAGAATGACTCAATAAGGCTCGATTTTTAGACTTAGAACTTGTGAGTCTCCCGAGCGTTACAGCTCACCCTCTGAATCGCCTTGGGCAGTCCCCTTCTACGCCTCTGAAGTTCCCGAGCCTCTTCCTTAAAATGCCGGCGTGGTTCTCTGAAATGTCTCACGGGTGTCTGGGGACTGAGCTGAAATTTTAACATGAAAGGGCTGTATAAATATTAGTCGCTCCATAGAAAGACAAGCGTATCTTTTCTCCATAGCTATGAATGTGACATTTTCTTTCCAGACGACTTCAGGATGGAGATAATTTTGGATGCATTGAGAAAAAAATAATGTCCATAGAGGAAAATTCACTAGGATCCAGTCCCTGGTGGCTCAGTGGTAAAGAATCTTCTTGCCAATGCAGGAGACCCAGGTTTGATCCCTGGGTGGGGAAGATCCCCTGGAGGAGGGCATGGCAATCCACTCCATATTGTCGCCTGGAGAATTCCATGAACAGAAGAGCCTGGCAGGCTACAGTCCAAGGGGTCACAAAGAGTTGGACATGACTAAGCGATGAACACTTTCACTTTTCCAGTATCAGCTTGGACACTTCATGGTGGGCATCAGTCATCAGACCTTTGCATGTCTCCCATGTCTCTCTGTAAAATGGGAATACGGCCCCGTGCTCCCCCAGACCATCAAAAAGGTCTCGAGATACCTGGTGCTTTGGGCCATAGCTCAGTGATGACTCAGTACATGTTGTCCTTCTTCTCTGTTTTTTGTAAAGTGTAAATAAAGACATTTATTTTGTAAATAAAGACATTCTCCCCCCCAGAACCTTCAATGTCAGATGAGAGTATTGAGGAGGGGTCTTCACATTTCTACCCATGAGTAGCGATTGCAAGGTCTTGCCTTCTTACTGACCAGCCCTAAATTGATCATTCCTATTTCTGGTTCTCTGACACAGAACCACACTGATGCTGGTGTAGTGGGCTTTATTGAAAGCCATATTTTAGTGTCTTAACCAAGAGCTTGCTCAGTCGATAAGTGGGAGGGAGGCTCAACAGGGAGATGAGATGTGTATACATATGTCTGATTCTCATGTTGCTGTGCAGAAGAGACCAAGATAAAATTGTGAAATTTTTATATTCCAATGCTATGCATGCTAAGTCACTTCAGTCGTGGCCGACTCTCTGCAACCGCCAGGCGTCTCTGTCTATGAAATTTTCCAGGTAAGAATACTGGAGTGGGTTGCTTTGCCCTCCTCTGGGCATCCATGAAGTAGCAAGTGTCAGAGTTCCCTTCCTTTTTCAGGCTGAATAATATTCCATTGTGTGCATGGACCACACTGTTATGCCCATCCATCCGTCCATCCATCCATCCATGCATCTACCCAACCATCCACCCATCATCTATCCATCCATCAATCATCCATTATCTACCCGTCATACATCCATCATCCATCATCCATCCATCCATCCATCCATCCATCCATCCATCCATCCATCCATCCACACATCCAGCCAGCCAGCCATCGATGGGCACTTGGGTTGCATTTAACTCTTGGCTCTTGTGAATAATGCTGTTGTGACCATAGGTGTACAAATAAACGTCCAAGTCCCCACTGAGAAGCCACACACCCAGAAGGACAGTTTCTGGATCATACGGTGTTCTGTGTTTCATATTCTGAGGACAGTCCTTCTGTCTCCCACAGGGGCTGCTCCATCTTACATCCCACCAGCAGTGCACAAAGGTGTCCCTTGCTCCACGCTCTCAACGTGGAGAACCCTTCTTGCTGGATTTTGATTTTTGGCGATAGCCATCCTGAATGGATGTGAAATGGTATCTCATTGTGGTTTTGACTTGCATTTCTTTAATAACGATGATGAGCACCTTTTTAGAAAACTATTGATTTTTAATTGCAGGATAATTGCTTTGCAGTATTGCGTTGGTTTCTGCCATACGTCAACATGAACCGATAGATGTTCAGCATCTTTTCACGTGCTTCTTAGTTGTTTGTATATCTTCTTCTTCAGAGAAAGACAAATTCAGGTACTTTGCCTTTTTTTTTTTTTTTTTGGTTTGTGTGTTTGGCTGCATCATGTAACTTTTGGAATCTTAACTCCCCGACAACCAGGGATCAAATCGACACCATCAGTCATGAAAGTTCAGCGTCTGAACCAGTGGACTGCCAGGGAATTCCTATGTTGGTTTTGGTTTTTTTGTTTCCTATTTTTTGTTTTTTAATTTAATTAATGGAGTATAGAGGCTTTCTAGGTGGCGATAGTGGTAAAGAACCCGCCTGTCAATACAGGAGACTTAAGAGACACATGCTCAATCCCTGGGTCGGGAAGATCCCCTGGAGGAGGGCATGCAACCTACTCTAGTGTTCTTGCCTGGAGAATCCTGTGAGTAGAGGGGGCCTGGTGGGCTATAGTCCTTGGGGTCCCAAAGAGTCAGACGTGACTAAAGCGATTGAGCACACATGTATACCATGTGGGTGTACTTTGAGAATATGATGCCAAATGAAATGTTGGACATGCAAAAGGACTAATAGTACAGGGTTTCACTTATAAGAGGTCCCCCAGGATTCACAGAGACAAAAGATTCATAGAGACAAAAACTAGAAGAGTGATCATCTGGGACAGGGGAGAGGCATGAAAAAATAATATTTAATGGGGACAGAGTTTCATTTTGGGGAAACAAGAAATTTATGGAGACAGATGGTGGGGAAGGTTACACAACAGTGTGAATGTTAATGCAACTGAATTATACAGTTAAAAATAATTTCAGTGCTAAAGTTTATGATGTATTTTATATACCTAAGGTATATTTTATAGGCTATAATTGTGTGGTGCATTTTACCACAATAATAAAAAATATTAAAATTAAATATAACATTAAGAAAAAGTGAGTGTATTCGTCCAGGTGTGAAAAATTGTGAAGTATCTTGGTTCTCTGCAAATAACCTTCTGACTTGGCGTTGTTGTTCAATTGCTAAGTCATGTCCGACTCTTTGCGACCCCATGGACTGCAGCACACCAGGCCTCCCTGTCCATCACCGTCTCCCGGAGTTTGCTCAAACTCGTGTCCATCGAGTCAGTGATGCCATCCAACCATCTCATCCTCTGCCACCCACTTGTCCTCCTGCCTTCAATCTTTCCCAGCATCAGGATCTCTCCCAATGAGCCAGCTCTTTGCCTACAGGGCAAAATGGGAATAGGAAAAAGAAATGCCCAGAGAAGGGCTGTCATCTTCTCACTTTCAGAACAATCCAGATCTGTCTCCCTCTACAAGACCCTCAACCCACTGGTGAGGGATCTTCAAACTCTGACATCCAGCCTCTGGCCCATATGTTTCTCCCAGCAGAGTCCTCGACCCATACAGGTGTTCACACTTGGAACTCCCTCCATCGTTGATGAACACGGCAGATTTCTCCTGCAGCTGCCAGTCTGTCCCCTGGACACCCTCCAGGGAGTGGATCCTGTGACCCCAATTCACGTGAAGAAGTCCTCATCCCCAGAACATCAGAATGGGACTGTATTTGGAGATGGGGGTCTTTGCAAAGATGATCGAGGTAGAATGAGGTCCTGGGGGTGGATTCTCATTCTATATGATTGGGGTCTCTGTAAGAGGGGGAGATTGGTCACAGACAGGGGCACAGAGGAGAAACCAAGAGGGAGTGAAGGGAGGTGG
>CM035303.1:133293539-133339477 GCA_020226075.1 Hydropotes inermis
TCCATCACCAACTCCCGGAGCTTGTTCAAACTCATGTCCATCGAGTCAGTGATGCCATCCAACCATCTCATCCTCTGTCGTCCCCTTCTCCTCCTGCCCCCAATTCCTCCGAGCATCAGGGTCCTTTCAAATGAGTCAGTTCTTCACATCAGGTGGCCAAATGATTGGAGCTTCAGCTTCTGCATCAGTCTTTTCAGTGAATATTCAGGACTTATTTCCTTCAGGATGGACTGGTTGGATCTCCTTGCAGTCCAAGGGACTCTCAAGAGTCTTCTCCAACACCACAGTTCAAAAGCATCAATTCTTTGGCACTCAGCTTTCTTTATGGTCCAACTCTCACATCCATTATGACCACTGGAAACACCATAACTTTGATTAGACAGACCTTTGCCAGCAAAGTAATGTCTCTGCTTTTAAATATGCTGTCTATGTTTGTCATAGCTTTTCCTCCAAGGAGTAAGCATCTTTTAATTTCATGGCTGCAGTCACCATCTGCAGTGATTTTGGAGCCCAAGAAAATTAAGTCTCTCAATGTTTCCAATGTTTCCCAGTCTATTTGCATGAAGTGATGGGAACTGATGGATCTTAGTTTTTTTGAATGTTGAGTTATAAGCCGGTTTTTTCACTCTCCTCTTTCACTTTCATCAAGAGGTTCTTTAGTTCCTCTTCACTTTCTGCCATAAGGGTGGTGTCATCTGCATGTCTGACCGTTATTGATATTTCTCCTGGCAATCTTAATTCCAGCTTGTGCTTCATCCAGTCTGGCATTTCACATGATGTACTCTGCATGTAAG
This sequence comes from Hydropotes inermis, assembly GCA_020226075.1. Lineage (NCBI taxonomy): Eukaryota > Metazoa > Chordata > Mammalia > Artiodactyla > Cervidae > Hydropotes > Hydropotes inermis. The sequence goes on from CM035303.1 coordinate 133,294,334, forward strand.
TTAAATAAGCAGGGTGACAATATACAGCCTTGACATACTCTTTTCCCAATTTTGGCTTAGACAATTCAAAATCCCACCTTGGTCTCCTCCGTGTGATTCTCTCTGCTTTCGGCATATCTTGAGCCCTTCAGGTAAAGATGCTGCCTTATCCCTGGACCGAACCATCAGAGCTATTGGACTTCCCTGATGGATGCCTGGCGACCCAGATGGAAAAGAATCTGCCTGCAACGTGGGAGAGCCAGGTTTGATCCCTGGATCCCTGGAGGAGGGAATGGCAACCCGCTCCAGTATTCTTGCCTAGAGAATTTCAAGGACCGAAGATCCTGGTGGGCTACAGCCCATGGGGTTGCAAAGAGTCAGACATGACTGACCGACTAACACTCTCACTGTTTTTTTAATCCCTGGACCACAGGGTGGGCGGGGCTGGCTGGTCACCATGGAAGCATCACTGCTCTGGGTCCATAACTGTCCAGCTGGGTAAATTCACAGCAAGTTATTTCTAAGACACTGAACCTATCTGCTGAACAAACCGTCAGTGTTGGGTGGAAAAAAATGAACTGATGTTGATGAAAAAAAAAAAAATGATGAACTAGTGTTGAGTGGAGCCAATTGCCGCAAGTGGCTTGCACAGTAAAATGTCTTGGCTTATTTATGGACTTTTTAGAGTTTCTAAACCTAAAAATATTGACCTTGGGGCTTTCCTGCTGATTCAGTGGTGAAGACTTCACCTTCCAATGCAGGGGCTGTGGGTTTGATCCCTGGTTGGGAAGCTAAGATTCCACATGACTTATGGGCAAAAGACGAAGAATATAAAATAGAAGCAGTATTGTAACAAATACAATAAAGACTTTGAAAATGGTCCACATTAAAAAAAATCTTTAAAAAATATTGAGCTTATTAAAAGAAATATATACAGAGACACAACTGGTTTATTCAAAGAAGAGGTTCAAGTTGGTCCAGCGACATGAGGAAATGAATCAATCGGAAAAATAAGTGCAACGATTTAAAGAAAGACAAGTGACTGTTTTCATGGAAAACTGTCAGAAGTGATTTGAAATTGTTTCCATTTAACAGGACTTCCCCAGCGGCTTACCAGTAAAGAATCTGCCTGCAGTGCAGGAGATGTGGGAAACATGGGTTCAATCCCTTAGCCTGGAGGATCTCCTGGAGGAGGAAATGGCAACCCACTTCAGTATTCTTGCCTGGAGAATCCCATGGTTTCCAGAGCCCTGGTGGGCTACAGTCCATGGGGTCACACAGAGTCAGACATGAGTGAAGGAACTTAGCAAATGATATCATGGATGGGGATCATTTAACTAAAAAAGAAAAAAAGCATAATCATGAGAAAAGCACAAACATTTTTCGAAGGTGATGAGATGCCTTGCTCCCGGGATCAGACGTGGGATACCCCCACTCAGACCGGGGACCACCTCTCCATTTTTTGCAAACCTAGAACCTTCTAGAATCTTCTGAGCATGGGGTGTTGATTTCCTGTGATTTGAAAAACAGACAGCAGCAATAGTGTAAGAAGCGGACACAGAAGGACACACACAGTATGTTATGCCATTGACAGGAAATGTCAGGAACAGGTGACTCCACAGACAGAAATTGGGCTCGTGGTGTGGGGGCTGGGGGAGGTGGCGAAATAGCTCATGGGGTTGGAGTCTCTTTGCGACCCCATGGACTGCAGCATGCCATTCACTGCATGCAGTCCTTCACTATCTCCCGGAGCTTGCTCAGACTCACGTCCATCAAGTCGGTGATGCCATCCAACCATCTCATCTTCTGTCGTCCCCTTCTCCTGCCTTCAATCTTTCCCAGCATCAGCGTCTTTCTTTTCCAGTGAGTCATCTCTTCCTGTCATGTGGCCAAAGTACTGGGGCTTCAGCTTCAGCATCAGTCCTTCCAGTGAATATTCAGGACTGATGTCCTGTAGGATTGACTGGTTTGATCTCCTTGCAGTCCAAGGGGCTCTCAAGAGACTTTCTGAAGAGTAAGTGTGAGCTGTTCTCTCCTCTCTTCCTGCTGACTGGAATGCAGTCATGAGGGCTGGAGTCCATGCAGCTACATTGGACCACCAGTAAAAAGTCACATACTGAGGACGATGGAGCCGTAACATGGAGGATGCCTGATATCCTGGATCTCCATAGCAACCCTGAACAATTCACTCTGGCCTCCTTCACATCAGAGAGAAACAGACAGTCATCTCACTTAAGTCCTTATAGGTCAGTTGGTAAAGAATTTGCCTGCAGTGTAGGAGACCCTGGGTTCGATCCCTGGGTTGGGAAGACCCCCTGGGGAAGGAAATGGCAACCCACTCCAGTATCCTTGCCTGGAAAATCTCATGGACAGAGGAGCCTGGTGGGCTACAGTCCATGGGGTCACAAAGAGTCGGACACAACTGAGCAACTAACTCTTACTTACTTACTTATTGTTTTGTTTCCATAATATGCTGTTAAATCCAAACACTATCTATCTCTGTATTTATCTATCAATATCATCTAGCAGTTAGTCCATCAATCATCTTTATCATCTATCTATATCATCTATCAATCTATTTTTATCATCTATCAATATATCTACCTTATCATCTATCAATCTATCTTTATCTGTTAAATCCTAATACTAGAGTATCTATCCATCTATATCTGTATTTATCTATCAATATCATCTACTAGTCAAGCAATCAATCTTTATCATCTGTCTCTATCATCTATCAAGCTATTTATTTCTCTGTTTATCAACTGGCTCTAACACCTGAGTATTTGCGTATCTTTATCATCTATCAACCTATCTTTATCATCAATCAATCCATCTATCTATCTTTATCATCTATCACCCTATCTATTTTTATCATCAATCAATCCATCCATCTTTATCATCATTCAATCCATCTATCTTTATCATCAATACATCCACCTATCTTTATCATCTATCTTTATCATCAGTCAATCCATCTATCCATCTTTATCATCTATCACCCTATCTATCTTTATCATCAATCAATCCACCTATTCATCTTTATCATCTATCTACGTGTCTATCCATCTAGCCACCTATTTTGTGTCCAATGCATCCCCAGGCCCCAGGACCCTGGTACCTAGAAACGTTTTACCTGAACTGCCGCCTGCCCGTCAGCCTCACAACGGTGCTTTGCATAGTGGCTTCAGAATGAACATCCTCCCCTGTTGTGTTTGTAAAATAAACACTCTCATTCCCTGGGAGGTAGCGAGCGAGCCTTCACAAGACCCCTGGGGTGTGTTTTCTTTACATCAGTGGCGGCCGCTCAGGCCAAGCAAGCACCGTTTCCTGGCCGTGAGCACCTCCTGGCTGGATGAGCGGCCCCTTCCTGAGGGTCTCCCCTCCAGTTTCTCCAACGTCAGCCCCCTCCCCCCTGCAGTAATCTCCCTACGACATCACTGTCACCTCCCCACTCTTGACTGTCAAATCACCTCCCACCTCTCCTCTCCCTGGAGCCACAATGACACAGTAGGAGGGCAAAGGAATCAAAGTCAAGAATCTTTAGTCCCCCAGAGAGCCCTCGGGTCTGTGAGGCCAGATGTGACCTTGCATGACTTTGCCCAGTACAGTTGTTTCTCCAGCCGGGAATTTTTCAGAAATTACCCACACATAAAACACATTTAAAGAAAGCTGAGCACTGAAGAATTGATGCTTTTCAACTGTGGTGTTGGAGAAGACTCTTCAGAGTCCCTTGGACTGGAAGGAGATCCAACCATTCCATCCTAAATGAAATCAGTCCTGAATATTCAATGGAAGGACAGATGCTGAAGCTGAAACTCCAATACGTTGGCCACCTGATGTGAAAAGCTGACTCACTGTAAAAGACCCTGATGCTGGGAAAGATTGAGGGCGGGAGGAGAAGGGGATGACAGAGGATGAGATGGCTGGATGGTATCACTGATTCAGTGGACATGAATTTGGGTAAACTCCAGGAGTTGGTGATGGACAGGGAGGCCTGGCGTGCTGCAGTCCATGGGGTCATAAAGAGTTGGACACGACTGAGTGACTGAACTGAACTGAAAACACATTTCCCATCCTTGCTCTCCAATGTAAATCCTAAAATCTTTTTTAGCATGATGTTCCTGGACCTCTGTGCTCTGACCCAGTCTTGCTTTCCTAACAACACCCCTGCTGAGAGAATTTACAGAATCTGATACTTGGGCCGCTCTGGCCTTTTTATTTTTCATCTCTATTCTTTTTTTAAACTTTTTATATTACATTGGAGTATAGCAGTCCATGGTGGAAGAAGGGACGGCAACCCACCCCAATATTCTTGCCTGGAGAGTCCCATGGACAGAGGCGCCTGGTGGGCTCCATGGGATCTCAAAGAGGCAGACACGACTGAAGTGATTTAGTATGCAGAGCAGTCTTTGGGGTCACAAAGAGTCAGACAGAACTTAGCTACCGAACAACAGCAACAGAGTTGATTTACGACGTTGTCTTAGCTTCCAGTATACAACAAAGGGTTCAGTTATATATAGACGTGTATCTATTCTCGTTTGTTTCTTTTTTATTTATCTTTTGTTGTTGTCATTTCTTTCTTAAAAAGTTTTTATTTTATTGTTGTTATTGTTCAGTTGCTGGGTCGTGTCTGTTACTTTGTGACCCCAAGAACTGTAGCCCACCAGGCTCCTCTGTCCATGGGGATTCTCCAGGCAAGAATACTGGAGTGGGTTGCCATGCCTTCCTCCAGGAGATCTTCCCGACCCAGGGATTGAACTGGTGTCTCCTGCGTTGCAGGCAGATTCTCTACCGTCTGAGCCAGCAAGGAAGTCCCATAAGTTAAGGTGATCTCATTCAAATAGACCTTAATTTGGGGGAAGCATCCTTTGCCTTTGAAAAGGGTCTCTCTCACTGAATGTCACACAGGATTTCCACGGGACCGGCCAAAGTTTGGTGTCAAGCCTTGACCGCAGTCTGTGAAACCATTTGTGTGCGTGGTTTTTTTTTTTTTTCTTTCTTTTTTTCTTTTTGCACCTCTCTGGGGACCTCTGGGATCACTTTATTATTTATAGATTAAAGAGCATTGTTGCTAATTAGCACTGTTCTAGTTGTCGGTGGGTAGACGGGCTCTCTTTGAAGTCTTTCTGATTTGTATTTTGGGAATTCCAAACACTGCCGTAGTTGGCATAGTTTTGGACGTCGGAACCTGCTCTCGTAAGCAATTAATTTCGTGATCCGTGGTCCTGAGTTCTTGTCAGTCGTCCCAGGACATTCCAAACAGGATCGGTTTCTGAGAACTCATTATTTTCGGTCAGTGGAGACGGCTTCCTGACACTAAGTCTCAGAGTCAGTTCTGGGGGAATGCCCACACTGCCTGCATCCTCTGTGAGTATTCAGTCGCTCAGTCATGTCTGACTCTTTGCGACCCCATGGACTGCAGCACGCCAGGCCTCCCTGTCCATCACCATCTCCCAGTATTTGCTCACAATCACGTCTGTCGAGTCGGTGATACCATCCAACCATCTCATCCTCTGTCGCCCCCTGCTCCTCCTGCCTTTAATCTTTCCCACCATCAGCGTGTTTTCCAGTGAGTTGGTTCTTTGCATCATGTGGTCAAAGTACTGGAGCTTCAGCTTCCTCCAATTAAAATCAATTTCTAAAAAATACAATGCTGGAACCCCCAGGCACGAAAGTAAATCAACACCCAAACGAATACCTCCTACTGCCGTTACATCACTCCCTTTCTTAACATTTCTTCCTTCTCAAAACAGTCTGAAAGTTTCCTTAGGGCTTGCAGAAATTACAGAGAGTTGTCTGAAGCAGGCACATCTCCGGGTTTTCCTTGGCTCCCTGGAAACTCCTTTGAGATGTTTGCTCCGATCCGAGTCTTTGGGGGAAAGGGTTTTTTTGTTAATTGCCCCATGGCTGAGATCCTGACCTTTATCTGATCTCTGTCCTTCCCCACAGGAGACCTCGGGCGGGAATCTCAGCATCCCTTCGTCACTGCAAGGGGAAGAATCTTGTCGCCACAACGTGTGCGCAATTTTTCAGCCCCGTGAAACTGCTTTTAATCTGAGGGCGGTATAGCGTCTCTACTCCCCTCTAACCTTTCAGCCAGAACACCCAGATTTCCCGGACGGCAGAAATGACAACCACTTTTGCTGTCCATCTCGTTTTCATTCCGTCTCCCTGCCGTTCCTGATGAAAAGCTCCCCTCCTCCCCTCTGGGTTGGGCGGGGGCGGGGGTGGGGGACGGGGTGGGGGGAAGGGGTTAGAAATTCGAGATGCCCTTACAGCTTAACACGTCTCACACTTTGATTTAACTCAGGGAGGAAACGTGAGGGTTTCCGAGAGTAAACCTTAGCAAGTCACATGGACATCAAAGGGACATGAAAAGGAGCTCGAAGGGGTTGGGGGGTGGGGAGGCCCACGTGGGTTCTCGGATGCCTCCCCTGGCATGGCGAGTTTACAGGAAATGTTTAAGGAGGGTCATGGTTTTGGAAGGGCCCCGGGAAGAGTTAACACACCACAGAACAATCTGCTAAAATCTCCTTTGTCGATTATCAAAGCAGGGGGACATGTAGTTGCCCGTTCTCATCTCATTAGTGTTACTGGGCAGAGGCTGAAAATCAAAAAAGTGTTACTGCATGCTTGCAGAGCAGGGTGGGGGCGGGCGGCACACAGGAGGGCTGCTTGTAATAGGAGAAACCCGAAAAGTGTGCTCACAGACTCCCCACTGACCCTGGAACCCCAGCATCCAGATTGTGAGGCACCTCCATCCCTACCCCCACCCCTCCGTTAGAGAAACTCTCGAGATCCAAGCCTCCCAATAGGGACCTCACCATCTTAGCAGGCTGCTAGGGACCTGCTGCCCTTTCATCTATAAGAGTTTGTGGTGGCTGCAAACACGTGCTGGGTGTGTGGACTGACACCTCTTTACAATCCCAGGGACTGCAGCACACCAGGCTTCCCTGTCCATCACCAGCTCCCAGAGCTTGCTCAAACTCACGTTCATCGAGTCGGTGATGCCATCCAACCATCTCATCCTCTGTCGTCCCCTTCTCCGCCCACCTTCAATCTCCCAGCATCAGGGTCTTTTCTAATGAGTCAGCTCTTCGAATCAGGTGGCCAGAGTACTGGAGTTTCAGCTTCAGCCTCAGTCCTTCCAATGAATATTCAGGACTGATTTCTTTTAGCATGGACTAGTTGGATCTCCTTGCAGCCTGAGGAGGTCTCAAGAGTCTTCTCCAACACCACAGTTCAAAAGCAGCAACTCTTTGGCGCTCAGCCTACTTTATGGTCCAACTCTGGGGTCTTGGGGTGTCTGTGAGCAGTCTCTGCAAATTCTCCCCTTACAGCGAGACCCCCTGTGTGTGCCTTCCAAGACTGCAGTAACAGCTTCTGAGTCTCAGAAGTGAGGTCTAACTGCACCCTACCTGTAAACTTTGGCCGGGGGATGCCAGCAGAGAAGTGTTATCTGGGAACCAGAGATGCCTTGGTCGTCTCTCTGTCTCCCCTCTCTGTCTCTCTGTCTGCCTAGCCTCCACCTCGCTGTCTCTTCTAGTTTTTTCTCTCCCTCCCTCTTATTACCAGGGTACCCTGGGAGATTCCATGCTCACCTGTGTGGTGGATAGCATGTGAGTTTCCGCTGCGATCCACACCTACAGAACCTAAGTGTTGCTCAGTGGTGTCTGACGCTCTGTGACCCCATGGACTGTGGCCCGCCGGGCTCTTCAGTCCATGGGATTCTCCAGGCAAGAATACTGGAGTGGGTTGCCATTCCCTCTTTCAGGGGGTCTTCTTGACGACTCAGGGATCGAACCCGGGTCTCCTGCGTTGCATTGCAGGCAGATGGATTCTTTACCAGTTGAGCCACCAGGTAAGCCCATAAAACACGAAGCAAACCCCAGGACGCGTGCTCAGGTTCTCTTAGCGAGGTCTGTCCCTCTAGCCCTGAGAAGCCTGCCTTCCGTTCAGCATGGCTCTTTTGAACTAGACGGGGAAACAAGCCATCCGTCAAGAAAATCCCAGTGGGTTCAAAGCGAGACACTTTTCAGGACACCAACGTTGAGAAAATCCGCCACCAACAGACTTCCACCAAAGGAAATGCTCCAGAGTCTGAGAGGAGTGACCCAAAATAGTGTATGAAAAATCACCATGGGATGAAGTTGAATGTTTATCAGGAAGTGGTAAAGATGCCTGAGAGTGTGGATCACTGTGAATAAATACTGGCGTGATAAAACCACACCCTCTTCAGGGAGTTAAAATGGAGAAAGAATTAAGATGCAGGAGAACAGTGGTGTGTAAGTGAACGTACGTGTTCTAAGGTATTTGCATTGTTCTGGTAAGAAAGTAAAAGTAACGAATGTTAGACTTTGAAAACCCAAGGGTATGTGTTGCCATATTAAGGGTAATCTTCTCAAAAATAATGAAAGGAAATATGAGCTCAGAGTGAGTGATGGTGGTCAGGAGAGTCATTATAATAAACCACGAAAACCTCAAATATTTCTAAATAAAGAAAAGAAACAAAACACATATAAACCTTTTAGGGACAAGTACAAAGCTCACAGCGAGGTATTAAAGGTATATTAGAATTATGGAAAAATACTCATGTGCCTGGAAATTAAATTTCTAAATAACCCATGGGTCATAATAGACATTGGGAAACATTATAAGTTGAAAGACAATGAAAATAAAACACACCAAAACATTAGAGACATGACTTAGAAAACCATGCTGAGCACAAAATGTGCACTTTAAAAGCAACCAGAAAATATTTGGGAAAAAAAATCTTTGTGCAAAACAACAAGCTAAGAAATTAGAAAAAGAATGGCAAAAACCCACATGAATCAGTGGGAATTACACAATAAAAACTCAATTAATCAAGAGGGAAATGAATACCTAATTTGAGACACTGCAATCCAAAGACCAACAGCGTGGGGAAAAACTTGATAATATTGATCAGTGAAATGAAAGAAGGCATGATGAAGTAATATCAAGGATAAAAAATAGGAAACTGAGAGCTCCCTGGTGGTCTAGTGGCTAAGACTTCACCTTCCAATGTATGGGGGTGTGAGTTCCATCCCTGGTTAGACAGCTAAGATCCCACGTGCCTCAAGACCAAAAAACCAAAACAGAAAAAAAAAACAAAGCAGTACAGTGCTGTGACAAATTCAGTAAAGACTTCAAAAATGGTCCGCATCGAAAAAAATCTTTTAAAAAATGGGAACTTACTACAGACTCTGAAAACATGAAAAATTTTGTAAGAGAGTGATATGAAAAATGTTATGCCTATAACACTGAAACTGTAGCTAGAATCAACATATCTGTAAAAATACACAGTTCCAAAGCTGACACCCAAAGAAATGGAAAATATATTGTTTTTCAACCACAAACGAGAGAGAATCTATAATTATACATATTTACACAAAGAATATGTAAATGTTGACTTTTGTCAACAAACGTCCATCTAGTCAAGGTTATGGGTTTTCCAGTGGTCATGCAGGGATGTGAGAGTTGGACTGTGAAGAAAGCTGGGCACTGAAAAATTGATGCTTTTGAACTGTGGTGTTGGAGAAGACTCGAGAGTCCCTTGCACTGCAAGGAGATCCAACCAGTCCATCCTAGAGGAAATCAGACCTGAATATTCATTGGAAGGACTGAGGCTGAAGCTGAAACTCCAATACTTTGGCCACCTGATTCGAAGAACTGACTCAATGGAAAAGACCCTGATGCTGGGAAAGATTAAAGGTGGGAGGAGAAGGGGACGACAGAGGATGAGATGGTTGGATGGCATCACTGACTCAATGGATACAAGTTTGAGCAAGTTTCAGAGTTGGTGATGGACAGGGAGGCCTGGCGTGCTGCAGTCCATGGGGTCGCAGAGTCAGACACGACTGAGCGACTGAACTGAACACGAAGAATTCTTTACCCAAAAAGGCTTTACCTTTATATTCTACCAAATATTTAAGAATTAAATAATGCTAATGTTACTCAAAACATTACAGAAGTTAGGAAAAGAGAATGCAGTCACAACCCTTTTTTATGTAAGTGGCATAGCCTGTTTACTGGCATTTTTGTTCACCAAGGAACAAAAACGAAAGTGTAATCTCTCTTGCAAACATAGAACAATAATCAATAAAATATTAACAATGTAAAAAAGATAATATCTCATACTGAGCAGGTTTATTTTCAGAATGGAAGAATGAATGATCACATTAACGGGATAAAAAGTGAAACATCACATAGTTATCTCCATGAGTGCAGGTAAATGGATAAAAGTCAGCATTTGTGCACGATGAAAACAAGCAAGTTAACCCATAAATAAATACCTGGGCAAGCTAGAAATAGTAGCTGCTGTCCTGAATCTGAAGAGATGTTCACAAAAGGTGTAAGACCCAGAATTCGGGCCTTCGTTCCAAGGAGGAAAAACCAAGCGACCCAATAAACCAGCCCAGCAGATGCAACACCAAGAGGGTTTATTGTTGGTTGTGCAAACGGGTGACTCTGATCTCCTGGGAGGCAGAGCACACCGAACAGCAAATTGGGTGAGCTTTATATGCAGCATGTTACATACGGGTTACAAGGTGATTGGTTACATGTTTGCAAAGCAGTCCTATTGGTACAAACTTCGCGGGCTTTTGTTCAAATTTAAAGCAATTCTATTGGTGCAGACAGCGAGGGCTTTTGTTCAAATTTAGGCGCCCGCGGGCTTCTCAGCTCTCTCGCGGGCTTTTTACTGGGTGCACATTGATTGGCCGGCTCCAGGTCACCCGATGGGGGCGGGGAATCCCACCATTTCACGGAAACCGAAACCCAAGTCCTGGCCCCCTGCCGGTCCTGGCCCCCTGCCAGCCCCAGCCCCGGCAGCCCCACTTAATAAAACTTTTTTTTCTCAGCTTCAAAAACCAACAAGAAAAATATCAGACACATGAATTATAGACACTGGTAAAAGGGAAACTAGATATCAACTAGTCAAAATACATTAAACAATTCGGCAGCCCCACAAGGTTCACAGTTATTGTCGCACGGAATGGTGAAACGCTGAAAGCTGATAACCACTAAGTGTTTACTGTCATGTCAGGATGGCCAAGTGGCCAAAGGCCCCAGACCCAAGACTCTGTCTTCCCTCTCTTTTGGAGAAGGAAATGGCAGCCCACTCCAGTATTCTTGCCTGGAGGATTCCATGGACAGAGGAGCCTGGCGGGCTACAGTCCATGGGGTTTCTAAGAGACTCGTACATGACTGAGCAGCTAACACTCTCTCTTTCAGTTTTAAATCTTTAGAGCCTTAAAGATGAGTTGCCGGGTAAGGACCCAACTCTCCCCGAGTTCATTTTAATACAGTCTTGGAGGTCTTAGCCAAATTACTGAAAAACATAAACAACTAAAAATTATGAAAAATATATACACCAGAAAAGAAGTAAAACTTTCGTTCCTCGTGCATAATATAAATGTCGATATAACCATTTAACAGTTACGGATAAAAATTAGAATTAATAGGGAGAATTTAGCAAGGTCACCGGATTTAAAACAAATCCATATAAAACACCCATGGCAGCTGTAAGTCCCAGTCACAAATAACTCATTCTGAGAACATCTGCTGTGCTGTCACTCAGTCGTGTGCGACTCTTCGCGACCCCATGGACTGCAGCATGCCAGGCTGCATGTAGTTCAGTCAGGATTTCACATCCTTCCCAGAGCTTGCGCGTGTGTGGGTGCAAAGTTGCTTCAGTCGTATCTGACCCTTTGAGACCCCGTAGACCGTAGCCCGCTAGACTCCAAGAGCTACCACTACCTGAAGCCACCTGTACCCACTTTTACCCTCTTACCTGGAGTCTCCCTGAAGCTTGGGTTCATCACATCAGTCTTGGCGACAGCCTCAAGAGTTCCACGCGTTCCATCCCCGTGAACCCAACCAAGGGAGGCGCCCTCCCCGCCCCGTGGGCAGGCTGAGCCGCCGTCCGAGGCTTCACCCCCTGAAGACGGTGCTTCCCACTGACCGTTGTCTGCCGGTCCCACCCCAGAAACTCAGACACTTGCAGGAATGCAGAATCCCACCCACTCGGAAGTCCCACTGAGAACCCACCCTGAAAAAGTCACGATCTGAGGTCAGTGATGAGGGCTGTCTGGGCTCTGCTGTGAGAAAACCCATTTACACAAAGGATTCTAGACCCCAAAGGGCATCCTCCCGACCCAGGGATCGAACCCGCGTCACCTGTGTCTCCTGCCCTGAAGGTGGCTTCTTTCCCACCAGCCCCTCCACACCACCTTTGGTGGGAACAAATTCCACGCCTTCCCGTCTCCCTTGGGGCCCACAACCCATTCTTCACAGCCAGGCCCCCAAAGGCTGATCTTCCCATCTTCTGAGCATCTGTCCTCCTGCAGAAGTTTCTCCTGCCATCCCTGTTTTTTTTGAGCTGCAATTGATAGAGTTGACTCTTCCTGGTTGGGAAATTGCCATGCAATCCAGACAGTCGTAAGTCTGTGCCAAGACCCTGCGTACAAGTTTTTGGAAAAGAGTAAGTAGAGATAGCTTCATTATTCAGAGAAACTGCAGATGCGGGACTGAACAGATGACAGGGGATTCTGCGGTTCTCTTACAGCCTGTCCAGAGAGGCCCTGCCTAGACGGTCAAGGCCCACCAGTCAGAACCATGCTCTCAACCAGCTGATCACCGATGTGTTGGGACTTTACCCTCGAAATAAAGGCTGCCCATCCAAGCATTCAGTTTAAAGACCTCTTGGTGTCATTTTTGAAACTGCAAGTTAATAATAAATATCATCTTTGTTTTCCCATTTTTTTAAACTGACTTGATTTAAACACCCCTGACATCCCCAATCCAATCTTTCCATCCAAACTGACAAGCGTGACATGCAGGCCCACGTACAACCTCTCAATTATGCATAATCCAATGTTTTCGAGGGTTTTAATTGAATCACTCGCCTCAAACTTGTTATTTTTAATTTACAACATTTGATTTCTGACACCGGCCCCTCTATGTCATAAATTATGCAGGCGAGAGTCTTCGTTGTGTGCGTGATTAAAAAAAAAAAAACTAATTAGGCATGATTAAAAAAACTAAAACAGACACCTCTTAAATATGTGTGTGTTACCACGTAGAGGAGGCTTATTTCACTGGAAATGCCTCGTTCTCTTTCTGAGAGATTATGTTCCGTTTCGTACAATTTGATTGATTTTGACAGAAATGAAAGAAAATGTAGGACTCCCCCCCCCTTCCTGAATATATACCAGAAATTGTATTACATGGCCCGTAATTGTGGATTTCTCCCACAGCTCATTGAATATAATTTTGTTAAGTGGGCAGGAAAATGAGAATGAACAAAGTGGGAGGCAGTCCAGCATTTTCTTTGGCACATGGAGCAAGGTCATGACAGGGCTGGGCGCCCCGCCTCCCAAACCACCCCCTCCCAACAGGAATGACAATTAGAGTTATGGCCCTTCTCAAGCCCCAGCTAATGACGTCAAGGAGGAAAAGGGTGGGAGAAAGTGTAACTTTTTGAGAAAAAAATAAAAATAAAAGGACTCCAGCTAAGCCGAGAGGTGACTTTGCACCGTGAGCAGCCGGGGATGTGGGGGCATTTCCATCTGACCCACAGAGGACTTACAAAGACGTGATTCGAGCCTGGTGTCGATCCATGAAGACCCCATGGCAGGGGCTTTGCAGCCCACTAAACCCGGTGGATATTTAGTTCAGGGGGAAGTCTGTTTCTTTCTGCACCCTTTGTCTCTCTGCCTACCATGGCCAACTGGCCACAAGAGACGTTCAGTCACTTCTCTCTCTGCAGCGACCTTACACCCACACCAGCCACTTTATACCTGTTGTTGTTCAATCACTCAGTCATGTCCAGCTCTTTGCAACCCCATGGACTGCAGCATGCCAGGCTTCCCTGTCCTTCACCATCTCCCAGAGTTTACTCAAGCTCGTGTCCATCGATTCGGTGATGCCATCCAACCATCTCATCCTCTGTTGTCCCCTTCTCCTCCCACCTTCAATCTTTCCCAGCATCAGGGTCTTTTCCAATGAGTCAGTTCTTCATATCAGCTGGCCAAAGGATTGGAGCTTCAGCTTCAGCATCAGTCCTTCCAGTGAATATTCCAGGTGATTTCCTTTAGGTCTGACCCTTATCGCTCATTAGATTCTCCTAAATATGTAAGTTCCCATAATGTACCTTCCTGGAAGCCCCAAAACTCCATTTCCTGTGTCTTGTCACTTCATAGACTGATCACCATTTGTTTAAATGGTATAGAAACCCCCCAGTCCAGACTTCCTTGAGGTTAAAAACCTTTTCTGGAAGGCCTTATATGCGGTGAAAACAATGCATATATATATATAACAATATATATACTATATATATATAACAATATAAATATATATAACAATATATAACTATATATATGTACAATGTATATATACACACTATATATAAATATATATAAAACAATATATATAACAATGCATATAATCACTTTAATTCTCAGCCCTCAGGTCAGAACATAAGAGGATATAGGAAAGTTTTTCCCCCTCCTCTGCAACTGGTTTGAGTGAATGATGTGCCCATCAGTTAAACGTTTCTCTTTCTTTTCTTTTTTTGACCTCACAAAGTGGCATGAGGGAATCATAGTTCCCTGACCAGGGATCAAACCCATGCCCAAGGTAGTGGGAGCAAGAAGTGCTAACCGCTGGAACACCAGGGAAGCCCCAGGAGCTGCCTGGGTTACATAGGTGAGAAGAGCATCTTTGGTTGCTCAGAACAAGCCCAGCCACACCTGGACTTATGCTAATGAGGTGGCTCTGGGAGGTGGGGGCTGGTTGCCGGCAGAACCAACCACGTGGTTAGAGGGTTGGCCCTTTCCATCCACCCCCAGCCTCCACGGAGGGCAGAGGGGCCGTGGACTGAGTTGCTACCGACGGCCAGGGATTTACTCAGTCTGACCTAACGGAAGCTCCCCGGAAACTGTCAATGAAGGGGTTCCGAGAGCTTCGAGGGTCAGGAAGCCCGCCCCCAAGCTGGGAGCGTGTTGCCCCCAGACTCCACGGAGACAGACGCTCCTGCCCTGGGGACCCTCCCGGATCTCGCGCGTCCTCTCTTCCTGTGGCTGTTTGCCCCTTGAGGATAAACAGTAAGTCAAGTGTTCCCTAAGTTCTGTGAGGAGCGGGTCATGGGGACCCTGTGGCTGGAGTCGCGTTGGACAGAAGTGAGTGACCTGGAGGCCCACCCCCTGTGGTTGGAGTTGAACTCGGGGCGTCCTGGGGGACCGAGCCCTTTACCCCCTTGGGGTCTGCACTAAGTCAGCTCATGTCAGGGTCGAACTGAACCGTAGGGCACCCAGCAAGTGTCTGAAGAGAACCGGAAGGTTGTCCTGTGTGGAAAGCCTACACTTTGGGTGTCGGAAGAGCTATGAGCAGAGAAACAGCTTTCCTTCAAGTATTAATTTTTGTTCCCACGGGCTTAGAGCGGACCCCTCCTGGATGACCGCTCTGCTCTTGACGTTTTCCCTGCAAGCCGTTCTCCTCTCCCTCGTCAGAATTCTCTAGAACACCAGTTAGGTCCTGTCTGTACTTTGTTAATCACCTCCCAGTGCCGTGGTTCTCGTGGCTTTTGAAAAAAGATCTCAAGTTCCTTCACCTGTCCACTGCCCAAGAAGGCTCACCTGGCGATGGGCGCTTCCTGATGTAACGGACTTGCTTTGTGGCTGGTGGGAACCACGGGGCACGGCGTTCGTCTCGGGGTTTATATTCTGTGTTCTGTTGCTTCAAGACCTGCAATGTTTTTTTCCCCCCTACGGCTTACGTTTGACGGAGGAAAAGACACTAAAACATTTTGGGGCTGTGCGAGAGCAAACATGCTCGCTTTCGCAGGGCAGACGGTCTGAGCGTCTGTAGAGAAGGGGTGTGGCCCATCCTCCTGTTTTCCTGACCGCTCTGTCTGTGGAATTTTCTTTCTCATTAGTTGGTTCTCACATAAGGAGAGGAACACGTGTGGTTGTGGAATTTTCTTTCTCATTTGTTGGTTCTCACATAAGTAGGGGAACGTGTGGTTGGTTTTCTTTGTGGTATAAATTGGTTTCATGGCGTTGTTGTCACAAGTGAGCACAATTTAGGGTCTCCGTGTCTCAGGACAATAAGACAGTCGTGAGGGCGTGTTGGGATGTGTGGCTGCTTTTCTTGTTCGGTTGCTCAGTCGTGTCTGACTCTGCGACCCCATGGACTGCAGCACGCCAGGCCTCCCTGTCCTTCACTATCGCCCGGACTTTGCATCAGGTGGCCAACGTGTTGGTGCATTTTGCAAGTGCCTCAGATCTTAGTAAGATGCTCATCATCCCTGAGGGGGCTGAGGGGAAGGACGTCTGATCCTTCACCTGGGGAGGAGGGGACAGGATGTTCATCTTCCATGGGGCAAGTTGGCCACTAAGACTCATGCTCTGTGGCAGGTGGGCGGCCGTAACAGAGCACCCCAAACTGGGGAGCTTAAATCCACCTCCATCCATCTCCCCCCAAGTCCTGGAGATCAGACATCTGAGGTCAAGGGGTCCAGGGCTGGGCTTCTGCAGAGGCTCCAGGGGAGGGTCCTTCCCGCCTCTTCCAGCTTCTGGGGGCTCCAGGCGTCCGTCCCTGGGCTGGTGGCCCCCTCCCTCCGGTGACTTCATGTGCCTTCTCCTCCGTGTCTGTGTCTCTCCCTTGAGATCGAGAGTAAGACGGGGTAGAGTGCAGGAGCGCACACCTGCCATATTTGTTATTCAGCTGCTCGAAATCCCATTTCTTGTCCTCTGTCCAGGCAGCCTGGCCCAGGTGCAGAAGAGGGATGGTAGTACCCCATAGCTACGGGTTTGATCTCTGGGTTGGGAAGATGCCCTGGAGGAGGGCATGGCCACCCACTCCAGTATCCTTGCCTGGAGAATCCCAGGGACAGAGGAGCCCGGCGGGCTGCAGTCCACGGGGTCACAGGGAGTTGGACACGGCTGAGGGACTGAGCACGGAGGCACAGGAATCCCAACGCCCAACCCGGTGGTGTTTACACACGGCCTCTCATTATGTTGCTCATGTTGAGAAACGGATGGGTTCCAACAGCTGGGAGGGAGGGTCCCACGTGCCTCTTCTGGGTCCGTGTCTCCTGAACTGATCTCAGCCATGCTGCAGTTTCTATGAGATGGTGAGACCTTCCTTATTTCACCGGCTCATTGTGTGTGTCCATCGTGTGTGTATCTACAGACGTGCACACACATGTCACACGTGTGATGTCACACGTGTTGATGGAACACGTTATACACTGCATTCTGTTATACGCTGGTTGTAGTTTAGTTGCTAAATCACGTCTGACTCTTGGTTACCCCATGGACTGTAACCCACCAGGCTCCTCTGTCCAGGGGATTTCCCAGCCTAGAATACTGGAGTGGGTTGTCATTTCCTCCTCCAGGGGATCTTCCCGACCCAGGTATCGAACCCAGGTCTCCCGCACTGCAGGGAGATTCTTCACCACAGAGCCACCATGGAAGCCCCCCAACGGCGAAGGATGGAATTCTTCTGTTTAATCCCACTGGTTTGTGACGCTTTTTTCACGGCAGCCTCAAGAAACACAGCAGCTACACGTCTTGACCGTGAAATTTCCAAGACTGGGGTCCTTGTTCTCAACAGCCCCTTCCTCCTGTTCGGCCATCTTCAATATTCAGAAATCAGGGCCTGAGACCTGGGGAACAGCTCCTGCCAGAGGGGACAGGGCTCCCCTTCTGCACTTGGTCAGTTTTCCCATCGGTGGTATTGCAATCAACAACTGCCCTGTGAAGACACGGGCAGGGTTCTGGCTGCCCCGCCCTGGGTTCTTACCTGCAGCCTGGCTCACCCTCCTTTTTCTGAAATAAATCTCCCTCAACCCCAGAGCACATTAGTTCTGCAAACCCGTCTTCAGGAATCAGCAGACAGACAGGAGCACACAGACATTTGAAGCTTTGATAACACACTCCGGCACCCAACGTGTTTCTGAAAGCACCAGAGTCTAATTTTCATTCCCAAAAAAGCCCCCTTGAAGACTTCTCAGCACAGATTAGGCTATCCATATTTCATGCAAATAAAAAAAAAATCAGACAGTAAAAAAAAAAAAACCACCCAAATGACTCTTAGTTATGAGTGGAGACATTCCAAATCGAAAGCAGCACCTTCTGGCCTCTGCCAAGGCTATGAAAATGCAATGATCTCCAGAAATTCATACACACATCCCTGGGGACATTGTTACAGGCTCATAAAAAGACAAATTGCTGGTACTTGAGCTTGCAAATAATTTATGCCTTGCGTTTGTCTCGGACGCCTGGCGTCCTGAGTGCCAAATTGACCACCTACTCATACCCAGGAAACAGGTCATCGGCATCAGAAAGGAGTACTGGTGGTCTTATGCACGTGCCAGCCCCTGCATGAAGAAACATGCTTTTTCCATGAGCCACCTTGAACGTTTACAACCCAGTCATCTTGTTGGGCCAAGCCACCTCTGATCATAAACGCTTTTGTTCAGTTGCTCACTCGTGTCCAATTCTTTGCAACCCCATGGACTGCAGCACGCCAGGTCTCCCTGTCCTTCACCATCTCCCGGAGTTTACTCAAAGTCATGTCCATCGAGTCGGTGATGCCATCCAACCATCTCATGCTCTGTCGTCCCCTTCTCCTGCCTTCAATCTTTCCCAGGAGCAGAGTCTTTTCCAGTGAGTCAGTTCTTCGCATCAGATGGCCAAAGGATTGGAGTTTCAGCTTCAACATCAGTTTTTCCAGTGAATATTCAGGACTGATTTCCTTTAGGATGGACTGGTTGGATCTCCTTGCAGTCCCAGGGACCCTCAAAAGTCTTCTCCAATGCCACAGTTCAAAAGTATCAGTTCTTTGGTGTTCAGCTTTCTTTATGGTCCAGCTCTCACATCATATATGATTAGTGGAAAAACCACAGCTTTGACTAGACTGACCTTTGCCAGAAACGTGATGTCTCTGCTTTTTAATACACTGTCTAGGTTTGTCATAGCTTTTCTTCCAAGGAGCAAGCGTCTTTTAATTTCATGGCTGCTATTATTTTGACTTGGGATGATAAATGTATCTGTTACTGTTGTTTAGTCTCTAAGTCGTGTCCAACTCTTTGTGATCCTATGGACTGTAGCCCTCCAGGTTTCTCTCTACATGGAATTTCCCAGGCAAGAATATGGAGTGGGTTGCCATTTCCTTCTCCAATAAACATATCTGCATGATAATAAATATATATATACCAATTTGTGGCATTTTCTGATTCTTGTCTTCTGTGTGACTTCATAAACACAGGGAAGCCTGGAGAAAGGAAAGGTTAAATTCTGTGAGGTCCTCCATGGCACCTCCAGAGAAGAAGCTCATTTGCAATGCAATCCACAGAGAGGAGAGGACTTTTCAGTTTTCCAAATGAATCTCCCAGGGATGCTGTGCAGATCTGTGGAAATGGGGGCAGGTCTGGAGCACAGCTTGACATCCATGCCCATAGAACTTCAGTTCCTGGTGGGTGCCTGATTGTTTTACAGTATTTTCAAGGGTTGACCCAGTTTTTGAAAGGCAAACAATAAAATTCACATCAATTATCCACTATAGCACCAAGTCACTTCATTCTAGGATGAGTCAATAATACACAACCAGAGGAAATGATCAAGCGCTCTTGCTGCCACATACACATTCTTAATTCTTCTGGTCTTGCACCTTGCTAGAAATACAAGTTTGAACCCATGTAGTTACCCTTTGCACAGGACCCACCAAGGCAAAAGTGGGTTTTAAAAACTGTATCAGCAAAAAAAACCTGCAAATAATTTTCCCCAAGTGAGGTGGAAATTCAACTAAGGGAGAAACCAAGAAAAAAACGGTCCAGTTTACCCTTAAACTTGGAAAAGTTGAAAAATGGAGTTATCATTGCAAAAATGCAATTGAAGGGAAAGAATGTAACTCCTTCTCACAAACACGGTTTAAAATTTTTCTTTGCAGAGCAGGAAAGCAACACTGAAAGAACGAGTGGTGGAAGATACAAAACCGGTATAATTTTACGAGTCTGTGTTGGTGTGTATCTGACAGACTTCTAAATAAAGTAGAAGGATTTGAGGTTAAATCTGATAGAAAAAAAGGAGGTTCTAAGGTAAAAATCTGACAGAGGATGCAGAGGATGGAAGTTTTGAGATAAAAATGAAAGAAGGAGAGAGATTCTGAGGTATTGCCAGGAAGAAAAAAAGAGGACCTGAGGTAAAATCTGACAGAAAAAAACAAGTTCTCTGGAAAATCTGAAAAAAAGAAACACATTCTGAGGTAAAATCTGACAGAAAGAAGGAGGTTCTGAGGTAAAAATGACAGCAAAAGAGGTTTTGAGGTACCATCTAACAGAAAATATCAGATTGTGAGGTAAAATGTGACACAAATTTGGAGGCTTTGAGGTAAAATCTGACAAAAAAATAGTGGGCTCTGAGGTAAAATCTGACAAAAAGAAGGAGGTTCTGAGATAAAAACTGACAGAAGAAAGGAGGTTCTGAGGTAAAATCTGAAAGAAAGGGGGTTCTGGGGTAAAATCTAACAGATATTAGTGGATTCTAGGTAAAACCAGACATAAAGAAGTTTTGAGGCAAAGTCTGATAGAAAGTTGGAGGTGTTTAGGTAAAATTTAACAGAAACAAGGTGGTTCTGAGGTAAAATCTGATAGAAAGTAGAGGATACTGAGGTACAATCTGGCAGAAATAAGATTCTGAGGTAAAAATGACAGAAAGATGGAGGTTCAGAGGTAAAACTTGACAGAAAGTAGCAGTTCTGAGGGGAAAACTAACAAAACTAACAAAGTAGAAGATTCAGAGGAAAAATCTGACAGAAATAATGAAGTACAGAGGTAAATTTTGAGAGTTGGATGTACTGAGACAAAATGTGGCATAAAGTTGGAGGCTGTGAGGTCAAATCTGGAAGAAAAAAGATTTTGAGATAAAATATGAGACAAAGAACAAAGTTATGAGGTAAAAATGACAGAAAGAAGAAGGTTGTGAGGTAATATCTAACAGAAGGAAGTTCTGATAGAAAATTTAGGAGAAAGAAGTAGGTTCACGGGAAAATGTGACATAACGAAACAGGTTCTGAGATAATATCAGATGGAAACTAAGGCATTGTAAGATAGAATCTGACAGAAACAAGATTATACCTCAGAACTACCTTCTTTTTGTCCATCAGTTCAGTTCAGTCACTCAGTCACGTCCGACTCTTTGAGACCCCATGAACCGCAGCATGGCAGGCCTCCCTGTTCATCACCAACTCCCAGAGTCCACCGAAACCCATGACCACTGAGTCAGTGATGCCATCCAACCATCTCATCCTCTGTCGTTCCCCTCTTCTCCTGCCTTCAATCTTTCCCAGCATCAGGGTCTTTTCAAATAAATCAGCCCTTCACATCAGGTGGCCAAAGGATTAGAGTTTCAGCTTCAGCATCAGTCCTTACAATGAACACCCAGGACTGATCTCCTTTAGGATGGACTGGTTGAATCTCCTTTCAGTCCAAGACACTCTCAAGAGTCTTCTCCAACACCACAGTTCAAAAGCATCAATTCTTAGGCGCTCGGCTTTCTTCACAGTCCAACTCTCACATCCATACATGACCACTGGAAAAATTATAGCCTTGACTAGATGGACCTTTGTTGGCAAAGTAATATCTCTGCTTTTTAATATGTTATCTAGTTTGGTCATAACTTTCCTTCCAAGGAGTAAACATCTTTTAATTTCATGGCTGCAGTCACCATCTGCAGTGATTTTGGAGCCCAGAAAAAAAGTCAGTCACTGTTTCCACTGTTTCCCCATCTATTTGCCATGAAGTGATGGGATTGGATGCCGTGATCTTAGTTTTCTGAAAGTTCATTTGTCAGATTTTACTTCTAAACTCTTTGGTTTCTGTCAGATTTTACCTCAGAACCTCCTTTCTGTCAGATTTTACCTCAAAATCCCTAGTTTCTGTCAGATTTTACTTAAGAACCTCCTAGTTTCTGTCAGATTTTAGCTCAGAACCCCTGAATTTTTGTCAAATTTTACCTCAGAACTTCCTAGTTTCTTCTCAGATTTTACCTCAGAATCCCTCATTTCTGTCAGATTTTACATCAAAACCTCTTTCTGTCAGATTTTACCTCCAAACCCCCTAGTTTCTGTCAGATTTTTACCTCAGAATCCCATAGTTTCTGTCATGTTTTACATTAGAACCTTGTTCTTTCTGTCAGATTTTCACTCAGAAGCCCTTAATATCTGTCAGGTTTTTACCTCAGAACCTTCTTCTTTCTGTCATATTTTACCTCAGGACCCCCTAGTTTCTTTCAAATTTTACATCAGAACCCCTTAGTTACTGTCAGGTTTTACCACAGAACCACCTAGTTTATGTCAGATTTTACCTAAGAACCCCCTAAGTCTATCATATTTTACTTCAGAACTTCCTTTTTCAGTTAGATTTTACCTCAGAATCCCCTAGTCTCTGTCAGCTATTACTTCAGAACACCCATAGTCTGTCTGTTTTTACCTCAGAACCCCCTAGTTTTTGTCAGATTCTACCTCAGAATCTTCTGTCAGATTTTACCTCAGAATCCCATAGTTTCTGTCATTTTTTCCCTCAGAACCTTGTCCTTTCTGTCAGATTTTAACTCATAACACTTTAATTTCTGTCAAATTTTACCTCAGATCCTCCTCCTTTTGGTCAGATTTTCCCTCAGAACCCCCTAGTCTCTGTCAAATTTTCATCAGAACCCCCTAGTTTCTGTCAGATTTTACCTCACAACATCCTTCTTTCTGTCAGATTTTACTTGTGTTTGACTCTTATTCACTCTATGAAGTCCAGCCCACCAGTATCCTCTGTCCATGGGATTTTCCAGGGTAGAATACTGTTGATTTCTAGTTCTTGCTCCAGGGGGATCTTCCCAGCATAGTAATCAAACACATATCTTTCATTGGCAGGCAGATTCTTTACCACTGAGCCACATGAGAAGCCCAAGAGGCTGGGCCACTGTGTTCCCAAGCTAGACAGTTGTCCCCAAATTCACCATTGAAAATCAACATATCCTACATGGGCAACCCCATGCAGCACTCACCTTTATCGTGTTTTTCTATATAAAGAGAACATTCTTTCTGCCTGAAGCTCAGGGATCAATGTGCTATTCCATTACTAAGTTGTGTCCAACTCTTTGCGACCCCATGGGCTGCAGCACACCAGGCTTTCCTGTCTTTCACCATCTCCTGGAGCTTGCCCAAAGTCATTTCCATTGAGTCAGTGATGCCATCCAACCATCTCATCCTTATCATCCCCTTTTCCTCCTGCCCTCAACCTTTCACAGCATCAGGGTCTTTTCCAGCCTTGCATAAGTCAGTGAAACTACAAGCCATGCTATGTAGGACCACCCAAGATGGACGGGTCATGGTGGACAGTTCTGACAAAAACTCTGGTGGTCCACTGGCAAATGGGTTGGCAAACCACTTTGGTATTCTTGACTTGAGAACCCCAGGAACAGAATGAAAAGTTAAAAAGGAATTGAGGAGAAAGAGATAAGGCCCCATCCCCTGCCCCATCCCTGGCTGGTGCAGAACCTGCCTGCCGTGTTTACCCACACACACGCCTCCCCGTGTCAGCGTGGCCGTGCTATGATTTATAGACACGCACACCCTGGAATCATTTAAAGTAGATTAGATTCAGGGGACAATTCCTTCTAATATGACAAGCTGATGCAGGCTGACAGGTAACTAGGTTACTTGGGATGGCAAGCGAGTTCAAGAAATTCTGATTAAATTAAAATATTAATGGTACCGCCGGGAGAAGGAGATTGAATCGCATTAGGCGCATTCAGGATGAGACCGGAGATGCAGATGCATGCTGGTGTGTGTGTGTGGAGGGTAGGGTGCCAGAGAAAGTTATTTCCACTCAAAGGCAGATTCCAATGAAAGGGGAAGTGAGGGGAGCCACTTCTTTCTCATCAGGTCTAGGGCAAGATGCACCTGCCACAGAGAATTTTGATCCGAGCTCACCTCATGTAATTACCACCCAGCCCTCCTATGAAACCATCACTGCCAAACTCTGCCCGTGCTAGCCAAACTCTGCCCATGCTATGGGACCTTATATTGGCTTTTTTTCTTTTTCTTTCCTCCTGCAGAGAAAAACAACAAATAAGCATCGCATCTTGGCCACAGGGAAATGAGATTCAGGGACCCCGTGTAGTTACTCATTCATTTCAAGCTGTTAACCAGCTGGTAGCTCAGACAGTAAAGAATCTGCCTTCTGTGCAGGAGACCCAGGTTCAATCCCTGGGCCAGGAGGATTCCCCTGGAGAAGGGAAGGGCTATTCAGTCCTGTATCCTTGCCTGGAGAATCCCATGGACAGAGGAGCCTGGCAGGCTACAGTCCATGGGGCTGCAAAGAGTCAGACATAAGTGAGTGACTAATGCTTAATAACGACACCAAACTCATTCATATGGGGTACCCCTATAGGCATTCTGAGTTCTAGAGATGAAAAGGGAAAATCTGACTTTCTTGTGACCCTACTAGGGGCTTCCGGGAGAACCATGTTGGTGCTTATATATATATGAAAGTGAAATTGCTCAGTTGTGTCCAACTCTTTGCAACCCCATGGATGTCAGCACGCCAGGCCTCGCTGTCCATTACCATCTCCCAGAGTTTACTCAAACTCATGTCCATTGAGCTGGTGATGCCATCCAACCATCTCATCCTCTGTTGTCCCCTTCTCCTTCTGCCTTCAATCTTTCCCAGCATTGGGGTCTTTTCCAGGGAGTCAGTTCTTCGAATCAGGTGACCAAAGTATCGGAGCTTCAGCTTTAGTCCTTCCGATGAACACCCAGGACTGATCTCCTTTAGGATGGATTGGTTGAATCTCCTTTCAGTCCAAGACACTTTCTTCTCCAACACCACAGTTCAAAAGCATTAATTCTTTGGCGCTCAGCTTTCTTCACAGTCCAACTCTCACATTCATACATGACCACTGGAAAAATCATAGCTTTGACTAGACAGACCTTTGTCAGCAAAGTCATGTCTCGGCTTTTTAATATGCTGTCTAGTTTGCTCATAACTTTTCTTCCAAGGAGTAAGTGTCTTTTAATTTCTTGGCTGCAGTCACCATCTGCAGTGATTTTGGAGCCCAGGAAAAGAAAGTCTCACTGTTTCCATTGTTTCCCCACCTACTTGCCATGAAGTGATGGGACCGGATGCCATGATCTTACTTTTCTGAATGTTGAGCTTTAAGCCAACTTTTTCACTCTCCTCTTTCACTTTCATCAAGAGGGTCTTTAGTTCTTCTTCACTTTCTGCCATAAGGGTGGTGTCATCTGTATATCTGAGGTTATTGATATTTCTCCTGGCAATCTTCATTCCAGCTTGTGCTTCATCCAACCCAGCATTTCTCATGATGTACTCTGCACATAAGTTAAATAAGCAGGGTGACAATGTACAGCCTTGATGTACTCCTTTCCCAATTTGGACCCAATCTGTTGTTCCATGTCCAGTTCTAACTGTTTCTTCTTGACCTGTATACATATTTTTCAGGAGTCAGGTCAGGTGGTCTGGTATTCCCATCTCTTTAAGCATTTTCCACAGTTTGTTGTGATCCACACAGTCAAAGGCTTTGGCAGAGTCAATGAAGCAGAAATAGATGTTTTTCTGGAACTCTCTTGCTTTTTCAATGATCCAATGGATGTTGGCAATTTGATCCCTGGTTCCTCTGCCTTTTCTAAATCAAGCTTAAACATCTGGAAGTCCACAGTTCTCAGACTCAGCCATACATGTACTTATATCCCTTCTCCCCCAGACTCCCCTCCCATCCCGGCTACCGCGTGACATTGAGCAGAGTTCCCTGAGCTGTGCAGCAGGTCCTTGCTGGTTCTCCATGTTAAATACAGCCATGTGTCCACGTCCATCCCAAACCACCTAACTATCCCTTCCCCTCCATCTGTCACCCCAGCAACCTCATTCTCTAGGTCTATGAGTCTCTTTCTGTTTTATAAGTAAATTCACTGGTATCATTCCTTTCTTGATTCTCCATTTAAGTGATATCATATGATATTTGTCTTTCTTTGTCTAACTTACTTCACTGAGTATGACAATCTCTTAGTCTATCCATGTTGCTACAAATGGCATCATTTCTTTCTTTTTAATGGTTGAGTAATATTCCACTGTACATATGTTTAGTGTTTAAAACAAGGTCCATTCCCCCCCCCCCCATCTTTGCCTATCATGTCTCTTGCCTGATATTTTTTTCCTCCCATCTCTTTCTTGATGTATTTCCATTCCTCTCAACTAGTGGTCCCCTGCCTTTTGAGCACCAGGAACTGGTTTCATGATTCAGTTATACATAGAGCTGTGTCTATTCCCTTTTATATTCTTTCCCCATATAGGTTATTAAAGCATATTGAGCTATTCTGTGTTGTGATTCAGTTATACGTGGGCTTCCCTGGTGGCTCACTGTTAAACACTCTGCCTGCACTATGGGAGATACGGGTTCGATTCCTGGGTCAGGAAAATCCCCTGGAGGAGGGCATGGCAACCCACTCCAGTCTTCTTGCCTGGAGAATCCCATGGACAGAGGAGCCTTGTGGGCTACAGTCCATGGGGTCGCAAAGACTCAGACATGACTGAGCCACTAACACTTCACTTCATACACATTTTCATTCTTTTTTAGATGTGTGGTTCACTTATACATACACATATATTCTTCTTTTTTAGATTCTTTTCCCATAGAGTTCATTATAGGCTATTAAGTAGAGCTCCCTGCACTATACCGTAGGTCCTTGTTATATATCTGTTTTATATATGGTCGTGTGTCTCTGTAGATCTTTATGAACTTCTCTATAAAGCAAAGACAGACTCACAGTTTTTGAAATCAAACTTACGGTGACCAAAGGGGAAATGTGCAAAAGGGATAAATTATGAGTTTGGGATTAGCAAAGATGACTTACTTTGAATCAGTTCTTTTCACTCATTCATCTAAAGCAGAGGCAAGACAAAAACATAATTTTTTTTCCACCTAGGAAAAGTGCCACAGCCCTTCTCTAAAGCCTGCTGGTTCTAATGGAAATAATTATTGGGTGAAACATTGCTCCCAGCCCCTCCGTGGTATATTAAAGCCACAGTATGGAAATAAAGATATTACCATGCTAGGAATGCTTATTGTTGAAATATGAATGCACAAAATATATGACGGAGGTTAGTATTTAAATTGCAAACACGAGGAGATGTTTATTAAGGTATCAGAGATCTTGAGTTGTTTTTTTTTTTACTCTCTCCCCCCTCTCATAATTTTCAATATAATCTAAATTAAGCTATAAAAAATCATTACCTTTAGCAATTTTTAAAATCATCTTTCATCTCAGGGAACCTAACTCATGGCCCACTGAAAATATTGCCAGTAAATACAGTATTAAGAACGTTGATAATTTTCCTTCATGCAATGGAAAACTTGTGAGACTGGAAGCAAAATTAAGGGGAATTACCGACTGGGCCCCAGGGAGCCAGTGCTCCTACGTTTTTAGGAGCACCTTTTCCTAGCTGATGTGAGGAAGGGCATGACCACCTACTCCGGTGTTCTTTCTTGCCTGGGAAGAAGCCCATGGACAGAGGAGCAGGGCAGGCCACAGTTAGTCCATGGGGTCGGCCACGGCTGAGTTACTGAGTGCTTGCCTAGCTGATGACTCCCTCCAAGCCTCCCTGGAAACACGTATCGGTGAGGTATAGTGCCCTGGTCAGAATTGATGGCCAGACTTTTAATCCAGCTCTTTGCACCGGTTTGGGGAAATTTGGAGTCTTTCAGGAAGACGGATGGTAGCATTTCGGATGCAAAAGCTATTTTTAAGTCATCCTGTGTGTGTGACAAGAAGAATAAACAGGAATTCAGGGCAGTCCCTGGACCATGGGCTCAGCCCCCCGTGGGTCCAAAGTCACCCAGCTTTTCCCAGGCTGATTAACTCTCAGACCCTACACCCGTGTTACCGTCTCTCCCTGGTCTGACTTCTTAATGGGAAAATAATTGCAAACCTTGTGCTGAGGGGTCCTTGAAAATAAAGGAGACACACACCACCTTTGTCCTGCTCTAGGGAATATTTCTGTCTTGCTCTGGAAAGAGGACTTAGAAAGGGAACCGGACTCTCGGGTCCGTTGTTTTCAGACCAACTATTTTCTCTGCCCTGAAAGAAACCACAAAGCGTCACCCACGGCACGTCCTGAGTCAGACACACCTGAGCAACTAAACCACCAGCACCACCGTTACATGGATAGAACAAACAGGAGGACGGTGTTTTCACCTGAGCATGCAGAAAACTCTGCGCTCTCTATCCTGTCTCCCCACCATCTTCACTCCTCAACTCCCATTTTGTAGGATTCACCAGATACCCGGCCACATACACACTTTTCTTTGGTTTTCCGGTCTCCCTCCCCCATCGGGGCAGCTGCGTTGTCAGGTGGGGCTTACAGACAAATTCTATAAAAGGGGAATAGCTTCCCTTGATAATCCCCCCCACCCCTTTGCCATGTTGTTGGTTGTTTTTTCTCATTCATCTCATCTGGAATCTTGACATGATGGCAGGAGCTACAGTAGCCTTTTTGTGACAAGCCATGGGTGCTCAGCTGCTCAATCATACCCACTGGGGCTCAGGTGCTCAGTTTTGCCCGCCTCTCCTGCAACTGCATGGAATGTGCCAGGCTTCTCTGCCCATGGAATTTCCCTGGCAAGAATACTGGAGTGGGTTGACATGCCCTCCTCCAGGACATCTTTCTGACCCAGGGATTGAACCCATATCTCTTCTGGGTCTCCTGCATTGTCAGGCATTTTCTTTACCACTAGCAGCACATGGGAAGCCTGACAAGCCCCCAAGGAAAAGCAAAAACAGAACGAAAAAAAAAAAAAAAAAGCTGTGGAAAGACCTGCACAACATCTCTGAGCCTCTGCCCCAGTCTGTGCCGCCTACCTGCAGGATTCGTATTACCCAAGAGAGGCAGAAAAGTCCCAGGAAGCTTTGAGTTGCGGCTTACACAGCCTCCCAGGCACACGTACCCAGAACACATGGAATTCTAGAACCAAAACTCCAGACACCAGTTCAAGCCACAGAAAGGGTGAGATCTGGATTCCTTAAACCAATGCCAGGATGATGGTTGAAGCAAGAAGTGGAAAGAAAGAAAGAAGAAAAAAAAAAAGAAACAGTGGGAAGATTGATGGAAAACACAGCCACAGTTTTCAAAATTAACATACA
The DNA here is from genome assembly GCA_020226075.1 of Hydropotes inermis. NCBI lineage: Eukaryota > Metazoa > Chordata > Mammalia > Artiodactyla > Cervidae > Hydropotes > Hydropotes inermis. The sequence goes on from CM035303.1 coordinate 133,323,545, forward strand.
CACTCTTGGGGGTGGTTTAAATATTTAAAGACTCATGTTTAATCATCATAAAAATATTTCAGAGAAATAGTAGACTCGGCCAGAAGAAATGAAGAGGAAATTAATATAGATGGTGTATCCCGTGGCCACAGGATAAACTGGTCATTTCTAACCTCACCTGTCTAAAATATAGAATTACTTGGACACGGGTAACAACTCTAGCGGCCTTGCGGAGATGGAAAACAGATTAGCAGAAAAAGGAGGCACACAGCAATACAAACCCCATCCCACAAGGGAAGGTCAGGGTAAATGTTTGTGCATGCTGGAAATACTACACCTTAAAAATATCTTAGTGCGTCTGGATTTTTCATTTTGCAGTGATCTAATCGAAACTGAAGACCGGTAACCTAGACTAATTTTTTAAGCATGAAAAAGATTCTGGTGATATCAGCGGCCAGCTTGCAACCAAAATAGAAACATCCCAGCTACCCAATTTGTTTCTAAACGCCATTTCACCCTCCAAACAGACTCTAAGTACATGTATTATTTTTCTCAAGTTCTCCTTTTCTCTTTTGATTTGTTTTCAGTTCAGCATTAGTAGAACATTCCAGGAGTCGGGGTGCGGGGGGGCGGAGAAAAAATCTGATATTTCTTTTTGTCCAAAGCACTTCATTTTTCAACGTCTAAAATATACGGAGCAGATGAAGCTGTTTCCTGTGTTACATTCTCCTCTGCGCTCAAACTCTCACTGTTGGTGTCTTGTTACCAAGTGCTTCCAAATCTTCCTCATGGAGCTCAGAGAAAGGCTCTCCTTATCCCAGAGCTGGCAAGATTCAGAAAGGTGACAATATTAAACTTTTCTTGATAAAACGAGGCAAGAGCAGGATCGGTGTATAAAACTGTGACTTTTGATCATTTAGAGGCTGGTAACTCTTTCTCTAATAAACGTTTATTTAAAAATTTAAAAAAAAACCCTAATGATAACATTTTGTTGCCAAAAATAGGGGGTCCAGAATCCCATACATCTGTGGTGGTGCGCTTTGGATTTGCGATGGAAGTCACCGAAACGCTGTCTACTTTCCACATCACCCGATCACATTTCCCCACGCTACCGCAAGTATGAGTTTCATGTCCGTATAACAAGGCTATTCTTTTGACTGAAATTATAATGCTAGCCTAAGCCCCCTTGCTTTCAGTATTTTATGATTTCCCATTCTTTTCTAGCACCGATTGTTAGTTTTAGCCCAAAAGGGATTTTCTGGGAACGTTTCAGAAATCCCATTTCATCTATTTTTGAGCCGTCCGGCCATGGGGAGATGAAGGCTTTATACACATGAAGACATTTTTCAGATGCCTTTCGGAGATCTCGGTCAGACTTGCATTTTAAAAATGCAGACACGCCGGGGGAAGGCTTGGGGACGGACAGACATGTGCTCCTTCCGACGGAGGGGGTGCCGGGCGTTTATAGACGCACTCTGTCCTCTCTTAAAATTAGCAAGCTGCGTAAACACACGGGAATGATCGCTCTCTCCAATAATACTTATTTAACATCTACCAAGCGGGAGGCTCCGAGGGAAAAGGGATTCTGGAGAAAATATGTCAGTTACCCTCAGAACTCGACGCGGAGTCCAAGCTACACTGACCGCAGCTTCTGAGAAGTATGTTTAAGGGCACACTTGTTTAAACACACAGACTCCAAGTAAAAAGAAAGGTTGGGAGGCGGGAGGTGGATATGGCCTCAGTTTTTCTCAAAAATAGGTTTCACACATGTGTTTCTTAGCTGGAAACCAAAGCCACTTTTCAGATACGTGTGTGTGCGTGTACATGTATAAAAAACGTGCATATATACATGAGATGTGCGTATGTATGTGCTCAGTCACTCAGTCACGTCTGACTGCTTGAGACCCCTCGGACTGTAGCCCGGCAGGCTCCTCTGTCCTTGGGGTTCTCTGGGCAAGCACGCTGCAATGGGTTGCCAGGCAGTCCTCCGGGGGATCTTCCCCACCCAGGGATCAAACTGGAGTCTTGTGTGTCTCCTGCCTCGGCAGGCAGTTTCTTTCCCACAGGGCCACCTACCTTTCCCCAACCCCCTGTGAAATTACAGGTCTCCTCCTTTCTCTGAGTCGGCCCCTGAGCCATTCACTGCAGGAAATGACCCCAGAAAGCTCACGCGCTTGGCCGACCCGCCGTAAACAGCACCGTGCCTAGCTCCAGAAGTCATCCCAGCGTCACGTGGCCCATCGAAGGCCCTTGCGACGTTTGCAGATTAAATACAGACTTAAAAAAAAAAAAGAAAAGAAATAACTTGATGACTCAGGACTGAGCTTTTAAATGGATATCCTAAGAGAAGAAAATTTGATCTTTCAGGATTTTTTTTTTTTTTTGGCGAGGCAGGCTGGCGAACTGAAATGGAACTGGGGAAGGGGTGCCTTCTTGCAGGGCCGCAAACTGTTCTGTCTCCTTCGGGGACGAATTAGGGATACTGTCCAGAGTCAGACAGCAGGCGTGTTGCACAGCCGTTTATTTTACGAGGAATCTGCTGGCTCTGCCCAGGGTGACCGGGCCGTTCTTTCAGAGATGCGTCTGGCTTCCGTGGATGCCAGTGGAGGATGCTGGCGCCGGTGAAGATGAACCCTCCTCTGCGGGGGTTTAGAACAGACCTGCCGGGTCTCGGGCTTGAGCCTCTGAGCCCTGTTTGGACCTGTCTTCAGTGCTCTCGGGCCCAGGGTCCCGGCTGTGTTTGGATGCACTCAGACATACAACGCTCACCCTCTCGTTAGGAAGCGATTTCTTGCAGTGTGACAGCCTTTTCATGTGGAATCTAAAAAGAAATGATACAAACGAACTTACTTAGGAAATAGAAACAGATTCACAGACTTAGAGGATGAAGTTGTGGTCACCAGGGGGAAGGATGGGGGACGGGACAGTCAGGGAGTCTGGGATGGACGTGGACACACGGCTGTGTTTAACGTGGAGAACCAGCAAGGACCTGCTGCACAGCACAGGGAACTCGGCTCAATGTCACGTGGCAGCCGGGACGGGAGGGGAGCTGGGGGTAGAAGGGATTCATGTGTATATATCGCTGAGTCCCCTTGCTGTCTACCTGAAACTATCACAGCGTTGTTAATCAGCCATGAAAAAAAGTGAAAGTGAAGTCACTCAGTCGTGTCCGGCTCCTTGCGACCCCGTGGACTGTAGCCCGCCAGGCTCCTCCATGCACGGGATTCTCCAGGCAAGAGTACTGGGGTGGGCTGCCATGCCCTCCTCCAGGGGGTCTTCCTGACCCAGGGGTCGAACCTGGGTCTCCTCCTTTGCAAGCAGATTCCTTCCTGCCTGAGCCACGATATCCCAACACAAAATAAGAAGCTCTTTTCTTAAAGAAGCTATTTCTCCCTGATGTTTGGGCGTTCTTTCTCTGTGTGCACTGAACTTGGTCCCTTGAGAGCACAATTCCTTATCCCACGAGCTAGACCGCGAAAGGCAGTTCAAATAGATCGCACGGCCAGCGTTCAGATATTTGCAGGCAGACAACACAGCCTTGCCTAATTCCCCCTTTCCTGGGAGGTTTTTATGATGGAGGCAGAATGCCTCCAGAACGCTGATCTTGCTTCAAATGCAGAAGGTTCCAGAAACGCCCCCACCATCCCCTTGCAGTCCGTTTAAACATATGCCGAGCCATTAACCAGAAGTCTACAAGCGTGACGGGCTGAAATAAGACAGAGCGCATTTTCCCACTCCAGTGCAATTAAGCAGGAAATAAATAACAGAAAGATAGAAAATGCCTTGAGTTGGAAACTTAGGCATTGCACTTTCAAACAACCCAGAGAAAATCAGAACAAACACTAGACAGTGTTTCAATCTGAATGGTAATAAAAACATGAGCTATCAAAATTAAAGGATGGTGTAAGCAGAGTTGGGGGTGGGGATTTACAGTTTTCAGTTCTTTCATAAAAAGGAAGAAAGGCTGGAAATTAGTGAGTTAAAAACCCAACTCAAAAAGTCAGAAAATATTGAGCAGTGTTCCCTGTCTTATACGGGAGGTCCTTGCTGGTTCTCCATGTTAATGCAGCAGTCTGTCTATGTCCATCCCAAACTCCCTGACTGTCCCTTCCCCCATCCTTCCCCCTGGTGACCATCAGGTTATTACAGACTATTAAGCAGAGTTCCCTGGGCTGTAATACGTCCTTGATTGTTACCAGGTTAAATACAGCAGTGTATAGATTATATAACAGTCTAAATCAGGAAAGAATTTGAAAAAGAATAGACACACTTGTATGTATAATTGGAAAAAATGTATTATAATCTAAGAAGAAAAAAATAATCACAGAATTGCAGACTTTAAAATGGGGAAATTTTCTGATATGTGAATTATATCTCAATGAAGCTGTTATCTAAAATGTCAGAAAAGTCCTTAAACCCAAAGGAAGAACAGAAATGAATCAATTAAATAATGAACATAACACTGGAAAAAAAATCAACAGAATCAAACTGGGCTGTGTGAAGATTAATGAAAATTGTATACCCCTGACAAGACTAACCAAGAGAAAAATAAAGGATAAAGAAGCGACATTAAAAAGCAATATTAGAAGAAAGATATGTCTGCAGATCCTTTATGTTTCTTTTTAAAAAATAAAGAGATTCAAAAACAAGTTCGTGCCAACAGTTAAAACATAGATACCACGAACGAGTTCTTAGAAATAAAAACATGAATTCGAAACACTTAACATATAATTTAAAAATTCGCCACAGGGAAATTACCAGGTTCAGATATCGGTGCTAGTAAACTTAATGAATACTTAAGGAAGAAAAAATTGCCGACTTTATACAACTTTTCCAGCGTCTCCAAAGTCATTTTTATGAGGTTGAGACTGAGCAGGAATTATTTAAAAACAAAATTACAGGTCAACCTCATTTATGGACAAAGACAAAAACATTTGTACAAAATGGTAGCAAACTACACAGAAGAAACGGGCTTCCCAGGTGGCACCAGTGGTAAAGAACCCGCCTGCCAATGCAGGTTACATAAGGAGTCTCAGGTTCGATCCCTGGGGCGGGGATGGCAACCCACTCCAGTATTCTTGCCTGGGAAAATCTCATGGACAGAGGAGCCTGGTGGGCTACACTCCTTGGGGTCACAAACAGTCAGACATGACTGACGTGGCTTAGCACAGCATGCACAAATACAAAAACACTTGTTTTTAAACAGGGTCATCTGCCATGCTGCTCCAAGTATCTGGGACTCTACTCACAATGCACAGGGCCCAGGTTTGACCCTGGTCCGGGAACTAGATCCCACATTAACGCAACTAAGGCCAAACAAAGAAATGATTGTTTTTAACAAAAGTGTTATGAACAAAGGACGGGTTGAGTTTATTCCAACTTCCCTGGGAACAGAGGATAAGATGGTTCGACGGCATCACCCACTCAATGGACCTGAGTTTGAGTAAACTCCGGGAGCTGGTGATGGACAGGGAAGCCTGGCGTGCTGCGATTCATGTGGTCACAAAGAGTCAGACACAACTGAGAAACTGAACAAAGACCTGCCAGCAAGGCCCCCCAGTCTCCTCAGATATCAGAAGGATGAGAGACCCCCATCTCCACAGACATCATAAGGACCAGAGACCCATGAAGACCCCCGTCTCCTCAGGTATCATAAGGACCAGAGACCCATGAAGACCCCCATCTCCTCAGATATCATAAGGAGCAGAGACCCCCACCTCCTCAGGTATCATAAGGACCAGAGACCCATGAAGACCCTCATCTGCTTAGATATCATAAAGACTAGAGACCCATGAAGACCCCCACATCCTCAGATATCAGAAGGACCAGAGACCCATGAAGACCCCCATCTCCTCAGATATTGTAAGGACCAGAGACCCATGAAGACCCCCATCTCCTCAGATATCAGAAGGACGAGAGACCCCCATCTCCACAGACATCATAAGGACCAGAGACCCATGAAGACCCCCGTCTCCTCAGATATCATAAGGACCAAAGACCCATGAAGACCCCCGTCTCCTCAGATATCATAAGGAGCAGGGCCCCCCACCTCCTCATGTATCATAAGGAACAAAGACCCATGAAGACCCCCATCTCCTCAGATATCATAAGGAGCAGAGACCCCACCTCCTCAGGTATCATAAGGAACAGAGACCCATGAAGACCCCCCCCATCTCCTCAGATATCGTAAGGACTAGAGACCCATGAAGACCCCCATCTCCTCAGGTATCATAAGGACCAGAGACCCATGAAGATCCCCTCCCATCTTCTCAAATATCATAAGGAATAGAGACCCATGAAGACCCCCCATCTCCTCAGATATCATAAGGACTAGAGACCCATGAAGACCCCCATCTCCTCAGATATCATAAGGACCAGAAACGCATGAAGACTCCCATCTGCTCAGATATCATAAAGACTAGAGACCCACAGAGAACCCCGTCTCCTCAGATGCCATAAGGACCAGAGACCCATGAAGAACCCCGTCTCCTCAGATACCATAAGGACTAGAGACCCATGAAGACCCCCATCTCCTCAGATACCATAAGGACCAGAGACCCATGAAGAACCCCATCTCCTCAGATATCATAGGGACCAGAGACCCATGAAGACCCCCGTCTCCTCCGATATAGTAAGGGACAAGACACCCCCGCATGGCTCCCAGAAACCCATGAAGACCCCGTCTCCTCAGATATCATAAGGACCAGAAACACATGAAGACCCCCCATCTCCTCAGATATCATAAAGACTAGAGACCCATGAAGACCCCCATCTCCTCAGATATCATAAGGATGAGAGACCCATGAAGACCCCCATCTCCTCAGATATCATAAACACTAGAGACCTATGAAGACCCCCCCATCTCCTCAGATATCATAAGGACCAGAGACCCATGAAGACCCCCATCTCCTCAGATATCATAAGGATAAGAGACCCATGAAGACCCCCCCATCTCCTCAGATATCATAGAGGCCAGAGACCCATGAAGACCCCTATCTCCTCAGATATCGTAAGGGAAAAGACACCCCAGCATGGCTCCCTGGGACCCATGAAGACCTTTGTCTTCTCAGATATCATAAGGACCAGAGACCCAAGAAGTCTTCTGTCTCCTCAGATATCATAAGTGACACCCTATGACACCACAGCATGGCTCCCCCAGTCCCCCAGGTCCTCAGGTGGCCGGGACCACGGATTCCGTGGCGAGCACAGTTCATCCATCCTGTGAAGCCTGCTTCTCACACGTCCTGTTTCACGTTTGCAGCAAACCTCTCACGTGGGGGCGGAGTGGAGGCTTCATCACTCCTAATACAATAAAAAGCCACACTTCAAAATATGATTAACCTCATCTGTCTACATTTGGGGCTAATAGAGCCTCCTGACCACATTGTCTTACACCTGGCACTTATGCCCGATTTTATTAATCCACTCTTCCACGGGGGTGGAAATAAAAAAAAAAAAATCTTTTTTTTTTTTTCCTTTTCTTCCAAGGGAACGCCACCGGCAGCCGGCCCGCGCGCGTTGGCTACGGGTTAGAGAGGGCAGTAATTAAATGTCAGGCTTGACAGATTAAAATTATGAAATTTAAAATCACCCTGGAGTTCTTTGTCATTGTCAAATTAGGAGTCAGGGTGACGAGGAGCCCGGCGGAGCGCTGGCCTAACGGATTGAATGGGAATGGGGTTGAACAGCCACGGTTTCGGCATCCAGATCAGCCTGGTGTTCAGATCAAAGCAGGTGTTGGGGGGGGCAGTTAGCTGGAGGGCTCCCACTTCATATTCAGACAGAGCGCACGGGGCTACTACCACAACTGGAATACATGCGTTATATTGCGCATATGCAGTTGGGTACCAGCGGGAGCCAGAGCCTGGGCGATGGATAATATATGTTATGGGGTGTGTCAAACCTGCACAGGAATGATTTATGGATTGAAATCAGGAAGGGACAATCTCACCCCCTCCCCACCTCTGAATTTACAAGATGGGGGCACATTTGATTCTGGTTTAAACTAATAATGTCACACCCTGCCCTTGCTCCCATGGCCAACAAGCCCATCATTAAAGTGAGGAGAAACCGTGGTCACATTCGGATGTCAGAGTTGGACTATAAAGAAGGCTGAGCACCGAAGAAGTGATGCTTTCCAACTGTGGGGTTGCAGAAGACTCTTGAGAGTCCGTTGGGCAGCAAGGAGATCAAACCAGTCTATCCCAAAAGAAATCAGCCCTGAATATTCATTGGAAGGACTGATGCTGAAGCTAAAGCTCCAATCCTTTGGCCACCTGAGGCAAAGAGCTGACTCATTGGAAAAGACCCTGATGCTGGGAAAGATTGAAGGCGGGAGGGGAAGGGGATGACAGAGAATGAGATGGTTGGACGGCATCACCTACTCAAGGGACATGAGTCTGAGCAAACTCTGGGAGTTGATGATGGACAGGGAGCCCTGGCATGCTGCAATCATTGGGGCCAAAAAGGGTTGGACACGACTGAGCGACTGAACCAAACTGAACTGAAACTGGTGTCACTAGTCATAAAGAACCCACCTGCCAAAGCAGGAGACAAAAGAGATGAAGCTTTGATCCCTGGGTAGCAAAGATTCCCTGGAGGAAAAAATTGCAACCCACTCCAGTATTCTTGCCTACAGAATCCCATGGACAGAGGAGCCTGGTGGGCTACAGTCCAAGGGGTCGCAAAGAGTCGGACACAACTGAAGTGACTAAGCATGCATGCATGCAGAGGTTCAGTTAAAAGTCTTGGAAGATATTATAAGGGACCAGCTCCAGTGCCTGTATGGTGGCTTCTTTCCTGAAAGGGGCTTGAGATCTCAATCTTTGGGTGGGGGGTGGGAGTTGTTCTTATTGTGGAAATCAGAAGCCCCATAAACAGAGGGCAATGCAGGACCATGCTAAGAAGCTGTACACCCCCGTGTCCCCAGGCTAGGGGACCATTCGTCTTGACCCTGCAGATCTAATGGGAGGCGGTCTCTGCAAACCCCGCCATCCACACATGTAACCACAGCCAGCTAAACCTGGAGACCTCCTTGTGAATAATTCAGCAGAGATAACGGATGAAATATGACACCTTTCAAAGACATTCTGGGCCGCTCTAAGTCTTAGGATGACAACACCTCTCTTTCAAGAAGAGTCTTTGGCTCGAGAAATGCCCAGTTGCAGATCCCCAGACACCCCCAGTGCCATGCGTGGAAATGGCCCCACACCCAAGGGTGGGAGGTGTTGGGTGCTGTGGGACTGGCCCCGTGTGCTGTGCGGAGTGAAGGACGCCCCACGAAGGGTCCGGGACGCAGACAGTGACCCCATTCTGGCCTCCAGCTGGGACACCGCCTCTGGCTGCAGGGCCGAGAGAACAGGTGTCAGAGTAAGCGGACCTCCGAGACCTCAAGTTGGGGGTGGGCTTCAACGCCAGCTCCGCCCGCCAATGCTTCCTTCCCTGTGTGCGATTTTCAGTGTTCCCATCTTGGCAGGCTTTTTCGAATTGACCTTTTCATTTCATTCCATTTCCTTACATGTAGACAGAAACTTGACCAGCAGTGACATTGAGCGTATTCACAAAACTGTGAAAAAACACCCCTTCTGTCTGGCTCTGATACCTTCTCAGAGATTCCCCTCCCCTCGAGCTATCACTGCCCTCCCCCATCCCACAGCCCCTGGCCGCCGTGAATCCACTTTCTTTCTGTGGATGTGCCTGTTCAGGACATGTCCTAAGACAGAATCACACCCCGCGCACCCTTCTGGGTCTGCCTCTCTCACTGAGAACCACGTGTCCAGGGTCCATCCACATTGCAGCCTGTGTCAGAGCTTCACTCCTTTTCATGGCTGTGTAATATTCCACTGGGGGCATGAAGTGAAGAGTTGCTCTTTCAGTCATGTCTGACGCTTTGCAACCCCATGGACTGTAGCCCGCCAGTTTCCTCTGTCCATGGGGATTCTCCAGGACAGAATATTAGAGTGGGTTGCCATTTCTGCCCCAGGGGATCTTCCCGACCCAAGGATCGAACCTGGGTCTCCTGCCATTGCAGGCAGATGCTTTAGCGTCTGAGTCACCAGGGAAGCCCCATCTCCTAAACAAATCAATAATTCACAGGACGCACGAGAGTCTCTCGGCTTCCCTGAGCGAAAGCATTTCACCTACCAAATATAACAATTTCCACACGCTTTCATCTTCTCATCAAAGTCTCCTTTATCGAGCGCCTCTGCAAAGCAGCGCTGCGGCTTGGGTTTTCATCCATGTGCTCGCTTGGAAATGGATCCAGCAAGAAGCAGACAGCTGAACTGGTATCTTACAGGCTTCACAAATGCACATGGATGTCTGCCCCAGCACCCTCCCAGTTTGTCAGAATTCGGGATGTTTATCTCCTGAGAATTGCAGAGAAAGGGAGCAGTTAGTGTGAAGTCCATTTGGTTTGCTTTTGACCACATGGCTTGCAGGATCTTACTTCCCCAGTCAGAGAGCGAACGCCTGTCCCCTGAAGTGGGAGCGTGGCGTCTTCACCACTAGACAGACCGCTGTGCGTGCATGCTAATCGCTCAGTCCTGTCCGACTCTGCAACCACATGGACTGTAGCCCGCCAGGCTCCTCCGTCCATGGGATTCTCCAGGCAAGAACACTGGAGTGGGTTGCCATGCCCTCCTCTAGGGGATCTTCCCAACCCAGGGATCGAACCTGAGTCTCATGTCTCCTGCATTGACAGGCAGGTTCTTTAGCATCTCAGGCACCTGGGAAGCTCCAGTCCAGTTTGTTTTATTTGAGGTTAATCCAAAGTACATTTTTCCCACGTTTCTCTTCGTGGTCATTTCCTCCCACATATAGTCATGCCATCTGAGTCATGCATTTTGCAAGGTTATTTAAATCCTTAACCCCCCCACCCCTGACCATATGGTCTCCACGAACATGTCACCTTGCAAATCTAAGCCTTTAACATGAGGGCTCCTGAGTGGCCTTTGAGTTGGTGAATCTGATCATCAAAAATATTGAGCTGTGTCACAAATCTTTATTTCTCTGTCTCAGCAACATGAGTTTGGTTTCTGGAGGTAGGCTGGGCTGTCGTCGGTGTGGGGAGCAGATACCAGTAAGGGTTTTCGTCCACATCACGTATCTTCTCTTAGAGGTGGCTGCCAGCTGCCCTTCCCCCACACCAAGTTCACCTCATTCATCCTTACGTTGTCTTTGCATGTGTAGACACCTACACTTTAGCCAACAAGTCACCATGCATGTCCGTGTCCTGCGTGTTTGTGTGCCCAGGTGCTTCAGTCGTGACTGAGGCTTTGCAACCCCATGGACCATAGCCCACCAGGCTACTCTGGCCACAGGATCCTCCAGGCAAGGACCCTGGAGTGGGTTGCCATTTCCTCCTCCAGGGGATCTTCCCGACCCAGAGATTGAACCCACATCTCTTGCATTGGCAGGCGGACTCTTTACCCCTGAGCCACCTGGGAAGACCCAAATGTATTTCTCTATCGGCGTCGGTGAGGGTTTTGATTTAGAAAATTGCGTGAAAATAGGTGATAAGAGTGTCATCTCAGATTTGCTTGTTGTTCTTTCTACATGTCATTAAAATGATTGATCGTTTAGGACATGGGAGGAAAGATGGAAGATTAAACCTGAGAGCCTTTATAAATTAGTGGGGCTTACGTGAGCTGGGCTGTGTCAGGCTGTCAGAAACACCCCCCTACGTGGGTGTGAATGGGCAGGAAAAGGGAGACAGGGCTGCAAAGTCAGAATCTCAGAGGCAGACTGTGGGGGGGGGAGGAGGGTCATTGCCACTAGATATGATGTCATGATGTCGCTCAGACGTGTCCGACTATATGAGACCCCATGGACTGCAGCACGCCAGGCTACCCTGTCCTTCACAGTCTCCCAGAGTTTGCTCAACCTCATGTCCATCGAGTTGGTGATGCCATCCAACCATCTCATCCTCTGTCGTCCCCTTCTCCTCCTGCCCCCAGTCTTTCCCAGCATCAGGGTCTTTTCCTATGAATCAGCTCTTTGCATCAGGTGGCACAAGTGTTGGAGATTCAGCTTCAGCTTCAGCCCTTCCAATGGATATTCAGGGTTGATTTCCTTTAGGATGGACTGGTTTGATCTCCTTGCAGCCCAAGAGACTCTCAAGAGTCTCCTCCAGCACCGCAGTTCAAAAGCATCAGTTATTCAGCGCTCAGCCTTCTTTTGGGTCCAGCTCTCACATCCATACATGGTGACTAGAAAATCGTCTTCCTAAGGCTAAGATAACAGCCCCTCTGCCCACCACCAGCCCAGCATCCTCTTGCGAGGACACAGCTTCTCAGTCAGGGCCACCAAGGTCCATCATTCGTGGCTCCTGGTTCCATCAAAGACCCGGGGAGACGTAGAATTGTGGGAACCACTGCTTCAGGAATCTATGCAAGGTCAACAACAAGGAACAGAGCAGACATATAGGAGAAAGTCCCCTTCTCACGGGAAAAGCTGGAAAAGTAGATGATTCACACCTTACAGAAGTGAAATCTGAGGCTGGACGGCATCCACCGCATGCCTTTAAAGAGAGCGCAGCAGGTCAGGAAGCATCCAGCTCAGGCCTTCGTGGGTCTGAAGCCAGAGTCATCTGTAAAAGAAGTGACAGCCTCTGGTGGGGAGAAGAGACCCGTGAGCTGATGGAGAAATCAGTTCAGAGTATACACATTCGATCTGGCCAGCTAGCACTAAGGGATCTTGCAAACCCTTTTAATTGTCATGATTCCAAGAACCAGAGCATATGCCTCAATCTTTCCCTCACAGGGGAATCTTTCTAGATTTCGGACACTGAGTCTGGGGAGTTGTAACAAGGACATAGAATCCCTCTGGGACCAAAAGCCAGCTTTGCAGGACCAGCAGGCGATGCAGCCAGTATGCCAGGCAGCAGCCAGGGTTGTCAGGCTGGTGGGTGATGGCTTTAGTTTGCAGAACCCTGTGTACTTCACATAACAGTTTGCTCATTCTTGTGGGAATGTCTGTACTATCCGTGGCAGCTGAATAATGGCCCTTAAAGATATCAGAATCCTCAGGATGCATACGTATGCGGACAAAGGATGTTTTGCAGATGTGATTAACAATGTTGACATGGGGGATTCTCTTGCTTAATCCAGGGAGACCAATATAACACAAAAGTCTTTGTATACGAGGGAGGCTGATACACTCGTATGCATGTTGCTCTGAGCAGATAGCTCAGCTCCGTGCTGGCGACAGCGTATGCATAGGACGTCCCTGGACATGATGTTGTCTGCGCCATGGTGTTCACTGCTGTTACACAAACCCAGCGCCTTTCTGCAGCCCTGAGACTTGCACTCCACTTGTAACAACTACACTCTCCCAGCTGCTGGGGAAAGTCAATAAGCCACAGGTAACCCTATCCCCTGTGAGCCACCCCCGCCTTTGTTTGCTGTTGCCTTCACGGTTCAGAGCCCCCGAAAAAGCAAGGTCTCAGTTTATTAGAGACGGGTCACATTCAGCAGCAGCCTGCAATAAAGAAATTAGCAAACTAGAAGCTGCAATTCCGTGGAAACCCTCCAAAACGAAGACGATTTAAAGTGACAAGATCCAATTAAATTTAATTACCCAAGCTGTATTTTCATTTTAACTGACACTTTTTATTAAGCAACTGCATGCAGTAAAGCCAGCAACCCAGACCGAATTGCACACCGGTAATACAGTTATCTTATGCAAAATTCCGAGTATCTAATTTTCTAAAACGAAATTAGACACAGGGGGTTTGTAAAAGGTTTTCTTTGTTTGGGGCTCTGGAACGCAGTGTTCATCCGGTGTAGTGTCCATGTGGTATTATCTTTATCACGAGAAACCTAAGTGCCCTCACTCCCCAGTAAGACTTATTCAGAAAAAGGAGGACTGATAGCTTGATTTGTTTCCACTTGTCTCGAATTCCGATACACCCGACCAACCACAAAAAACAAATCATTTTCCGCCTTTTCCTCTTTGCAAACTGTATTTCTTGGTCTGAAGCTGGAGAAATGTCCTTAGCAATCTCAGGAAGGAAACACTCGTAAACAGCATCTCCACAAGAAGTTTCCTTGGTGTTCCTCGTCAGATGAAGTGAAAGTATCAATGACTCAGTCGTGTCTGACTCTTTGTGACCCCATGGACTGTAGCCCGCCAGGCTCCTCTGTCCATGGGATTCTCCAGGCAAGAATCCTGGAGTGGGTTGCCATTCCCTTCTCCAGGGGATCTTGCCAACCCAGGGATTAAACCTGGGTCTCCCACATTGCAGGCAGGTTCTTTACCCTCTGAGACCCCAGGGAAGCTCACGGTGGGGTGGGGTGAGGACAACGCAGTTGGTTAAAATGGACTCTGAGGCCTGAGATGACCCTCACATGGCTGGGTGATTTATGTGGGTTTGCGTCCCCAGGTGATGGTGATGAGAGAGGTGATTTCAAGGCGTGGGAAGAGGGGTCATGAGACAACCTGTATCATCTCTCCCTCGTTGTGGATTCCAGCTGTGACGACACCCTCAGGTCCATCACTTCCTCCCGGCTTCGCTGTCATTGGGGAGATGGTGAAAAGACAGCAGGTGATGGTAGTTCCCACCTCATTCCAGAGGAACGGGAGCTGGACCACACATCCAGCCCCGTGTGGGTGCTGAGAAGGGTTCCTCACTCAGCACAGGAAAATATCTCATGTCGTGACCCATGACACAGACCACAGAGGCAGGGGGAGGGACAGCCTTGATGGACCCATGTGACACGGTCCTGGATTGAAAAATACCTGCTGTAAGGGTTTCCTGGGGCGATCTTACCCGATGACCACACCCTGAGGAACCCAACATGTCCAAATCTGTCCTCCCCCAGCCCTGGAGACCAGATGTCTGAGGTCAAGGGCTCCCAGGGCTGGGCTCCCTGCAGAGGCTCCAGGGGAGGGTCCTCCCCACCTCTTCCAGCTTCTGGGGGCTCCAGGCGTCCGTCCCTGGGCTGGTGGCTGCCTCCCTCCCGTCTCCGCCTCTGTTTCCATGTGGCTTCTCCTCTGTGTCCTTGTCTCTCCTCTTCTGTGTCTTATGAGGACCCTGTCCTTGGGTTGAGGGCCACCCCCACCCAGGAGGACCTCATGTCAGATCCTTCAGTCCATCACATCTGTAGAGACCTAAGGTTCCATTCTGAGGCTCCAGGGTTCAGACGTATCTTTGCAAATAAGAGGAGTCCACGCTTCACCCGGGACTCACAATGGCTGGAGGTCCAGGAAGTCCGGGTCCTAGACAGATGGTGAGACCAAAGATCCTATCTCCTCTGCTCCCTCTGCGCTTTTTCTGCATCTTCTCTGTCTTCTCCTCTTCTTCCACCTTCTTCTTCCATCTTTTTCTCCTGTTCCTCCTCCTCTGCCTTTTTACCCCAATCTCCATAGGACATTTCTTCTTCTCTCCTTTGGAGGAGCTTCCTGTTTGTTTCTCCATTGAATGGCATTGTGGACTCAATAGACGTGAGTTTGAGCAAACTCGGAGACAGTGGAGGAGAGGGAAGCCTGGCATGCATCATCAATGGGGTTGCAAAGAGTCAGACACAACTGAAACGACTTGCCACAGATGCAAGGACCACCAGACTCCATTGGCAGGCATAGGAACAAAGAGCCCATGGGGTCTTTCCACCTTCTTCAGCAAGGCGTCATGGAACTCCGAAGATGGACACAGGTAGAGAGTCCACGACGCAGATCCTAAGTCATCATTCTGACTTCGAACATCCAGTCTTCCTCCGCCATCTCTCAGCTACTGACAACTTGTCACGCGGAAATGAGACCATGCAGACCCCTGGTTTCTGTCCAGAGATCACAGACCCCCCCACCCCCACAAAGCTCACTTCAAAGCCATCGGTAAAATTCCAAGAATACAAGAAATAAACTAAAGTGTCCTCCTGAGCCTCGCACATCATCCTGCCACGTCTGACCGCAACATTCAAGACATCAGAAGATGAGAGAGAGTGCTTGGTACCCAGA
>CM035303.1:133339577-133349906 GCA_020226075.1 Hydropotes inermis
GTCATCCAGTCATTCGGTCACATGTTCCTGCCCCCAGTTGTGGGTTCCACCTTGTGGTAGACAGCTTGGGAAAAATGAGAGAAAATAGACTCATGTAGGCATGCCTCTTCTGTTCCCCTTGGAGACGTAACAGTCTAGCTGTAACGTCCTCAAAAAGATGACATGTAGAATTTCCACTTGTTCACTGTCGTAGCTTAATCCCTCAGTCGTGTCTGACTCTTGGCAACCCCCATGGACTGTAGCCCTGCCAGCCTCCTCTGTACACGGGGATTCTCTAGGCAAGATTACTGGAGAGGGTTGCCACGCCCTTCTCCAGGGGTCTCCCCGACCCAGGGATCGAACTCACCTTACTTACATCTACCCGCATTGGGAAGCAGGTTCTTTACCACTAGTGCCACCTAGGAAGCCCCTCCGTGACTATGCAGACACCTCGAAATATTGAAAGCAGAGACTCAGCTAAAAAGCGTTCCCCCATGATCGTTAGCAGCACCACTCACAAGAACCAAGAAGAGAAAATGGCTCAGATGTCCATAAAAGGTTGGGTGGATAAGCAAAAGTCTGTGCGATGGAATATTGCGCAGCCATGAAAAGGAGTGGAGCCCCCCTGACACAGGCTGCGGCGTGGATGGACCCTGAACACACGACGCTCCCAGAGAGAAGCAGACACAGAGAGACACACGGCGTGTGACTCCGTTTACAGGAAGCGTCCTGAGCAGTCAAGCCCACGGAGACAGGAAGTGGGTTCATGGTGGCTGGGGGCAGGGGAGGGGGAGGGGAGCGGCTCTTGATGAGTACAGTGCCCCCTCTCGGGAGGATGAGGATGTCCGGGGCCAGAGAGAAGGGGCAAGTGAAGAGCACAGTGATGGTGTCAAATGCCCCCCTGAATTTTGCACTTTAAATCGGTTACTTTTATGTGACGTGAACTTCACATCAATAAATTGGTTTTTAAAGTGTACTGGAAAAAATACACGTTTGAAAAAATATTCTTTTCCTTCAGTTAACACAAAATCCTGGCTACAAGGATGAGGTTTTGAGTCCTCAAAAAAAAAAAAAAAAAAAAACATAGAATACTTGAGGAAGATATTGAGAATCATGACCGTTCATGAAGCAAGCAGTGTTCCAGCTTAATTCATGCGGAGAGTTTACAAGAGTTTACAAGTATCCGGGGGCGGCCCCCTGTGATAATCTCATCTTCCACATCCAAGAGGATCTCTCTGGATAATCTCAACAGTATTCTAATAACTCGTCCCGTCGCCAGCCCATATCCAGTATTTACTGATTTTCCGACTCAAAGAACCCTCAAGTCTGTGTCAACACCTACGTCTCCTACCTTAGCCCAGGAAATGTTTAAAACACAAAGTCACCTGTGCCCTCACGCATCTAAAGAATGGGCTCCGCTGGTGGCTCAGTGATAAAGAACCTGTGTGCCAACGCAGGGGACCCGGGTTGCATGCCTGGGTCGGGAAGATCCCCTGGAGGAGGGCATGGCAACCCACTCCCGTATTCTTGCCTGGAGAATCCCATGGACAGAGGAGCCTGGCGGGCTGCAGTCCACAGGGTCACAGAGAGTAGGACACAGCCGTGCACACACACAAACACACACATGGGTTCACACCTTCTGGAAGCTTCCTCCAGGGAACTTGGAGCTAACAGTCACCCTGGCCCACACCTGAGCACTGTCACACGTGCTGAACCCTCCTTCTGGGGACATTCTCAGGTCGTAAAACACCTGCACGCCAGGTCTGATGGGGACTGTCTGTCATGAACCTCTTCAGGCTCTTCCTCGCCAGTGCCAAATTAAAAGCAAAGCAGGTGTCGTTCCGGATACCACCGTGCCCACCCACTTTTCAGTGTCATCACCATCCACTCCACACGACAAGGGTTTAGACACAATCCCCCCCAAAACCAGGAACCACACAGCCGGTTGGGTCAAACCCAGCCGACCTCACGTGGCTGGTGAGGGGGCAGGCGGTGATGACGGTATGGTTTAAAAAAAAATTTCCCTCCCAACTCTCTGGGTCCACCTCGCAACGCACAATACCCTTTTATGGATGATTTCTGAATTTCCATTTTAATAAAATAAATGGTGGTACCTGCGGATAATGGCGCTGTTCAATATTTATGAAGTGCCTTTTTAGAATAAATTCAGAAATTCGGTATTAATCATTACAACCATTACACTGCAAGAGCCCATAAATAACGAAAGGAAACACCAGCTTTTTTTTTTTTTTAAACCCATAATGGAAAGCAGCTGAGTACCCAATTTCATTTTGGAGGAATCCATCCTCCTCAAGGCTGGATTTATTGTGAATCTTCCGAGATGTTTCTCGGCTTACCCGGAGCTCAGAAAGGTAGGTGTGATCATAACAGGTGCCCCGGCTTCCCGCCTCCCCTGACACTCATGTGAATAAGCACTTTTTCATTTAATGCAAGTAAAGCAACTCGGGCTTCCCCCCCCCCCCCCCCCCCCGCCGCAAAGGAGAATATTTGTCTCACAGAACAAGGTCTCCTTGCAGGGTTGGCGCCAAGACCCCCAGATGCGAAAGCAAATGGGTCTATTAAGAAGTGAAAGCGATGGCCACACGGTAGGACCGGAGAGCAAAGACCAGCAAAGACCCAGCGGAGCTGCGTGGATTTGCTTGTTTTCAGCAAGGAGCACTCAGGGGTGACCCGAGGAGAAGTTTTTCTGCGGAGTTCACACAGCCAGGCGGAGACTGCTTCCTCCGGGTTTTCCGAGTGGTGCGGCCGTGCTATCCATGGGCAGGGCGTGTCGGAGCCCCCAGGAGCTGTCCAAACAGGCCGTGGTTTCACGCCCAGACTCCGAGATCCAACTGCAACCGGCCTTTGTCCACGCCATTGTGGTGGATAAGTCTGTGGCGAAAGCCACAAGAGACAACTCCAAACCAGAAGGCTTAAACAACAGACATCCATTGCCCCCTGAACTCCTACCCCGGTGCTGGACACCAGAGGTCAGGGTGTCCCAGGGCTGAGGTCCCTGCAGAGGCTCCAGGGGAGGGTCCTCCCCGCCTCTTCCAGCTTCTGGGGGCTCCAGGCGTCCATCCCTGGGCTGGTGGCCGCCTCCCTCCCATCTCTGCCTGCATCTCCATGTGGCTTCTCCTGTGTCCGTGTGTCTCCTCTTCTGCGTCTTATAAGGACCCTGTCATTGGGTTTAAGGCCACCCCCATCCATGAGGACCTCTTCTCAGACCCTTCACTCCATCACTCCTGCAAAGAGAAAAGTGAACGTGTTAGTCGCCTCAGGCGTGTCCAACTCTTTGCCACCCCATGGACGGCAGCCCACCAGGCTCCTCCGTCCATGCGGATTCTCCAGGCAAGAACACTGGAGTGGGGTGCCATTGCCTTCTCCATCGTGGGGACACAGTCCAGCCCAGTCCACCCCATAAGCAGAGTCCTGGGTCCACGACGTCCCCTCTCTGCCTTGGAAAGCTGTGCTTACCCGCTGCGTTCCAGGACCACAGAGGACAGGGCGGGGACGCCCCCGCCTGGCCCCAGCCCCTCTGGAGGACCATGTGAGCGACTCCCTCGTCCTGTTAAGCGTCCCTCCCGGATCGTGTTAGCGGCGGCCGCGGCCCCCTCAAATGCGATGAGAGACCCGTGCGTGCCTCACGCACACGGCTGATTGGATTTTGCAAATCACATTACGCGGTTGGAGGAACAGGTTTTTTTCCGGTAACGAGAGAGAGATCAACGCCAGATACAGCGCCCGCCGGGATGCAGGAGATCACAGCGCATCCCGCCTGGCGGTCAGGCCAGGGTCAACGAGCGGGGGTCCACACTGGACCCTCACGAGGGACACGAGGGATGCGAGAGCTGTCTCCACCGTGTCAGAGGACGGACAAGCCGGAGGGACTTGGCTGTCTTTGCAGAAGACTGCAGACTCACCCCATGGACAGTCTGTTGTGGGCAGAGCCCCGTGAGACCTGGGTGCAGAGTTTTCATCAATGTGTTTCTTTTCCACCGCACCGGGCCTTCCTTGCATTGCGTGGCGTTTCCCTCTCTGCAGCAAGCGAGACCTTCCTCTCTGGTGCGCTGGCTTCTCTCCTTGCAGAGCACGTCCTCTGGGGTCTTGTAGGCCTCTGTAGTTGAAGCTCGTGGACCCGGTAGTGGAGCGGCTCGGGGCTTAGTAGCCCCCGCAGCATGTGGGATCTTCACAGACCAGAGACCGGCCCTGCGTCCCCTGAGTTGGCAAGTAGACCCTCAACCACTGGCTGACCAGGGAAGTCCCCTGGGTGGAGCGTTCAACCTCACCCAAAGCAAGGTGGGGGCTTCCCGAGTGGCTCAGGGTGGGTAAAGAATCCGCCTGCAGTGCGGGAGACCTGGGTTTCATCCCTGGGTCGGGGAGATCCCCTGGAGGAGGGCATGGCAACCCACTCCACTATTCTTGTCTGGAGAATCCCATGGACAGAGGCTGGTGGGATAGTCCACAGTCTGCAAACAGTCACCCACGACTGAGTGATGAACACTTCCAATACTTTTCATCCTAGGGTACCATAACCACGAGTCCAAGGGCTCCTAGCAAATTCTGCGGGTTCTTGGAGTGAATTTCCAAATCTTTTAATACCTGCTTCTAATGCAGTTTCCACCTCATTGTGGTAAATAAATAAAGGCTTCCATGGTGGCTCAGAGGTAAAGAATCTGCCTGCAATGCAGGAGACACAGGTTCGATCCCTGAGTCAGGAAGATTCCCCTGGAGGAGGACGTGGCAACCCACTCCAGGATTCTTGCCTGGAGAATCCCAAGGACAGAGGAGCCTGGCGGGCTACAGTCCATGGGGTCGCAGAGAGTTGGACACTCCTGAAGGAACTGAGCACGCACGCAAGACGGTGGTCTTGGGGACTGCAGTCACTGCAGCTGGTGTCAGAAACAGGGGCAGGTTTGACCTGGGGTGGCAACAGCTTGGAGCAGAGCTTGGGTCCCCAACCAGAGACTGAGGCCGGGTTGCGGCAGTGAAAGCACCATATAGACCAGTAGACCAGTGGTCAGCAACAAGGGCCCTGGGCCTCCTGGTTTGCAGAAGAGAATGTCCACAAAGACTGAAAGTGGGGAAGCAACTCAAGTATTTATTAGGAGGAAAAAGGGATAGAGTACATGTGGATTGCAGAAGGAAATGACAGCTTACTCTTGCATTCTTGCCTGCAGAATCCCATAGACAGAGGAGCCTGGCAGGCCACAGTCCGTGGGGTCGCAGCATCAGACATGACTGAGCAACATAGCACAGATGCACGCAGCCTGCACCCAAACCACATGAGCTTCCTGGTGCCGCCATAGCAAAGCGTCCCAAGCCAAGAGCCTGAACACGGGAGACGTCCGCCCTCCCCCAGTCCTGCGGACCAGACCTGATCTGGGGTCACGGTGTCACCAGAGCTGTTTCTCCCTCCAGAGGCTTCAGGGGAGAGTCCCATGGGGGAGGAAACATCCCTGGATGTGACTCTCCGAGGAACTTTTCTGCCCACATTGGCTTAGGAAGTGTGCTGACTGCAAGAGCGGGGCACATGCCGTCTATGCAGGGCCGGGCGTCCGCCCACAATCGCCCTGCTGTTTGTGCCTTGTTGTTTCGGTCAATAGGGAATGAATCTCCTATGGCTTTACCTTGGCGGCGGGCACCTGACTCCTGCCTCGGTTTGCTGTGGACGGCTCCCTGCCTTTGTGGTCAGTTGCCCTTGTGGACATTCCTCACCACCCAGCCAGAGTATTGGAGTTTCAGCTTCAGCATCAGTCCTTTCAGTGAATATTCAGGACTGATTTCCTTTAGGATGGACTGGTTGAATCTCCTTGCAGTCCAAGGACTCTCAAGAGTCTTTTCCAGCACCACAGTTCAAAAGCCATCAATTCTTTAGTGTTCAACTTTCTTTTCTTCCCTGCAGAGGGGAACAGCTACCCACTCCAGTATTCTGGCCTGGAGAATTCCACGGACTGCATAGTCCATGAGGTCGCAAAGAGTCAGAGACAACTGAGAAACTTTCACTTACGCCTTCCTTATGGTCCAACTCTCAGATCTGTACATGACTACTGGAAAAACCACAGTTTTGACTAGACGGACCTTTTGTCAGCAAAATGATGTCTCTGCTTCCTAATATGCTGTCTAGGTTTGTCATAGCTTTTCTGCCAAGGAGCAAACAGTCTTTTAATTTGACGGCTGCAGTCACCGTCTGCAATGATTTTTGGAGCCCAAGGGAAAAAACAGCCACTGGAAGGAGAAGCCGGATCTGGGCCCCAGGGGACGTTTGTCTCTGTTCAAATGTAGAGAGATCCTTAAATATGCAAATCTCAGGGGCTGGAGAGAAGCATTCAGAGCTGAAGGAAGCCCTCGGGGGCCTCATGGCTTCTCAGCATCCCCTCTCCTGCCCCCTGCAGACCCCGGCTGCAGCCACCTCACTCCCGACTCCCGCTGGGAGTTCTGTGTTCTTCCATGTCCCCTCCTCCGCAGCCCCCGACCCTGCCCACAACCCCCCAGAGTCCATTCCCCAACGCGGTTGCAACCGCAACGGCTGCACAGAAGTCCATTTTCAAAACTTCATCCTGATATGGTCAGAGAAAATGAGACGCCCCATCGTTCATATGGGCCGACCAACGGCCTCCCTGGGAGGGGAGGCCAAATCGGATTCCCCAGATGCCATCCTTCTTGGTGGGGGCGGATGCGCGGGACCCTAGAGGGACCCGTCCCTAGCGCGGCGGCCAGCCCTTGAGTAGAGAGACCCCCCACCCCCGGGCCGGGGGCGGGCAGGGGGGCCCAGAGCAGCGCCCCCTCCCCCCCCCCCCCCCCGCAGTTTCCCATTCGGAAAAGCTGCCCGCGTCCAATTAATTTCGGCGTCATCCCCAAATTCAATTAGATGGGGACCCCCGCGCGAGGTTGCAGGGTTGGAGGGGGGTGAGAAAGGCTTGACAAATGGCTGCGCTTAGCGGCGCATACCCCGCTGCGGTGTGGAGTCTTGTTAATCTTCCTGCTAATTCTCAATTACCGTAAAATGAAGCCATAAATCACGCGGACAGCGGATCGATGCAAACGTTGTTTTCCGGGTGATTGGCAGTTTCCCCAAAGGTTTTCTGTAAGTTGGTTTAAGGTTGCCGGTTCTCCGAGTTGGGGCGGGGGGCGGAGGGTGCAGGGGAGGCATGTCGTCTCGAAGACCCAGACCGCCACCCAGCCACCCCCGCCACCTCCCCCCGCGGCCTTGGGAGGGCAAGGCGACCCAGCACGGGGACGGTGACAATTTCAGCCCATCAGACACCGATCCTTTCTGCTTTCATACCTGCTGTAGCAAATGAGAAACAAATTAAATTTTCTCGCCACAGAAACCATTTAAATTTTTCATGGAAACTAAATTGTCCCCAGACAAATAGCCCCCCGATTGTATGAGAATATACCGCGGGAGCCGGGGACAGAAATAAATTTGTGTCACTACAGATCTGCCGCTCTCCGTAATGTCATTCACCGCGGCCCGTAAATGAAGCGCCCTCGGAAACACAATGCCGAGACGGTGAACCCGGCGGGAGCGGCGGCTGGGAGTTGGGGGTGGGGGCCGGACTCCCCCTCCAGGGTCTCCGCCCTCCTCCACGGCGGTGGGGCAACCTCCTCACGCTCCCGTTATTAATTTGCAGCTCTCGGTATTACATTCATGAGGCCGAGATTGAAATGTAAATGAGACCCACACGCACACAAATTCTCGCTCCAGCGAAAGCTCAGCCCACGGCGTCAGAGACTCAGAGGAAGGTGGAAACGGTTATCGTTCGGGAACACGGGCGCTGGGAGCATCAGTCATCAGGCACAGGGTGGGGGGGAGCTGGGCTGGGGGTGCTCCTACCTGTTGCCCCAAAGCCAGCTGTGGTCCCGTCCCCATCCGGTCCCCCGTCAGGCCAGTGCTTCTGGTATTTAAATGCCCGTCCCCTTGTTGGGGGGGTGGTCTCTCCGCCAGCCCCAATGATCTCATCTGGAACTCCCCCAACTACTCCCCTGTTTGGGGGTATGGGGGAGGTGGATGGAGGAACCAGCAGAGTTTCTTGCCCTGGAGAAACTGACACATCTCATCCACTTTCTCAGGCCCCAAGGGGCTCACTAATGACCTTCTGTGTTAATTCAGCAGCTCAGCCAACTGCTCCACCCCACCCCCAGCCCCACCAGCAAACAGTGATGCTCCAGGGGTCCAGCCTGGGGGCTCCCTGCCCGCCAGCTCCCATCCAGGGCGGAATGGACCCTCTTCAGGGATCGCCCTGTCCCACTGGAGCCAGCTTGCATGACCAGCACTTGAGGAAACTAGATGCTCCCTGCTAAGGTCACTGCTAGCGCTTGCTTTCCAGCTAGTCAAGAACCCGCCTGCAATGCAGGAGACCTGGGTTCGATCCTTGGGTTGGGAAAATCCCCTGGAGAAGGGAATGGCAGCCCACTCCAATCTTCTTGCTTGGAGAATCCCATGGACAGAGGAGCCTGGCAGGGCTACAGTTTCACTCACTCACTCAAGGTCACCTCCAGCTGTAGGCCACCCAGCATTCCCTAAAGCCATCAATTCTTTAGTGTTCAACTTTCTTTTCTTCCCTGCAGAGGGGAACAGCTACCCACTCCAGTATTCTGGCCTGGAGAATTCCACGGACTGCATAGTCCATGAGGTCGCAAAGAGTCAGAGACAACTGAGAAACTTTCACTTCACTTCACTTCCGCCTTCCTTATGGTCCAACTCTCAGATCTGGAGGCTCCCAGTTTAGCATTTGTGCCCAGGGAGTCAGCGCCGTGGGTGCAGGGACTGGACCAACAGCATCTCGCATCCTCACGCGGAGGGAGACAGGGACTTTGACTCAGAGGTCCCCCACCTGCCCCTCTCCTGATGGGAATCCGGCTTCATCTCACCTTCCTCCAGCAGAACCTACTGGTCTCTGCTCCCGATTTGCCTAGGTAAGGTATGTGTTAGTTGCTCAGTCGTGTCTGCCTCTCTGCCACCCAGTGGACTGTAGCCCACCAGGCTCCTCCGTCCATGGGGATTCTCCAGGCATGAATACTGGAGTGGGGCGCCATTTCCTCCTCCAGGGGATCTTCCCAACACACGGATCGAACCCGGGTCTGCTGCATTGCAGGCACATTCTTTACCATCTGACCACCAGTGACCTGCCTGGGAAAGACCAAAAAGCAACCCCCCCCCCAAACACACACACATACAGAGCAAGAGGGACCCCACCCTGACAGCCACAAACACACATACTAGAACTGTGCCACTTGCCGGATTCTCAGAACCCGCCTCCGGGTGAGGTCCTCCTTCCACAAACAGAAGGGAAACCAAGTCATGAAACCACTGGGTATCACCCCGTGGTCACTCAGTAACCCCGGGGGGGTCAGGGATCTATCCCAGGCCATCCAAGGCCAGCTTGACCCCTCCCGTGCAGCTCAGTGGGGCATTCCTGAAATCCGGGTTCAGGGGACAGGCAGCCCTGAATATTCACTGGAAGGACAGATGCTGAAGCGGAAGCTCCAATCCTTTGGTCATCTGATGCGAAGATCTGACTCATTGGAAAAGACCCTGATGCTGGGAAAGACTGAGGGCGGGAGGAGAAGGGGGCGACAGAGGATGAGACGGCTGGATGCAATCATCGACCCGATGGACATGGGTGTGAGCAAGCTCTAGGAGATAGTGAAGGGCAGGGAGGCCTGTTGTGCTGCAGTTCATGGGGTTGCAAAGAGTCAGACATGACTGAGCAACTGAAGAAGAACAACATAGTTCATGGGAAGCCATCAGGACGTTGGTGTTTGTACAAACCCTGTAGCCTTGCATGCACACACACACATACACAAAGACTCTGTACCAGGCACACCTGAGCAGCACCAACCGTGCTAACCTTCGGATGGGTGGACCCCTTAGGTGGACCTTCTTAGGACTGGACGATGCAGCGTCCTCCTTGGAGCCCTTACTGTTGTGAGTTGGCGTGACCCCCAGAAGCACTCAGCCTGTTTCCTGCTCTCCCCACAAACCGCCCCCCCTGCAGACTGGTCTAGGCGAAGGCTCAGCCCGAGAAACACATGGACAAACAGACAGACAAAGCCGGCGTCCGGTGGAGCCCTGGAGGGTGGCACGATGTCTTAAATCCCAGTGTGGATGCTGCTCCCCTCCCATTACCTGCATGACTATCCGCAGGGGCTGTCCTCGGCGCGCCTGTGTGGATACTACTCAGGAGTGTCTTGCTGTCTCCACACCCCTGGTAGTGACTACAGATGGAGAGGTATCCCAGGCAGGGGTCTGAAGCATCAAGCTTACAGACTGACATCATGATGTGATGATATGGCTCCTACTCAGACACCCGAAGACTTGAAAGCTGGGGTTCGAGCAGATAC